>OX421975.1:88322814-88885314 GCA_949128135.1 Parasteatoda lunata
GGGTTCGAATCCAGGCGATGTCTGCGGTTACGATTAAAGTATCACGGGTTGTTATAATCTTCTCGCCGTGGGACAAACCATGAGAGGTTTTCGTGGTGTTTCTCTTCACGTAAAGCAAATGCAAGTTAGTCTAAATCAAAATTACACTTACGAAGGGGAGTTTGATTTTTGCGATATATCCAGAATACTATGTTGAAACATTAATACTTCCGCGTAATATTTTGTAACACGAATAATCAAAGCTATTCTAATCAAACAAATCAGTTGTGGTAAATGATTCAAATCCCCGAATCAATTAATGAATGAATTAAAATGTATGGTTAATGATTGAATCAAAATTTAATTAGTTAAATTACAGCTCGCATCAGCTGATTTAAACCATCAAATCAATCGATCACAACCCAATAATTCGAATCAATAAATTTTACCCAAATTAACAAATTCCAATAAATGGATTAAATCAATCATATAAAAAAGTCAAATTACTATTTTAATATTTCAATCAATTATTTAAATCAAAGAATCACTTCGATGATTTGAATCACCAATTTAGTATTAGAATCCACTTTTAAACGATTAAAACACAAATCATAAAAATAACATTTCTTAATTCTATCACATAATGTTGTTGTTCTATAAGAGTGGTTACCAATTGGAGGCCCGCGGGCCGCATCCGGTCCGCGAAGCCTTTTTTTGTGGCCCGTGAACTAAAATATATTAGTTGTCATTTTTTTGCGGACAATTTTCGTAAAAAAAATCTATAAGGGTTTAAAATACTTTTCTCGTGAAAAAAAGCCTAATGTGTTCGTTTCTGTGAAAATTAACATATCAACGGTGCAAAAAAAATTTATCTGTCAGGTTTTGCATCCAAGAAAATATTTATTCAATTACAAAAATAATCGTGTATGTTGCTCTTTATTATTTCGTTTTTTTTTTTTTTTTTTTTTTTTTTTTTTTTTTTTGTATTTTGTTAATATAATTTAGCACGTACATATCAGAAATTTTCTCGAAGAAATTCTCCGATTTAACTTTTTGAAACCACTCATTTTGGACGAAATCATTTACATTTGTAAATTTTAAATGTAAATATCTATTATCTGGTGGTTGCAGCAGACAAACCTCAATTGTCTCATTGAACATTTTGTGTGTTACTATGTAAGTTTCAATTCACACCTTTTCAAAGTTTTATATCTTAACAATCTGTTGCACATTAATTGTTTAATACATGGGTGCACGCTAAAGTTATTGTAGCCAGAATTTTTTAATATGCAATTAAATATTTTTAAAAATCTACTTCTTATTTTAATTTGTAATTCAATACTTTTGTTTTGTACAACTCAATAAGAATCTGACAGTAATATTTAATGTTCCTTCAAACATAAAAGAGTCTTATATAAAATTTTTATAAAGTTGCGGCCCGCCATTTGACTGGTGCTTTTAATTGTGGCCCTCGGCCTCATGTAAGTTGGAAACCCCTTTTCTATAAGAAAAAGACAGACCAATTTCCCTTCTTTCAACAAATTTGTCTCAACTTAATTTAGACTCTCAAATCAAAAAACGTAAAGCAACGTGAATTAGAAACGAAGGATTTCTGGAACGAAATTTTTTTTTTTATCGTCTTTTTAGTATCTCAACTAAACTAAATTTATTTGTGTATTATAAACCTAAAGAATCACTTTGTTGATTTGAAACGCCAATGCTATATCAAATCTAAATGATCAATTCTAAAAATAACATTTCTTAATGCCATCACACTGTTATTCTATAAAAAAAAAAAAATTAAAAAAAAGATAGACCAATTTTCCTTTTTTAAACTAATTTGTCTCAACTTAAGACTCGCAACGCTAGTCGTAATACGTAAAGTAATGCAATCAATATGAATTAGAAACGAAGGAAATATTCTTCTTTGCTATTCGTTCATTTTATTTCCCATATAAATTGCATTTATTTGGCAGAAGGTGCATTACATAAGAAAATGGCGCCTTTTCTTTTCGCCACCGAATAAATCACAGACTATGGAGGCTCTAATTCGTGCTATCACAAATCGTTCATTTATCAAGGCACTCTGGTATAAGTATACTTCTCTTGTTTTCCTAACTCCTCAACGGTTAATTTAGAAGTTCATCTCCACACCACGGGGTCTTTTGGAATATTTCCAGAATTAAAGCCGGAGCTTGGTGGAACTGCGCAATTAAATAACCCTTAGACTGCACGAAGAGTTATTAGGGTTTACCCGGCGGGTTGAATAGATTAATTTAAGAACTAAAGTTGTCTTTTCTGCTTATTTCCTTTAAATGACGGAAAATGTATGAAATTAAAAGGCAAGAGATGACTGTGTTTGTCAAAATGAATTAACAGAATGCGTTCGTTTATAAATATGTTGTTGTTGTTTCTATTGCCTATTTGCCGTGCCAACAAGCCTGCTTGGGAAACCAATCGAGTTTTAAGGCGTTTTTTGTTTTTTAGTGGCGCAATCTATGGTCAAGTACGATTTAAGTCACACACACGTCACAGCTCGTTTTACAGGGCGGACCCACTCGTACATCAATTCATTCATCAATTTTGACCTGAACCAGAGAAATATCAATCTCCAATTCAGTACCCCCAGAGACATTGATTTATAATGGGAACTTGGAGGACTTTGTGACTCTGACAGATTTAACATGCACCAGTCATCATTTAATACACGGTATTTCTTCGGCCGGCGGGATTTAAACTCCCATTCTCACGAACACGAGTCCGACGTCCTACCAACCAGGTTATCCCGGCCCGCTCTATAAATATACAGAAGTGGATTGGCACCACCGGCGAGTGGAAATAATAAACAGGTTCAATCTCAGCCAGACCCGAGTTCAGCTTGATAGCCGAATAAAGTTCTCGGTGTTGAACTCGGTGACATAAAGTTGAAGAGGTTACAGCCCAAGCATGTAGACAGAGGGGCCTAAAATAGAGGACTAATGACACTAGAATTTTTAATTTATAACTATTTAATAATGAAATTAAATTTTTTACAGCTTACTAGTTGACTCAAGCAATTTGTTTTTTTGAAGTATGAAACTGTATGATTTTTAGATATGAAGAATTTAACAAGTAAATTTTAAATCATTGCAATTCAATTATTCTTTTCATTTAAGAAATAAAATTAAAGTTGGATTTTTTTAGAAGAAATAATTTTTTTACCTTACATAAATAGAAATGTAATATATATATTTAAAAAAAAAAATTTGGCACGCTATAATGATCATAACTTTCGAAGTAAACCAATATTTACAAATCTAAATTCCAAAGTGATCAGATTCGGCATTAACCCTTTGACGCAGAATTTTTATTAAACATATTCTTTTTTTTACTTTTTTCCTTATTTTGTATTAATTTAGGTCAAAAGAAATGAAAAATATTATACTATTTAGCATTTTAATAATTTATGGTTATAAAATACAGCATGAAACACCGGTATCTTTTTTGATGTTAAAGGTAAAAAACTTCCAAAAAATAATTTTTCAAATTTGAACTTATTTGCAATTATTTAGAAATAAGGCAGTTATTCATCATTGTAAGTACTTTGATTTAAAAAAATCAATTATTGTTAAATTTTTGAATATAAATGAAGAAAAATTTTTAATTTATTATTTTAGGATTTCATAGTTTAATAAAAATACAATTCCGATAACCTAACAGTTTTTTTTTTTCTTTCGAAACACCCATAGTGTTTTTATTATTAAAAAATAACAAAATAAATTTTTACTTGTAATAAGAGTGTCAGAAAAAATATGCATAAAAGTAACACCAGTGTCCCATCTGTGTGTGTCAAAGGGTTAATGCAAAGCTGTAAACGTGTCGCAAATTTTTCTGCCATAGGCTCTAACTTATTTACTAATATTTTTTTCTCTGTTCTAGCACGAAGATCTTTTTGGGACGATAAAATAGTATGTAGTTTAACACAAACCGGCGTCCAAGATGGACAGAACAGGAAAAAATAAATCGATAGGATGATTCAAATCAGGAAAAAGAAGTGGTTCATTTTGTGTCTTAAGACAGTCAGGAAAATATGCATTACATCATTATTTAGCTTTGCGGGCAAAACAGATTCGTATCCATTTTTAGTTCCCTAAGAACTTTTATGACCAGATTCTTCCTAATTGAGTATGCGCTATGTTATGATAAAAATATTTGGTTTTAAACTTTGTCCAAAGTCATATCTTTCGAAAATTTACCTTCAAATAACTAATAAAATCTCAGACTAGAGTTTTAAAAGACATGTGCCCTCTTGGTGAATTTCAGTTGCCCCATCAAGGGAGAAATTTTATAATATTGCTATCGGAAAATAATGGACTGGGATAGCCTAGCAAGGCATTGAACCCATGTTCAAGGAATCTTGAGTTCGATCCTCGCCCGCCGAATACTCCCCGTGTACAAAATGTTGACTGTTGCAAGCTAAATCTGACGGGGTCACAAAGTCCTCTAAGTTCCCATAACAAATCAATACCTCTTGTAGTATTGGATCGGAGATTGATCGTGCTCTGGTTCAAGTCAAAATAACGATTTGTGGATGGATGGCGTGTAAATGGGTCCTTCCTGTAAAACGGGCTGTGACGCATGTGTGTGGTAGAAGTAGAATTCTCAGCCAGATATGGTCGTACTGAAAAACAAGAAACGCTCTCTTCTGCCTTAAAATAGGCTTATTAGTATTGAGAAGTGGCAGAAGACGACAACATTGGAAAATGAAGCCGCGATGGCTCAGGGGATAGAGCGTTCGCCTTTTAATGAGGCGAACCGGGTCGAATCACAGTCGATACGAATTCCGCATCCGAATTACACGGATCGCATTGCTGACGTGAAATACCCTCAGTGGTAGACGGATCATGGGTTAGAGTCCCCTTGAGTCAGGCTAACCGTGGGAGGTTCTCGTGGTCTTTCTCTCCATCTAAAGCAAATGCAGGTTAGCTCCATCAAAAAGTCCTCCACGGAGACAAATTTCTCCCAATACTCGATCCAGGAGTTCCCTTGTCTTCTGGATTGGGTTTAAAATTACAAGGCTACGGAGTTGAACATTAGTAGTCGTAAATCCATAAAATTGGGTCGGCTGTTCAACGACGGTTATAACATTGGAAAATAATATTCGGCTTCAAGACGAAATGAATATTCGTTGGACTCCTAGTTATTTAAAATAAGACAACAACTATTTACAATTTTCTACTCTGGAATTTAATGGAAAAGCGAGAGATTTCAGCAACTGAAATTACATTTATTTTTCTAAATTTATCATTTTAAACAGTGAGCACATTTGTTGTTTTTCCAACAAAGGTCGTTAACATACATCGAAAACAAAATCAACCTAACCGAGTTTCACAATAAATTGTTTATCTTCTTAAGCAAGGCATGTTAATCATTTGTTTTTCTAAAGAATAAAGATAAGGTAAACTATTTCAATGATTTCGGGAAATCAAACTATCAGGTTCTAAAAAAAAGTTTTAAAAACGAGTAACAAAATAACTATTACTTTAAAGCTAGTAAAAATAAAAAAATTTGATTTTTCACTTACTTTTACAACTTTGCATAATCGCACGAAAGGACTTGTTTTCTAATGTAAAAATAAATAAATAAATAAAAATTGCATTTTTATTTATTTTGAAAACGAAATTAAAGTAATTGTAATTGTTTTTAATTTCTTAGTGATCAATTTTATTCCCTGACAGCTATAAAAACTTAAGTGCCATATCGCGAAAAATATTACGCATAATCCATTCATTTAAAAAGCTAACAACAGAAAAACGGTAGAATTTGTTAGATTCCGTTTGGCAACAACAATGCCTTAATTGCGGTAAAAAACAATAATTTAAATAACTCATAAAATGTTAGTAATATGTTAGCTACATCCCAATATATGAATTTCAATGATCAGGTCAGGTAGTAATAGTTTAATTACCTTACACTAGGGGTGCACAATGAGCTACTGGCGACTATTAGGCAAACATCCCCGAGTATGATCGTATGATCCGAAGGCAAGTTTGATACCATGCAGAGGTGATGGTATCCTGTTTTGGTAACCGGACGACCTGAGCGCGAAATAAAACACTTTAGGGTAGAACAGTTTAACGAGAACCCTCGGTCCCTTCGAAGCGGTCATCAACCTACTGACCGCAGCGAATGTGACTCTTGACTTCTATATTCAGATAAATTCTACATAATACTTAAGCCATTGAAGAAAACAAAGCTATATATTTTCGCTATTAGACAAAGAATAATGTTCTTTTTAAATTTTTTCACAACATATTTGGTTGTTGTTTCTTATCATGGTAGCACATGAAAATTTCACAGTATCATTAGGCATGTTAGAATTGATTTATATTTTTATTTCAATATGAGTCAATATTTTAATAAAAAAATATTATCGACACTTACAATGATATCGTATTCATTAAATATGCCGGTCAATTAAAACAGAGAATAATTTATTTTATTTTATTTTAATTGAATTTTATTTATAGATTTTTCATTGCATTTATTTAATTTTTATTTTGCTTTTTTTTATTTACATATTTTATTTTCATTTATTAATTATTTTTTTTAATTTATTTATTTTTATTTACTTTTTTATTTATTCATTTTTTATTATTATTTTTTTTTCCACAATACATTTGATTTAAAAGAAAATTAATTTTAAGTGACTATCATTCAACAAAGTGCATATAAATAGCACCACAAATAAAAATTAAATTATAAAGTCGAAAAAGTTAAAAAAAATATCAAGTTTACTAAATCCGTGCTCTTCATTCTTTAGAGCAATTGTGTTAAGTTAGCGGAAAACCGATCGATGCTAAACGTTTTCCCCTCCAATCAAAATAATGAAACCGTCCGTATTTTACTACGAAGGGCACTACGATCTGACGATTTGTATTTTTTTTAAGCCATAGCTCACTGTCATCCATTGAAGTATAACGTGCACGCTATTTTCAGCATATTTCGTTAAAAGCCAAACATTTTTGGAGATATATTTAATTCATACAAAGCTCAATAGATGAAAAATTTGGAAGAACACTTTGATATCGTTGCACGTGACTAGTATTCGGAAACATATTTGGTAAAACTAACGTTTATGTTTAAGTTAAGGAATTTCACAAATTTCTTTGCTTTTTTTTTCTTTTTTTCTTTTTTTCATAGCTACTGAAAGCCTACTTCAATTAAAGAAACAACGTTTATTTAAAAATATTTTTTGAATGTTTTCATTGGAGTATTTACTCCTGTAAGTTTTTTATTGATTTATTTTTTTTTAATAACTTTCACTTCATTGATTGTTTAATAGTCCGTGGATCAAATAAAGTGGGAAAAGAACCGAAATTGGCTGTACAGCGCCAAACGTTAGAATATTACATACTAATGTTCATTAACTTATTTAGTTCAGTAAGCTATTTTAGACATTCACTTCAATTATTGTTTATTAGTCAGTAAATGGACTATAGCGCTTAACGGGAAATAAACCGGAATCGGTTGTACTAAGCCAAACTTTAGCAGCATTGCACACTAATGTTCATTTTTAGCTTATTTATTCCAGTAAGTTATTTTTAGTGACACTCCTTTCAATGATTGTTCAATAGACAGTGAATCAAATACAAATCTTAATGGGAGATGAACCGG
Source organism: Parasteatoda lunata (assembly GCA_949128135.1). Lineage (NCBI taxonomy): Eukaryota > Metazoa > Arthropoda > Arachnida > Araneae > Theridiidae > Parasteatoda > Parasteatoda lunata. The sequence goes on from OX421975.1 coordinate 88,330,450, forward strand.
AATCGGCTGTACAGCGCCAAACTTTAGCAACATTACATATGCAAGATAAATCAATTATACGCTGTTACAAACTGATTCTAAAAGGGGACAGAAAAATGGGTAAAAATCAGAAGGCGGCCTTTTTAGCTGAAGAAGGTGAAACCAAATAGACCAGAAGAGTGCATTTTCTTTAATTAACGAACTAATTTATGAATAAAAGCTTAGTTAATGGAAGGAAGGTTTTCACTGAAAAAAATTAAGCATTAAAATAAAATAAAGCAGATTTCGGTTATCAATTTTTAAAACTCAAATAATTGAACATTCATCAGTTAATATTAAGGTATAAAAACTTCCGTTTAATCAATCGAAAGCGACAACAAGCAACATCAGATCAATATCATTTAATGCTGCTTACAAGTAACAAGCTAACAACAAGTAATTCTGATATCTTTAAATTTAATGTGAAAGTATCACAAAAAGAAAAACATCCTAAACACCCCCCCTCCTTTTTATCCTCAAGTTATAAAATTGTTTTTCTTATGTGTTTGTTTTATTAATTGTGTTGTTAAAATTGTTTTTTTTTTTTTTTTTTTTCACATTTTGAGTTAAAAATTTCACCCTTAGCCGACCGCAATAGCCGCCCTGTAGGCAGCTTAACAGACCGACTATGCAGTCCTATAGGCAGCATAGCACTCTTACTTTCTGGGACCAATATCACGTATGGCAACAAAAATAATTTTATCACTCCTATTTTTGTTACATTTATAATTAATTCAATAATAAATCATATAACTGTATTTAATATATTAATAAAATTATTCTAGTTATGTCTGGTACGAGTTAAGTTAAAAAACGTCCTAACCTTGAAAATTTAATATTCAAAGGGTATTTTTTTTTATTATAAAAACTACATAAATAAACAAAGAAAAATATAAAAATTTACTAGGAGTAAATATTACTATGAAAAAAGCAGTGTTCCCGAGAAAAAATTAAAACTTTTCAAAAAATTTAAGAGAACAAGAAATCAATAACGAAAAAAAAAAAAAAAAAAAAAAAAAAACAGAAATCAATAAAAAAAGAGAACAGGGAATCTATAGAAACAAAAGATTCCTTCAAAATGGCGTTGTTTGAAAAACACGTGACACAGAAGTTGCTTAGAAAACTAGAAAAGGGTTAAAATAAAGTTCGCGACTGTCTGTTTTTTTTTTTTTTTTTTCTAACAACATTTACCTTAATTTTTTCTAAAAACATTTCACTTAACATATAAGAAAAAAAGTATAAAATTTTTACAGTAATAAAATGTTTACATTTCATTAAGGGATGAAAACGATGGGAGGGGGGGGGGGTATGCACTTGAATTAATTATTTTGTGATTGTCATAACCGCTAATTAGACAAAAAAAAAGTATAATATTCATAATAACTATTATTAAAAAAATAATAACAGCACATTTAACCCTTTGACGCAAAAGTTTTATTAAACATATTTTTCATACTATTTTTCATACTCTTTTCATTGTTTTTAATTTAGGTCAAAATAAAAGAAAAATATATTCAACATTTTAATAAGTTATGGTTATGAAATGCAGTATGAAACACCGATGTCTTTTTCTGCATTAACACTAGAAAGACTGAAACTTAGTATATACAGTAAAACTTGTGTAAGTTGACCACTTGTGGTGCATTGTTTTAGTGGTCAACTTAGACAAGTGGTCAACTTATAGAGGGGGCGGGTCATTGTTTACTTTTTCATTTCCTATATCATGTTGCTATATATTTAAATTTTTTTTTTACTTGCCTTAAAAATTTTATTTAGCAAATAACCAAATGAATATCTTAAGAAATGTGTTTAAACCTAAATGAACTTCAATTTTGTTACATATACATAATTCTAATATTTAACTAACTTTTTAAAAAAAATATTTCTTTAGTTATGCATGTGAAGTGTTTAATTAAAATAATTTCTTAAAATATCAGAACACGAAGACATGTAATTTGAAAACTTTAACAAAACAAAATTATTTCAACAATTAAAAATTTATTCTGTTATTACTACACTTACATACCTATCTGCTCACTATTGCAACTGGAAGAGCAACTTTTCAACTAACACACCTGTTTTCAATGAATGAATGAAAGAAATGGTCAAAAGCTGACCCCCTACAGTTTCCCCAGATGGTCAACTCACAAAAGGGTTTAGATTAGCTTTTTACACTATTTCACCAAACAAGTGAAATTTTAACATACATTGCAAAATGACAAAACATTTTCTGAATTTTTTTTTCTGGTAAACTTATGAGGGTTTTAGAATAGAATTTCATAATACTCCTAGACAAAATTGACTTATTTCAGTGGTCAACATACAAGATAGACAGGTTGTCAAGTTACAAAGGTTTTGCTTCTTTATATTATATAGGAAAAATTCCGCTCTTGATAATAGAGGTCAATTTATGCAGGTGCCCAACTTACAAGGGTGGTCAACTTGGCAGGTTTCACTGTACCTATATTGCCCAAAAGCAGTCAAAATGACTGGATTGTGAAAGAATAACTAATGCATAAAAAAATTTGTTTAAAATAAATTTTTAATATTTTTTATATTATTTACAGTTATATAACAAGTTATTAGTAAATATTAACAATAAAAAAAATTATATGTTGTACAAAAAGTCGCAAAATTCTAAGAAATTGTGTCATTATATGCATCATTGTTTTTCTAATTGAAATTAAAAAGCAGTAAAAATGACTTCCTTGGGCAATCTAATGTTAAAGGTAAAATCTTTCAAACACGGCTCACTTCCAAAAGAATAATTTTTCTAATTTGAACTTCTTCAGCTATTTAAATCTAAGATAAACAGTCATTCATCATTGAAATTTCTGTAACTTGTAAAATCACTTATTGATAGAATTTTAAATATGAAGGAAAAAAAATTATCTTCGAACTACTTTTTTGGATTTATTATTTTAGTACACGTATTCCGATTTCTAACAGATTTTTTAGAAAGTATTCGATCGTTTTTTTTTTTTTTTTTTATAATTAAAAATTACCACAATATATTTTTGCTTGTAATTGGAGCGACAGAAAAAAATATATAAAAAGGACACCGGCGTCAAAGGGATAATTAGATATCATTTTTTAAAAATAAATATTTCAAACTAGATACGCGGGAAAATTATTTAGTTCTTAAGCCAAGGATCATCTTGCATTTAAATCATGCATTTTGCGCATGTTTGTCAAGTTGAAGCATGTTTGTGTGATATTTGAAATCAAATAATGATTCCACTCATTTTCACCGACTATCGGAATTTAAAATTAATGGATTTTTTCAACCCCTGTCCACCTCAGAAGCATATTAAAAATATGTTATTAAAATGAGTTTCCTGAGTTAATACTGAAAATACACTCCTAAAACGTACGCCATTTTTTTTTCTATGTCGTGATACAGGTAATAATTTATTAATCTTATCTTGTAAGTTGATTGTTTTTAAAAGTTTTGTTTTAATATTAAAAATGCAAATATTGAATTTATTGATTCATCGATTATATTTACTTTATTTAATTTTTACTATTGATTAAATTCAAAAATATCTACGAAATGTAAATTAGCCTCATTTAATTTATGTAAAACGTCTGTTAATGAGCATTCACAGGAAAAAATAAATTGTTAAAACAGACCCGCAGGTTATTTCTCGTAAATTCGAACCCTTCACAAAAAAACTATCTTAAAAAAGGAGCCTTCACAAAAAGTCTTCTTTAGGAAAATATAGTAGATGACGTACTTCATTCATAATTTTTAAAAAACATGATCTTGAAATTCGGTTTTTATTTCATCTTTTGCAAAGCAGGAACTTATTTTCTGAAATTTATAAAATCAGGAAGGATTCAAACGAGCCTGATTCGATAGGGATTTTAGATACAGAAAATTATGAGTTGTTTCTGCAAAAATTTGAAAAAACAGGAATGTTTACAAAAGTTTTTGAATGTTGATGAGAATTTTGATCCCCTGCAGTGTTGACGTGAAATATCCTCAGTGGTAGACGGATCATAAGTTGGAATCCCTTTACCGTCGGCTAAATGCGGGTTATTTCCATTAAAAAGTCCTCCACAAAGGAAAATTTCTCCGAGTACTTGATCTAGGAATTCCTTTGTCTTCTGGATTGGGTTCAAAATTACAAGGTTTGAACATGGAGTTGAACATTGGTAGTCGTAAACTCAAAATTGAGCCGGCTGTTGTAGGAAGGTTATAAAATGAAATAATTGGGAGAGCTGTGGTAACTCAGGGGATAGAACGTTCGCCTCCCAATGAGATAACCGAGTTCGAATCCCAACGGGGGCAGGTTGAGATGAATTCTGCTCCAGGCAGTGCTGACTGAAAATATCCTTAGTGGTAGACGGATCACGGGCTAGAATTCCCTGCCGACGGGCTAAACATCAGAGATTCTAATGGTTTTCCCTCTACATGAAACGCAAATGCATGTTAGCTAAATCAAAAGTTTTCCCCGAAGGCTACTTTATTCAATGCTTTATCCAGGACATCGCTTGTCTTCTGGGTTGGATTCAAAATGACATGGCTACGGAAGTGAACATTGATAGTTGTAAATTCAGAATTGAATCGGCTGTTCAATACCAGTCATGAAATTTAAAAAAAAAACAATTGGAATAACCACTAAAAATATTTATGCTAAATATTGGATGCAATGGCTGTCATCGTGAATAAGTAAGGTTCGATCCTCAGTGGAGGCTTAAGGTCCAAATAGCGTAAAGGTACCAGCTCCTCAGAGAAATACAGGCGGCCAGTGCGCAATGCTGTCTAAGATAGGTACTTTGACCGCCACTAAGTCTGGTGCTATGGAAACAAGAAGAGGGCATTTTCGGGAGGGTAGCTTCGATGAAGAGGTCTCCTTTTCTCTCGCCGAAACCAGTCCTAAAGAGGGACCCGCACCCCTACTTGAAATAATCATACATCGTTACCATAGTCACCGCCACAGCTCCAGACGAATGTCTGGCAGAGTACCTATCTTAGACAAACAGTACATCACCACTTTATTGCGATTGTGAAGTCCCTGCCTCCAACCCCCTCACAATGGGCTGTATGAAAAGTGCTTTACTTCATTGCCTGCGTTTTGTGCTATCAGCTGTACAATACAATGTTTGGCCACATAGAATAAAAAAAGGAGTGGAGAAGGAAAAGAAGAAAATATTCAAGCTTTTAGAAAGTGCTATATTTCAAAAAATATTCTTACAATTGCACCCTTCATAGTACGCAAGCAATTCTCGAAAAAGAAGATTAATTAAGTTAGATTCAATTTTAACCTAAAATGGTAATTATTTTTAAATGTTTAAGTACATTTCTAAGTTTAGTTTTTAAGTATAACCTTTCAGTGATAAAATAAATAGAACAAATCCACTAACAAAAAAAAAAAAAAAAAAAAAAAAAAAAAAAAAAAAAATTAAGTATTTAATTGGGCAGTAAAATAAATAAATGTAATTGTAAATTTTTAACTGCATCGCCTGGAGCATTTTTTTTCCCTGCAAAGAAGAGAAAAAATTCAGAGATTGACTTAAAAAACACGTAATTAAATTTATTCTTTCTGAAGAAGTTATACAACGAAAAGAAATAAAACGGAGACTTCGGTTGATAAAATGAAGAAATAGCTCAGTTCTAAGAGTTTAAACTGAATTAGAAAAAGAAAATGCTGGGAAGTTGGAATATATATATAACGACAGAATTTGATTATAAGCATTTTTCAATATGCATTTTTTCAAACTTAAGTGAAAAATGATTCCTTTTAACTAATTTGGAATATAAAGTAACAAAATGAAGCAGCATAGTGAATGCGAGTATTATTTAATTAATACTTAGAACGACGCATAGTCAAATTAATTATGTTCGGGAAAATATAAAACTTTCCTGAGAATTTGTAATTCATGAAACATAGTACATAAAAATACTGACTAACTGCTTTAGGTATTCCGCAATGTTCGCTCATTATTTCCTTAAATCTTCGTAAAAACAAGAATACACATTAAGGGTCGAAAAATATAAAAAAATATTTATACTAGCAAAAAACAAAAACCAGCTATCAAAATGTAATGAATCACTACTCAGGAAGGCAGGACAGAAAAAATTAAAACCAGTTTAATTGCCTGGTAACATTTGAAGGTGTTTCTAACAATCACTTTTCATATCTTCTATGTTTTCCCCTCACAAACAGTTTTTTATGTTTTCAATTCCCCTTTCTTAAGTGATTTGTTAGATTTCTCTAGTTATTTTTGTTTCTAAGTTATATTTATTTACGATATCTAATGTGCATATTTTTTATTTCATTTTAAGACGGATTGAATATATATAAATGCATATACTAAAGGCAGTTACTACGAAGCATCCTGTATGTTAAATCCTCACTTGAAAAACTCATTCTTTAAAAGACTAAAACTTGGCAAGTATTGACGATTAATAGCGCACATCTAGAACTTTTTTAATTCCCGCACAATTTATTCACTTTATTTAAAGTTGATTTTCAACAAAAAACATGTTTTAATTAATTATAATATATATTTTTTATATTATTTTGTTTTACGATACTCGAAATCTTTTAAGAGCACCATGTATTATTGCTCGAAAAAGTATGGCCTCATTCATTTTAGTACCACACTCCTAAGAATCCTCTCGGTCCTCTTCTTTTTTTTTTGCCACTCAAATAGGAAAAAAAAAATTATATGATTGTCTGAAGTTAACCATAAAATATTGATTATTTTAAAACAGTTGCGTTAAAAAAAAAAAAAAATGAAAAAATAGGTAGAGGTTTGTCCAGAGGGAACTCCGAGTTATGCCCTTCGAGTTGGTCCCCATCTATAATTCTTTTTTTGTTGTGTGTGTGTGTAAAGTTTTTGCGGGCCGTTACTCTGAAGTTGTCATCATGACTTGGCGATTATATTGCCTAAGATCACGAGATGGTAATCTTTTTAGACTAACTCCAAAATAAAATCGCATTAAAGCCCCTGCTCCCCCTTCTTATAGATGCATACGAATTGCAATCGCTTTGATACTTAACCTCTTATAATAAAAACTCATTATAGAATAAGTAGCATTGCAAACATTTTGATTAAATCAGTTCCTTCAAATAACATGAAACATGATATATCTTTCAACTCTTATCGATTAAACAGTAGCGATTAAAAGAGTTCGTCAAATGAAAGTACAAAAAAGAATATCGATTGTATTAACATAAAATTACACACAGGAAAGTTATTGATCGCTTACAACTGACAAAGACATTAAGTTCCGCGTATCTTTTAGCATCGATTCATTTTTTTCCCTAAAATAATATTCCATTAAATAAGATTCCATGACTAATTTCCAACTCACTATCATAACCGAATATCATATTTGACTGCTCAGTTTTCAAGTGAACTATGAAATATGACCTTTTGCCTTTTAGTAAAGAAAATTTTTTACTTTTATGAAATTAGATCCTCGTTAAAACCTAACAGGATTAAATATATCGTGAAAACGTAAAATTTATATGTATCGTTGATGAGATATCACGTTTAAGTACTCATGTCCTTCGCGATATATCCCGAAATGTATCAAATGCAATTACATATACATTTGATTATTAAAAACATATAAAACCAATGAGTATAATATCTCAATATTACATTAAAAACATATAGGTCTGAAATGATTTCGCATTGTTGTCGGGGCATTCTTATTGGCCTGAAAATCACAGTGTATTGTTTCTGAGTTTACAAAGAAGTTCTCTGGTTGTCATCAGCATAAAATTAACAAAAGAGTTATGGCTATTTTTTATCTGTAAAATATTTTTCATTCTATTTTACGGTATTTATCAGTAATTTTTATTTCTAATCCTTTCTTGATTCCCTATTAAGCTTCCACTACTACTATTACGCTTTTGATTTTTATTTCAAATTAAAGGCTTAAAACTTAAAGTAGTGTTCCTTTTATATAAAGTAGTTCTGCCATATTATGCTACATTTTATGATAAATAGTATTTACAACGGTATTTTACTTATTACTTGTTTTACAATTATTATGCAGAGAAAATGAGTGGTGTAGACACGCTGGAATCACAGAATGTAGAAATTGACCACACAAAATGACTTAGATGTTTTTCGTTTCAATCCTCTTTATTTTTTTATCACATGAACACAAAACATTATATTAAATAGGAGTTGCTCCATTTAAAATTTCACTGACAACCTTTCAAAAAGAAAAAAAAAAAAAATCTGTAATCTACTTTTATAATTATATAACTCCCCTAGAGACAAACAGACAAATCACCTTTCTATTTATAGACAAACTTAAGAAAGTTCTACTAGATAGAACTTACTGGAAAAAAATTTTTAACGGATATTTCTATTTGTTGGTATCTTAAAAATTTTGGAAGCATTCAAAGCATAAAATCGGAAGATATGAAAGAATTAGCTTACAGCTAGGATGAGAGAATTAGCTTACAGCGTGCATAGAGAGATTAACTTATGGGATTAAAATAGAAGTTAACTAAGTAAAAATGCTTATGTGAGTAATGGGTAAAATAAAAGAGACAGAGGAAGAAAATGTGTTATGAACAGCATGATAATTAATGATTATTTTTATAATAAGCTGAAGATTTTAAAATTGACTTCGGGGATGTTAGGAGGACAAGTTTGGTATCATTGAATATATCTTCTTAAAACATTTTATACCTATATTTTTAAATTTTTCTTCTAGTGCATTTTTTTCGAGGCATACATTGATTCTATATATTTTGGACACCCTGTATATTTCCACATCAAGCCCATCATATACTTGATATTTTCATTCCATAAGTCAGGTTTTCAAATAAACGGCTTTCAAATGGATTTTTTAACCAGTAAATAAAACAAAACACATTGGACTACACAAAAATGAAAGCAATCCGTTTAACATTCTAAGATCATTTAATTTTGAAACGCAAATTGGAAAAAGAATATTACTTCTCATGGGAAATAAAGACGAAGTTCTAAAGTGTTTAAACTAGGGTAAACTATATATTCGAACAATTTATGTTGTCGCAAATTTTCTTTTTGTGGCCACTGCAACAACTGGAAGGCAGCCAAACGTTAAATTCAAACAAATTGGACGAAACAAGAAAAAAAAGAAAAGTTATGGCTATAACGTAAAAGAGTAAACATCGACACTTTTTTAAACCCGAGTTGAAAGGCTATAATTTTATGACTGACAGTAACAAATTTTCTCGATGAATAGAATGGAGGCAGTAATCGAAGAATTTTATGTTCCCATTTCAAAAATCTTTTACATTTTTCCCCCTCAGATATTTACACTTTCTTGTTCCACAGTCGCTGAAAATATGCTTAATAGTAACAAAATAAATAAAATAGAATAAATGTAAGTATCTTAAAAATTTGACTTAATGATATTGTTGAATATGTATTTTTTCCCCAATAGTTATTTCCAATTCAGTAACTTCGTCTATAACTATGTAAAGCTAAGGGTCTACAAACCCTGGACAGTCAGTCGCCACGGCGCCAAAAAATATCGTAAGTGGCACCTAACATTTTAGTAATGTTTAACATAAATATGTTACGCGTTGCAACTGTTATACAGTAACGCGCAGCAACGGCCACAAAGGCTTCCACAAAGGCAAAGGACTAAATATGATAAAATTTTAAACAGTTGATAGATTATTTTTTTCATTAAGAAATTAAATGTTATATTAGGACAATGCTTAGCTTATATCTATTAAAATATTAATAAGGAAATATTTTTTTAAAAATAATTTTTAAAGAAATTCAATAATAAAGTTTTAAATGATTAAAATTTTAATATTTTTTTTACGTTTAAGGTAATTTAAAAATAATTTGTTGGAAATAAAATTAAAAAAATTTAATTTTCCGCACACATTTACATAAAAATGAATTTGTAATAAATGTATAAAAATTTTTATGAATGTATATAGCTCCAATGATTTTCTACCTTTTAAGTAAAGGCTTTTTTTAACCCTTCCACATATTACACATAATTCCTCTTCTTCCTCGGGTGCGATTTTCCAATACAGCGGCTTTTAATGACTCACTCTTCTTTCAGACATTTTTTTAGGTAAGAAAAAACACAATTTTAATTTTTTTTATTTAGGTAACAAATCTTAAAAGAAATAAAGGCTTGTGTTATGATTGCGACCAATTACAGCTAAGTGGAAAACCTCCAAAAAAAGAGAGTGAGTCCTTAAAAGCCTTTGGATTACAAATTAGCTCCCCGCATTTCCACATACGCATTTTACAATAAAATATGTTTGATTAATTTTTTTTTGTTTTCGAAGATTAACACTTTATATATTCCAGATTCATTTCACAAACACTTTCAAAATACTGAAACAAGTACAAAATTGGATTGCAAACACTTGAGGGTACTGAAACGCACACGCTATTCCTAGTGTCATTTCCAAAGATCAACACACTTCATTTCTATATACTTATCACAAAGCTAAAACTAATATAAAATTGAGCTCAATACATCAGCACCACTTATATCAGTTCTTCTCTGTGGAAATTACGTTAGATCTAGGCTTTGGCTCGCTTCTGAAGGGTCGAGCCAAAGCGTGCACTTTAAATCCGAACCAAACTTCCATTTTTTTTTTTTTTTTCTGAATTCTGAATTTTTTTTGGTAAAAACTGGCGTGAGACAGGGATGTGTTTTGTCAGGATTTTTATTTATACTGGTGATAGACTGGATTATGCGAAACAGCTTGAAAGATGACAAAAGAGGAATAAGGTGGAATTTCACAACTACTTTAGAAGACCTTGATTTTGCTGATGACATCGTACTTATTTCATCCAAATGTACAGACCTTCAGCTTAAAACAGACAAATTCAACAAATATTCAAATAGTGTAGGTTTATTTATAAACAAGAAGAAAACTAAAGTAATGAGAATAAATCAAAAGAAAAATGACAAAATTAAAATCGAAAATCACGAAATAGATGACATAGAGTAATTTAGCTATTTAGGTTCTATTGTTGATAAAAAAGGTGAAAGTAGTGAAGATATTAGACAGAGAATAATCAAAGCAAGAACATGTTTTAAGGGATTACATAAACTTTGGAGAGAGTCAAATATTGAAATAAAGACAAAATAGTTGTTTACAAAGCTATTGTTAAAGCAGTACTATTATATGGTGCAGAAACCTGGAAACAGACTAAGATCGAAATTCAAAAATTAGAAACCTTTCAAAACAAATGTTTAAGATTTATTTTTAAAATTTTCTGGCTTTACAAAGTATCAAATCAAAATCTGTTAAAGAAAGCTAAAATAAAAACAATAGAGGATGAAATTAAAAAACGAAGATGGAGCTGGCTCGGACATATCCTTAGAATGCCCAAAGAAAAAATTACATCTGTTGCGCTTATATGGACCCCTGATGGTAAAAGAACAAGAGGAAGACCCAGACTGACCATCCAGCGCATGTTTTTGGGCGAATTAAAGGAATATAGAATATCTGGCTGGGAGGAAGCAAGATCCATTGCTAGGGACAGGAGGCGTTGGAGGGATATGCTAGAGGCCCAAAGGCACGTAGAGGATAAGTAAGTAAGTAAACTTCCATTCAATTTAATTATTTATTCATTATTTTATTTATTCATTATTTTATTTATTAATCTTTTATTTATTTATTATTTTATTTACTTATTTAAGCTGTAATTCGTAAGGAGAAAACGAAATTAAATATATATTATTAGAAAAGGTTCTATTTTCGGATCATGATGAGATTTATGTATTTCTATATTTATTAATATTTTCCTTTTTTCTATATTAAATTTACATAACAATAGTATATAGTTCCTTAGCTGGCAAGAAATTAAAACTGTCGTATTCGAAAATGTTTTTCAATAAAATAGTCCGAGCCTCTGTTGGGCTAGGGCCAGTGTTTTCTGAATTAAGTCTCTCTTCGATCCTTAACCCATTTTTTAAATCCATCGGGAAAAAAAACATTTAGGTCCACTACATAAAAATAACAAGGAAAGAAAAAAATATTAAATTGAAAACAGAGCAATATAAATAAATTAATACGAGATTTTCAATAATTTAAAATATTTTAGTTTAAATCAAAACAGTGAAGATTTGAGATTATTTAAAACGTCGTAGCAAATTTAATTAATTACAGTAAACAAGTCACAACAAGTTTAAGTCAAAGTCGAATATTCACTAAGTCAAGTCACATATTTGTCAACGCGGATGGTCATAAAAAAAATTTCTTAAGACGACCGAGCAAGTTGACAGCTATAATCTTAAAGATTTAATTTCTTAAGAAGCACTTTTCCACCCGACCGAACTCAACTGTCGAAGGAGTGACGAAGAGGAAAAATTCCAAATATGTTTTTAATCCAATTTGTTTAAATTTCCCAAACAAAACTGACGGTGGATATTTATTCTATTCAGCAATATCTTTTAATACAAAAATTACCCAATCACAAATTAAGATACAAGATTCTCTATTAATTTTTTTTTCTGATATAATTATACCAATCAGTGGTCGGAAAACTACATTATTTTTGTAGTTTACTACAGCTACTTTGTTACAAATGTAGTTAACCACAACTACTTTTTTTTTTTAATGTAGTTAATTTTAACCCATGTTCAAAATGGTTTTGAATAAGATATTGGCTTACATTAAATATAAAATAATAATTAAGAATGGAAGCAATAATTAATAAATGAATAATTAAAAAATATTTGTACATGTTTGCATGCGCCTCTTTGTTATTTCATAACACTTTATTCGAATTTGTTTATTTAACCTTCAACTTCTCATGCCTTTTTCGACAGCAAATATTTAATTTAAGAAATGCGTAATTATCAGCTTACAATTTTTTAATTGTTTAATGTTCTTTTATTTCGTCTAAGAAATTAAGTACATCGGAAATACGTTCCCTTCCTTTAAAATAACACCATTGTTTCATGAATGTACATTCGCACGTGGAAGTGTAACCAAAGGGATTACCTATTTTTCGTAATAGCTAGCTTAAATGTTAGTTAGATGTGATTTTAAATACGTAATTTCTGTTAACGCTCAACTGCAGCCACAGGGTCATTTTCATTGCATCCATTGACAAACTCATCAAAAAATTAGTTGCGTTAGAATCGTGTTTCTTTTCTAAACTAACGGAAAAAGTAGTTGCCAAGTATCATACAAACTATTGTTTTTTTGTATCACACAACTCACTATACTACTTTTTTTTTTTTAAGTAGCACACTACACTACAAAAATAAGTAGCGACTACAGTAGTTTCCCTACTTGTAGCTCACTTCTTCCGATCAAAACTACAATTTGCATTTTTCAAAAAATTGTTAAGTATTATAAATTAGTCAGTTTTTGGATTTTTTGATAAATATATTTGTTTGTGAGAAATTTACCGTACACATTTTTAGCAACCTGATCGGTTTTTATGAGTTTAAATTGTTTTAAAATTAAATTTCAAAAAACAGACAAATGTGAAATATTAATTACTTTCTCAAAACCACAAATCGCATAATTTTATTGTTTTACATTTTTGGAGAAAAAAAATCTATTAAAGTTCTGAAAATTATCATGCACTATTCGTCTACTGAAATAAAGATAGGGTAGAGTCGGGTAGCCCCGCCCACTTAAGGAGTATTGCTTATATTTCTGTTTAATATTGAGTAATAATCAATATTTTTGTATGTTTCTATTGCTTTATCATCTAATTAAATAATGCAAAAAGAATAAACAAAAAAAAAAGAATAGTTTAACTTAAAAAAATAGAAATTTAAAAAATTTGACTACTGTATTCAACATATTTTCAAAATTATTGGTTACCATGTTACCAGCTGCATAAATACTTGAAAATTTGAAAATAATCTTTTTTTGATCTAACAATTAATGTCCGATGGCCCATTGACTTGAAAAAATATTCTATACATATGAAATTGACAGTGAGGGGACACTCCCCTACCCCTTTATTTTCTTTCTTTCTTAAAAAAGAAGGCTCTTCGAATAAATAATAGAGTTAATTGTAAGAATGATGTTTAGTAGAAAAACAAAATTATTCTAGAAGTTAGAGCTTTCTTATTTGAAAAGTTTCCTTTTTTTAAAAAAAAAAATATAAAAAAAGGTAATAAGGTAAAGGTTTAATCTCGGAGAAACCGGAAAATGCTTTCCCACAGTAATATAAAAGTAATATAAAGATTTTAGTTTTCTGTGATCAAAGAATTGTGATTTGTAACTAAAAATGTTAAAAAATTATTAATTTGTTAAAACGTTTTACTAAATAGTTAATAGAAGAAAACATCCAGTTAATATTAACGTTAAAGTACTACCACTTTTTTCATGATCGCAACTTTTCACAATGATGTTATATAAAAAGTTGGACATTGAAGTTTAAATGTTCAACTTTAAAAAGATATTTTTAAAAAAATATTAGCGAACAAAATGAATTATTAATGCAAAGAATTAGAATCAGTGTTGTACCAAGAACCAAGAGTGTCATTTTAATTAAAATAAAATTAATTCACCATATAATTTCCATTTAAAAGCGCCTCGCAAAATATTCGCCAGCTCGGTTAAGTTTTTAATCAAAGTCAATGCGTAGCACTATATTCTCAATTTTCCTAGAAATGGTAAAAAATTTTATATTAAAACATAATAAGTTAATTTTTCACGTTTTTGAAAAATTAAAATAAACTGTTTCTATATGATATTTAATTAGAAAAATTGACCTTTTGCTAAAATTCTAGTATATATTTACTTAAATCATGTTTTCAAATGAGTAACGACAATTAGACTGAAAGATACATAAAGAATTTCTAAGAATCGCCAAAAAAAACCAAAATGAAATATTTGAAATAACTTGAATAATAAAAATAAATAAATGACACAGAGCCAAATATAAATCCAAGATCATTGTAATTCTTGGCTGCTTTTGATTGTTGGCATTCATTAGCATCATTTCAGTTTTAAGTGAAACGCCAAGTTTTCAAAAGAGAAACTAATAAGAATAAGACGGATAGTTTGGGACTGTGCCCTGCATGCAAATGACGTCATTAACATGGCGTCATAAATTCTGCCGTAAAGATGTTCTTAAGTGCCTATCTTTCTTTAATTATATCTTTTCTTAAAAGTTAAATAATCCTCCCAGAGTATATTTTGTTTTCAATGCAGTTGTGTTTTATTATCGATTAAAATAAAGCCGATTACAAACAAACATTAAGTAAGGACTATAAACAAATATTTGGAACAAAAGAAATATTTATAATAGATACAAAAGCCTATTAGATAAAACTAGGGGCATCTATAAGCATATGCAAGCAAATGTGGGTTAATGATTTCACTTACCCACATTTAACTCAATCTTCAAAAATAGTCTTTCACGAAAACGAATATGTACAGGATTTACCTCATGTGAAATAGGTTTAAAATTACAAAGTTAGAGAATATAGAGTATTAGAAAGAAAAAATTACCAAGTTAGAGAGCAAAACATGTTCGTAGCTATCTAGGAAAGTTTCAGATATAATTTTTTACCTAAATCGAATGTAATCACAAACAAGTCTATATATCAAATAGTTAAGAAGCTATTTAAGTTTTATATATAAACTGAGAAAATTCTGACCTATACATCTGACATTGCTATCAGTGTTGCCAGATTAGGGGTTTCCCCCCTAAATTTAGGGAGATTTATTATCTTCAGTGGGTATATTAGGGGAATTTGTTTTTAGGGGTTTGTTTTAGGGTTATTTGTGAGTTTTACTAGTTTCATTTTGGTTACGTTCTAATATCAAATTCTATAACTGAATGTGTGAGATGGTAATATGAAAATATGTTAAACCAAAACAAAAATATTAAGATTTAATTTTAGAACTTAACTTTAATTTACTTTTAATTTAACTTTATTTAACTTTAATTTTAGAACCCCCTCCCCCTTTATTGAATGTAGTAGGTTATTACTTAGCTCAATCAACCTGTACGTTTGGAGAATTTGAATTCAAATTATTTAAAATTTTTAATGTGCATGGTTTAAAAATAATACCAAAGGATAAAAAAAAAAAAGAAGTACGTGCAAAAGTACAAGAAAGATTGGAAACACGAAAAGCAGTTTAAAGGTTTAAGGGTAAAGGATTTTGTACCTACTTCTTCTATGTTAAAAATGTTTAACAGCGAAAACATATACAAATCAGAAAGTATTGACGAAAATATGTTGGATATTTTATCAAAAATTGAAGCATAATGTTAGAATTAAAATAATAAAAAGACTATATCGTTGATAATAAAATATTTATGAAAAAATGTGCAAGTCAAAAAGTATTGAAAAAAATATCTTAAATATTTTAGTAGAAATTAAAGATAATGTAACGATTGAAATGTAAAAAAGATTAATTTGTTGATAATAAAATATTAAAAAGTATTAAAGCAACGTTTTCTTTATATTATTTAACTTTTGTACTATTTTTTAATAAAAGTTAAAAAATAGTTAATTTAGGCATTAAGTTAAAAATTTTGGGGTTTTCTTAAAATTTTTAGGGGATTTTACAACGCCATCTGGGGATGAACGGTTATCAGCACCTGGCAACACTGATTGCTATCCAGGCAAGTGAGGTAGTGATTCCAATGTATTTTTAGGCAATCTATAGGAAAACTGCAGTTCATTAACAGTTTAAGGTATCCGAACACGTTCGGAGGACTTTTTTAAAAATATTAAGTTTCAGAACACTTTAATTATGTTTTTATATTTATTATATGTAAAAACTAATATTAAATAAGAGAAATTAGACATTTATATTATAATTTGTTTTTAAAAGCTAAATAACAAGAAAAAATTGATGTTTTTTTCATAAAACTTGGGAAAGGATATACTTCACCAAAATTATTGTATTAAAAAAGTGTTATTATCAAAATAAAGAGCAGAATTTTGTCTAGTGATTTGACTACAATCATAAAAATATTTGAAAAATTAAATTTTTTATAGAAAATCGAAAACTTTTTATGAGATTTTTGTCAAATTTTTTACGTCATATTTCACATTTTAGACCAATAATAAAAAACTATTAAATATTTTTAAACAATTGTAGCACAAGCACTAGAGAACATTATACATAATACACATAAAAAATTTTATTGAAATATATCAACAACTTTTTTAATAATGAATTTTTAAAGTTACTATTTTTGCGTGAAATTACATTCTGAGAAAAAGGCATTTAAAGTATAATTTATATCATTTCTATTTTAAAAATATATTTTAAAAATGCTATTCCCATGAAACTTCTTTTTTCGTCCATTATTTCGATTTCTTGGATTACCCATATTGCAAAGTACTTAAACATAAAATTTCGAAAAGAAATTCAATTACGTTTCAATAAAATGTAGTCAAAATAATATTAGAATATTCGAAGAACGCTGCTTGTAAACAAATCCACAAGAGAGTTTAACCCAAAAACTACTAATATAAATGATAAATTGGGAGGCTCCTTTCTAGCAACATTAAAATAATAATTATTTAAGTGAAAGAAAGATAATTATCCCAAAATAAAGATAAATATAACTGTTTTTGTCCCACTTCCGGTTTCGGAATGCTATTTCCGGTTTCATTTTTTAATCATCGACTAATATTCTTTTAATCATAACTTTTCTTCTAATTGACGCACAATTAAAATTTAAACTGTTTTAAAAACTAGAATAAACGGAGATTCGTAATATAAAATTAAAAAAAATTGTCATTTTTAGCTAAAATTCACTTTTTCAACGTGTACGGGATACCTTAAAAGTTTTAAATAAGTATGAGCAAAAAAGTACATAACTTAATTCTTCTAAATGGAACCCTAAATGATCATACTTCTTATGGTGGAACATCGATTTTGTAAATATTAAAATATATAAAACCAATGTAAAATAAAGTAAATAAAAAATATTGCGAGAGTATTAAACAATAAAAGACTTATTAATTACTTAAAGATTTATTTTGATTTGAAAAGCGCGCAATTATAAATACAGGTCCTTCTCACAATTTATTCAAGATATTATTAGGAAGATAATTGTTAAAAATAATCTATTTCTTTTTCATTGACATTTTACTTTAATTTTATAAAGAGAACCGAAATGTTAAAAAAATAATAGATTATTAATTAGATCTAATTATAAACACAGATTTCAAAAATCAATATTGTGAGGTAAATACAAGTATTTACTCACGGAACCCTATGGTTCCGCGGAACACTATTTGAAAACTGCTGGTTCAGAAAGTATTTATGTCAAATATTAATTAGTTCTTCTTGTAATTATTTTCGTTTGTAACCATGGGAAGTTGCTATGAAATGAAATGAAATGTTAACAAGTTTGTGAAAATTAAATTTGGACAAATCAACAAAAATGACTTTCATAAAACTCGCGTCTAGAATCATAAATGTCTCCAATCCTTTTGAAAGACTGGCGTCTATATCTGCATAAGCAACCTTTGGCATTTCATTACAGAAACTCGAATTGTTAAAGATTGTTAATAAATTTGAACTATCTAAAGTACATAAAACAAAAACAAATTTTTTAAAATCTTTTTCGATAATAAAGTAATTGATTAAAGTGAAAGATTTTGATAATAAAGGTAATAAAGATTTAAAATAAAAAACGTATATCTTTTATTATTGTGCTGATAACACAATGTAAAAATTAAGGTTTTAAAACATTAATAAATATATTCCTTTTTTAAAAAAAATCTAAATTTTAATATTAATTTATTTTATGCGCAAGGAGTTTAGGTAAAGATGATTATCTCCGCAGTTATAAAAATTTTATATTTTCTTAAGATTAGTGTAAACATTTGATTGAGTATTTATCAATAATAGTTTTTGGACATTTTTTTTTATTTAAAATTATGAAACTTTTCCAATATGTTGGAAATAGTTTTATTGTTTTTTTTTTTTTTAATGAAACAGCATTTAATAATGAATAACACAGTTGTCAAACAACTTAATCTCACAAAACAATAAAATAAAAAATTATACAAGAGAATTTTTTTCGTTATAAACTTGTGAATTTGCACAAAAAGCAGTATTACATTTTAGTTTATTGATTATTTAAGTGGGCCTTTTTTACCGCACTCAAGGATAAATATTTTTAAGAGTATAGTTTTTATATAAATTTTATACTGATGAAAATTAATTGATATGAAATATATACGAAACATTTCTAACATGCATAAAAAATATTAACAAAAAATAATACTAATAATAATATATATAGTTACTCATAAAAAAAGTAAACTATGATTCCTGGCTAAAAAAAAAAACTTCATCTCCAATATATTGAACTTGTGAATTAATATTAGAAAGAAAATATTTTGGTTTAAAATAACTTTAAATCTCTATGAAAAGGAAATTTTTACAGTTTCTAGTTCATTTCTTTTAAAAAATATATACCATTAAAAAAACATTGAAGAATGTAATTCAACTATGTAACTTCCAGGAAATCTATTCCGTTTTAATAATTGTCAACCTGAAAATTATTTTTAAGATAATATGACAAGTTTTAAAAAAGAAAATAAACTAATTATTTCAGTATAACTGATACAAAATAATTCTTCCCAAAGTTTCATCCGATTCAATACAAACGTAGACTAGATTACCTTTAATAAAATGAATTATTAATGATTTTGATCGAATAATGAAACGAATAACTAACAACGAACAAATAAGTGAAAACGAATAAACTAACCATTAAATACTTTAAGCATTTAAGTCATAACAGATACATTAATTATCAACCTAAGTCAAATAAGTAAAATATACTTAGAGTGTTCTGTCAAAATCAACTTTAATATATATTTTCAGAACCCTAGTCAAAACGAAGAAAAAAGTTCCTATTAGGGGTCGCAAATTATAATTTCAGCGAGACTGAAATAAAAACGCTATCGAATTCTAAGAAATCACTACTGAGGAGAGAAGGACTATTATCATTAAAATTGGTTTCATTGCGAAAGGAAGCTAAGAGAAGCTGCAAAGTAAATAGTATTATGAAAGCTTCCAAGTTTTATCAGGGAGTCAAAATGGTTTTGATGTTCGGGAGAGAATCAAAGATCAAAAAATTCTCGTCTTCGTGTAGGATTTAAAACGAATCATTTATTTTAATTTTATAACCGTTGTTGAACAGCCGACCCAATTTTGGGTTTACGACTACTAATGTTCAACTCTGTAGCCTTGTAATTTTGAACCTAATCCAGAAAACAATTTTTGTAAGAGAACTCCTAGATCAAGAATTGGGAGAAATTTGCCTTCGTAGAGAACATTTTGATGGAACTAACCCGCATTTGCGTAACATGGTGGGCAAAACCCCGAAAACCTCCCTCGGGTAGCCTGACAGCAAGGAGACTCTAACCAATGATCCGTGTACCTGAGGATATTTTACGTCGGCACTGTGATCGGTGCAAGCCGGATGCGGAAATCGAATCGACCAGCTATCGCAAGGACGCTCTATCCCCTGAGCCACCCCGAGAATTCCCTACCACCAGGAAAATTGTCCATAACAGTCAGAAACAGGAAGCCTCCCGCAGTTAGCTCTACGGCAATAAGATTATCCATTCTCAAAAGAGTTAATTTATCACATTAGTATGGATAAAAAAAAAATGTATACAGTATAAAGTGGCAAACGCTGCATGAGTATCAAGCAGTCGGTAGTGGGACGCTAACTTGTAAAAGCAACACTATATCGCTATATAAAATTAAAATTTAAGAAAGTTTCATTTTAAAATATCTCAGTCTTAAAGGCAGGAAAATTTCCTTTATTGCCAAAGATATAAAAATAGGCGTGGCATGCGTCAAATCAAGCGAAATTCAACATATCGGTAAATAATGAACACTCCATAAAATAAATTCTCATTTACCATGATGCTCTAATTTATTCAATTATTTTACTAGAACAGTTACAGTTAATCTTAAGTTTAGAACATTCATAAAAAGAGATCTTTGATGAGACACAAAGGGGAAAAAAGAGTGAGAACGCCACCTTGTGTCGCCAAAGTAGTTCAATTGGCACTATGCCCGATATGTTTGTACTTGTCCTTCTGCACTTCACTCTCTCTTCTCACTACTTGTGGAGTTCTTGAAAATGAGACCTTTTAAGACAAGAGAATGCTTTATTTGACACCCTTTTAAACATACAACCCAAAATCATTTTGTTTTGAATAGTTAAACGCGTCTTACACGTGTGTTAAAGCCAAGATCGAAATTTAAAAAAGGATATAATCAGAAAATAAGTAACTCGCTCTTTTATATGCTCTAGCATTATAGTTCAAACTCCATTATATTTCTCTCCGATGGTAAATTATGTATTTATTTCTTAATTCAGTAGAACTGATAGCATCTGTAATGACTAATTGTTCGAGGAACTTTAAAATAAATACAATGGAAAATATTAATTTATAATTGTAAATAACAAGATATTGTAATTGATTTGCAAGCTATCGGTTATAGATAAAAGAATATAAGTCGATCGTTTGCGATAAAATTGACTGTTATTCTTTATCTGCATCATTGGTTTGTTTAATTTCTAAAAAAAAGCTATTTTTATCATCTGATTTCTAAAAGAGGAAATTGTTCTGAATATGTGCCAGTTCATTTTTATGATAAACCAAAAATATTTAATGATCGTATTATCAATAAAAGTTTTGTGCATACAGTAAATTTTTATTTTATATATATATTTAAATTTCATATTATCATTCTACGTTATTCTCAACGTTTATATATGCTATAAAAAATGGGGTAGATTATATTTTATTTATGAATCATTGTTTGAAGTAATAGTAGCTGAGAATCCTTACTTCTATGGCGATAACGAATTCATTTGTGTATTCAATGTTGACAGGTGTTCAACCTGTCAACATTGAACATACCAGTTATTATAACCGGCGTTGAACAGCAGACTCATTTTTCGTGTTTGAGGCTATCAATTTTTAACTTCATAGCCTAGTAGTTTAGCATCCGACCAAAAAGACAAAGGAACTCTCGTGAGCCGCGATGGCTCAGGGGATAGAGCGTTCGCCTTCCAATGAGGCGAACCGGGTTCGAATCCCAGTCGATACGAATTCCGCATCCGGCTTGCACTGACCACAGTGCTGACGTGAAATATCCTCAGTGGTAGACGGATCATGGGTTAGAGTCCCCTTGCCGTTAGGCTAACCGTGGGAGGTTCCCGTGGTCTTTCTCTCCATGTAACGCAAATGCGGGTTAGCTCCATCAAAAAGTCCTCCACGAAGGCAAAATTTCTCCCAATACTCGATCCAGGAGTTCCCTTGTCTTCTGGATTGGGTTCAAAATTACAAGGCTACGGAGTTGAACATTAGTAGCCGTAAACCCATTAAGTTGGGTCGGCTGTTCAACGACGGTTATAAAATAAAAAGGAACTCTCGTGTGCCGAGGTGGCTCAGAGGATAGAGCGTTCAATGAGGGGAACCAAGTACGTATCCCAGCAATGGCTGGTCGATAAGAATTCCGCATCTGGCTCGCATAATTTGCTCCTCTAGGCCACTGTGGTTTTTCTTGTTCTGTTTTTCCTCTTTTTTCTCTCTCTGCTACTGTGGTTTTTCTAGTTTTGTTTCACATATTAATTTTTTTATTGGCAACGTTACGTTTTATGTTTCAAATCGCTTTTATTTTTTCTCATTCACGTCTGGCAAGTCTTAAAAATTGGCGCTTATTTTTGAGCGTTGGAAGCATGTCGACTGTTTTTTCCAAATTGTATATTTTTGTAGCAAATAAAGTTTTTAAGCAATTATTAATATTAATACTTTTATGTGATTCTGTGGAAGTTTTAAATTGCGTTTAAGTCGAGCTCTTCGGAAGTAGCATAGTAGAATATTTCAATTGTAGACTGTATAGTTATGTACGTAACAATACCAGTGTTAGAAAGAAGAAAAAAATAAAGGCAATAATAAAATTTCCCATGGATATTTTTATTTTTTACAGAACTCCTTTTTTATTAAGCTAAATTGATGTATTTATCATTGTGGCCAAAAATTGGAAATAAAGGATAAGAATTCAGAAGGAAAAGTTTTGGCCAACACTTGATCATATTTACGTGATTCAACTTTCAAGTAACTACATTACTTTGATGACGAATAGCAACAATGGAGTGAGTCATCTTTTCCTTCACATTATTACGAAATTTATTTGAAAGTGAGTAAAAGAAATCGGAACAACGCCATTCGAAAATGCTTAGTTATTGCTCAAATTAAAATTGAAAATTTTTCTGTAAGAAGTGTAGAAGCGTAGTGTATTTCAACGTTATTTCTCTCAGGGAAGTAATTTTCTTTTAGAAAAACATCGATAAACATTTCTTTAGATAAACACACAGGTATATTAAGACAAACAGATAGGTTTTAAGACTTCTAAGTACTTTGGCGTTACTATTTCTTCTTTTCCAAACGTGGCTTATAGTAAAACCTTAGATTATCTAGTTTAAGTAGCTTCACTGTTTTCCTTGCGACTTTTTTCCGATTTTGATTGGCCGTCGACGATTACATGCGTAAACAGTCGCCATTTTGTTGAACGGTGAAGTATCCTTGCACTCGAACTGTTATTTCTATTTTCGCTTTATTTGTTTCGTATTTTTAAATTATGATTAAAAAACAGGTTGTTGCGCATTTGGGTGTTCTAATATTTCAAAATTAGGCCTCTAAGTTATATCGCGTGCCTGTTGGAGATTGCAATAAAGAACGACGGAAAGTATGGCTGCATAGAATTTGCAGAAATAATGTGATCCAAACGATACTTTAAGTACGATAATATTGTACATTAAAAATGCAAAAAAAAATATTTATTAATTGTCCCATTATATTTTAATCCAAGGCTTTAGTTTATTTATTTATATATATATTGCAATAATGATTGAGATTGCTTTAGATAAACAAATGAGTAGTATATTTAAAATAAAATAGATAGGTTTTAAAACGAAGTTACTATTTCTTCCTAGTTCTTTTTATTTCCTTATGTAATTGTTACTATTTCTTCCCAGAGAATTGTGGTTTTTAGATCCATTTTCTTTTTTACAGCAATAATGACTGAGCTCTGTTTGGCAGCGTTTGTTTTCTTTCTCTCTCTCTCATTTATATTTTATTTATTGACATTAGCATTTAAATAGCTGTTTTTTATGTGCAGTTTTTGCGTTACATTATTACACTAAGAAAGATACTCTTCTTTTGAATAAGATTGGTGTTGGTTAATTCAAGATTAGGCCAATTTAATCTGGTCATTCCATTAGGTCAATTTTGTAAGTTGTATGAATGCTGGTAATATGGTTATGTTGTTATGCCTTACTACCTATGCAAGTACCAAGTATCATATAGCAGAATAGATTTAAGTTTCGCTTTAAAAATTTAAGCTTTATGTTTACCTTTTAAAAAATTACTATATTTTACGAGAGTTTATGGATTTGCTGTTGAAATTCGTAACATTTTGTTCGAAAGGTAGAATTTGTCAAAATGGACAGTCGCTACTTTCCAATATATCAACTATATGTCCACTTTAGGATAATTCTATGTTAAAGAGGCGGACAATTGAACAATAAGAATAATTTTTTAAATAATATCTAATATATATAATTCTCTTACGTGACTCCCAAATTTTGGCTGTATTTCTTTTCAGCCGGTGGCAACGTTTGCTTTGTTTTGTTTACGTTTTGAAAACACCAAAGCATTTTAATGATGTGTTTCTGATGTAATATATATAATTCTCTTACATGGCTCCCAAATTTTGGCTGAAGTACTTTGTACAACTAAATAAGATTCTTTTCACAACACTTAAATATTTACTTTATTTTCTTCATTTATAGAGAAAACAGTCGGCAAAGAATTCTGTTAGGTTAAAAAACATTTCGCTAAAAAAAGAACGAATTCTAAAAGACATAAAAAAAAAATAACTTAAAAAATAAAAATGCTGAATTGTGTTTTTAAAGAGATTCTCTCTCTCTCTCTCTCTCTCTCTCTACTATTCAGACTACTATTTCATATTGTTTTACAACAAATGGCTTTAACACTCTGGTGGGAAAGACTTTAAAACAAAACTTACAACAGTTACTTTTCTCAAAAACTGAAATTTAGAATAGTGTGATTAAGAAAAATATATGAACTGTTTGCAATTACAAATTAATATTGAAATGTACAGGTTTAGAATTTTCTACAGTAAAAAGTTTTCGGAACTTCAGTATTCAAAAAAGTATACAAAAGCTAGACGTTAAGAACGTATCCAATGAGCGAGCAAAGCGAGCATTGGATTGCGAAGCAATCCGAAATGAACTGCGAAAGCAGTTTCGGGGGTTGGCGAGCGCCAGCTAGCAGGGGGCGAAGCCGCATAGTCTTTTATAAATATAGAAAAAAATGATTTTTATAAATTAACTTTTGCTACAAAGATGTTTAAAACAGAGATACTGATATGCCAACAAAAAAATATTACTTCAATTAATTTGCGTGCGAAACACCGGAATCCTATATTTTTAATTTGTAACAACATATCTTGGTTGAGATCAATGCACACACCACTTTTCTGCTAAATTTGTTTACCGATGCCAACTACTTCTACGCAGCAATTGAAAATGGTATTCCACGTTCCTCCGCTACCCGAAGAAGATTCATTGCAAGGGCTTCTTCGTCAAAGGATCGATAGAAAACCATCGAACAAAAGATAGAAATGTTCAGAAAGTTTATTGATATACAGTCTTACAAGCATGAAATGACATCCACCTAACATCAATTTTAATTCGCAATGAATTGTTGACAAACGATCTCTTAAAATCTTTTGCATTGCTTTCTTTTCAAGAAAAAAAAAAAAAAAAAAAAGTAAGAATAGTCATTCTGAAAGGTCAAGGGTTCTTATCAAGTGTCATTTTAGGTGAAATTTGGGTCCGGTAAAGGACATTTCACAAACGATTTTATTGTAAAAACAGTCCCTCTTCGCAATTTTACCATAAATATGACAGTTCACAAAATATTTTACCGTAAAAATGATCTGTTTACAAAATATTTTACAGTAAAAATATTTGCGAAATATTTTACAAAAAAACTGTCAAATGTTTGAATTGAAATTATATATTTCCCCTTTGAACAAGAGTATAAAAAATCTAAACATTCATATTTTATTAAGAAGAAACCGTTTTTGTATCTGATTTCATAACTTTAAATAACTTCTGCACAATTACTTAGCATATTAAAAATCAATCTTTCGAACAATTAAAATTCATCGTATTCGTGAAAATTTGATCATCATAACTTATTGCGTTTCATATTTTATTTTTCACGCTTCTCTTATGCGCAGTATAACCCATTGATAAAGGATTTTTATTGAACACATATTTTATACTTTTTCCATTATTCTGTATTAATTTAGGTCACAATAAGTGAAAAATATTCTATTTATCATTTTAATAATTTATAAATTTGAAATGCACCGGTGTCCTTTTCTGCGATAAAGGTAATATCTTCCAAACTCGACTCACTTCCAAACAATAATTTTTCAAATTTTCATTTATTGATGTTGTTGCCGTAGGTCATTATGGCAAGGGGCGCGATTGTTCTTGTTTTCCAGTGGCGCCATCTATGGCCGAGAATTCAACATTTGCCACACCTATACTTCACAGCCGTTTATAGGGGACCCATTCCTCCATAGATCGCAATTTTCACCTGAACCAGAAAACGATCAATCACCAATGCAGTACCCCCAGAGGAATAATCTGTTTTTGGAACATGGAGGACTTTGTGACCCGACAGATTTAAAGTGCACTAGTCACCATTTTCTACGCCCAATTTTTCATTTATTTTTAGTTATTTAGATCTAAGAGGAACAGTTATTCATCAATGAAATTTTTTTAATTTACAAAATCTGTTATTTATAAATTTTTGCGTGTAAAATGAAGAAAAAAAAAATTCAAACTACTTTTTGGGGGGGATTTTATATTTTCTTTAGTACAAATATAATTCCGATTATCAAACAGATTTTTAGCAACATTTTTATTGTTTTTTGATAATTAAAAAACTAAAAAAAATTAATTTTTTTTTTTTTGCTTGTAACTGGAGCATCAGAAAAAATTATATATATAAAGAGACATCGGTGTCCCATCTGCATCAAAGGGATAATTTTGGAAAAT
The DNA here is from genome assembly GCA_949128135.1 of Parasteatoda lunata. NCBI lineage: Eukaryota > Metazoa > Arthropoda > Arachnida > Araneae > Theridiidae > Parasteatoda > Parasteatoda lunata. The sequence goes on from OX421975.1 coordinate 88,357,561, forward strand.
TTACTCAGTTTTATCCCGACTTTTTTTCAGTTCTATCCGAAATTTTTTAAGAAAAAAAAAAGAAACGCTTAAACGTGGAAAAAAGCTGAGTAATTGTTTCTATTTTCAGACACTCTTAATTATTTTAGACAACGATGTATAGTCCTAATGCTAATCTATCATCAACATACCCTCAGCATCGAAATGAACTACACCAAGTAACACGAGCCCTCACAATTATTATCATGATATTTTTTCCTCTCACCCGCCTTGTGATGAAAGATAAATTATTCCAAACGAAAGAGGAGCTCTTGATGTTTTTTTTTTCCCTTCCATTTTTTTCTTTCTACTTGCGTATATACGTTAATTCGGTTCTTTCTGTCAGATCTGTAATTTCAGGAACTCTAATGCAAATAAATATTTATGAAATTTTGAGTTAGATGAGATGGTAATAAATAAATAACCGAGAACCATTAACACAAGGCATCTTACTATGTTTTTAATATATATTTAAAAATAGTACGTATCTAGATTTTGTATAATTTTTTTGTTTCATTTAAGTAAGAAATATTATATAAGTATACTAATATTAAGTTTTACTTAAGTTTATTCATCATAAAAAAAAAGCGCCTTTGGCGGGGGGCGTGATTATATGTTCCCCTCAACCATTAGAAAGTTCAACTCAATAGTTCAAACAAATAAAAAATAAAAAAAACTCATGAATCATCATAAATTTAAATTCCTCAAAGCAAAAAAACAAGAAAGGGATAAAAATGTCTATAGAAAGGGATACAAATTTTTTTCTTTTTTTGCATGGAATTATCTTTGGATAAACGAATTTTATAATTGTGCGCAAAAATGATCTCAAGATGCGAAATGCGCAAAAAGTAAAATTAACATTAAGGGACCAAAACTTTGGATAGTTTTCCAGACCAAACTATGGGAACCATAATTCCCAGGTTGCAGCTGCACCTTATGTTTTGGGGGTTAGAAATCCGAATCTGTTGAACAAAATGTATGTTTACTCAGAGAAAGCACGTTTTTTAGTCTGATTTCGTAACAAAAACCGTCTGCATTATTTAACTAGCCTATTAGAGGTCACTGACCCGAACCATTAAGATTCCTAGTTTCTAGAATGTGAAAATCCGATCATTAGATCAAAAATTATTCAAGGTGGACCTTTCTTTTTTCGCACTGTTTATGGAAACATTTAGTACTTTGAAAGACACGCTTATTCTTTATTGGTATATATCATATTCAATAAAATAATGAAACTAATATTAAATAATAAATATAAAATAGTTAGTAAAAATTTTCAAATATTAAAAAACAAAAAATACACTATTTACCATTTTAACTAATATTAAACGTGAAAGAAAAATGAATGGCAACTAAAGGATTAAGGTTTTTGTATGAATTTTTCATAAAAACGATCATAACTCTTTCGTAAAAGTTCGATGAAATATTTCGAAGTATGACTTAGAGAATAAAGACTTAGTCGGCGGAAAACTTAGGTTTGGCGAGGAATGGCAAAATGATAAATGGTTAACAACTACATATCTGTAAGAATCAAAAACAAGTGCCTACATTTGAAATTCTGACGAAGCAAATGTTTTTAAAGGCAGATAAAAATATTTGCCAAACCTAGACAGTACAGATATCATTAAGTAACAAAAAAGAATGGAGAGTTTGGCTTCGAATCAAATATTGCAGACACATTTCTTAGGAATGGTTGATGAACGAATAGTAAAAGGAAAAATTATAAGAAAACAAAAATGCAAAGAAATTATTTTTTAAATAATTTTACCTTCTTCGCTGTTTTTAAATGATAAAAACTAATAATCATAACAGATTAGTGCTGTTGTTATTTCGAATTAAAATTAATACAATGCTAAACAGCAAATGTTTTATTTTTGATTTATTAATTCAATAAATTGCAATACACGAAATTAAATAATAAAATATTACGATAAACGCAATTGTTAAAATTCTATTATACACGATAAATGTAATAAATATCATTTCTTTCCTTTATAGAGCCCTGATATTTTAAATTCCATCTTTAAAAAATGTAAACATCTACCGAGGAGCTAACATAAAAGTGATAAGATTATTCCTTAGATTTTTATTTTATAACCGTCGTTGAACAGCCGACCCAACTTCATAGGTTTACGACTACTAATGTTCAACTCCGTAGCCTTGTAATTTTGAACCAATCCAGAAGACAAGGAAACTCCTGGATCCCCCAGAGGCATTGATTTGTTATGGGAACATGGAGGACTTTGAGACTCGACAGATTTAACGTGCATAAGTCACCATTTACTACACGGGGAGTCTACGGCCGGCGAGGATCGAACCCACGACCTCTTTGACATGGGCCCAGCGCGCCCTACCGACCAGACTATCCCGAATTTTCTTAGATTTTGTAATAATCGCTATATTATTTATTTTTCTATAAATATTATTTTGTTTTAATAATAATTTAATAACTAAGTTTTTTTGTAAAGACAGCAAAATATTACCTTGCATTAATTGCACACACTTGCATCTATTTTACACTATAACAAATATTTTTTTTTCTAATATTCAAGATTATTTTATAATTTTCATTATACTTTTAAGTTAAGACATACTACATTATAAAACATTTAAGGCTTAGTTTTATACTAGTTGCGAATTTAATACTAGTTGCGAATGTTAAGGAATCAATAAAAAAATATGAAAGACTTATGTGCAAATTTGATCGAAATAAAAAGCTGAGAATTGTAGAACGAAATACCAGCATCTAAATAATTCGATAATGTTAAACGAAATGTCATGTTATAGGCACAGGCATTCCGATGGAATAGTTTGTTCTGTTTCAATGTTAAATGGAAATAATATTCGTGGGACTTAACTCTTTGATGAATGTGGGACACCGGTGATCCTTATAGACATGTTTTTTTTTTTTTTTTCTGTCTCTCTAATTGTGGACAAAAATTAATTTTGAGACTTCTTAATTATAAAACGAATTCTAGTAATTATTAAAAAAAAAATCAGTTGGATTATCAGAACTATACTTGTACTAAAATATAAAATATAATAAAATAAAAAAAAGTAGTTTGAAAATTTTTTTTCATTCATATTCAAAAATTAATTAATAATTGATTTTGTAAATTCAATTAATATCAGTGATGAATAATTGTTTCACTTAGATCTTAATAGCTGCAAAAAAGGGCAAATTTGAAAAATTATTGTTAGGAAAGGAACCGTTGTTGTAAGATTTACCTTTAACGGCAAAAAAAAGACACCGTTGCTAAATTCCATAACCATAAATTATTAAAATGCTAAATATTTTTTTCACTTTTTTTTACTTAAATTAATTCAGAATAATGAAAATACAGTATGAAAAATAGGTTTACTAAATATTCTTTGTCAAAGGGTTAAAAACTCGCTTCGGTAGGTAAAGGGTAAAAATAGAAAAGCAGGAATCAAGGATAAAAGAAAACGAGGAACAACTTAGATTTGCAAACATTTTTGTGAAAAGGAGATAACGATAAAAATATTTCCTCCATATCTTGAAATAACTCCATTGCTTGATTCAGTGAAATGCAGAAATTCTTCATTGTTAACCTTTTGTTCAGTTTCTTGGAATGCACTCCCCCAGTAGGTACTCATCGCAACATGAGTTTTGAAGAAAGACAGACCACCCAACTCGTAGAGATAAAGACTCATCTGAACTCAACATACTGGTACTAGATCATCAGAAATTCCTTTGACAGAGCTAATCAAGTAATAATTACAGAGTTTTAATTGCTTTTACCTACATTCTACTCCTTTTTAAAAATAAAATAAAAAAAACCTCTCAGAACAATGAACAAAGCTTAGTTTAATAATAAGCCTTATGCATATTGTTCCGACCGTTATATTCATGTCAACTCTAATTAACACAAGCAGATGCTTAGTATAAAAACATTGTGCTTAATTTCCCGCTTTACCTTTCTAAATAAATTTCGTAAAAACCAACAAGTCTGTTTGCTGTTGTTCTTGAGCTCTTCCATATATGATATGCTTAATTTGTGTATTCCTTATTACTTTCAAACTGGAAAACAACATTAGATCATCTATACATACAATAAAATATTTCTTCATACCGGATTGCAGGTACTATACTGTAGGCACTAAATATACGACATTCAACCTGAAGCTAAATGAGAGCAATTGTAAATAAATTACGAAGCCTTATTTTCAAATTATTTTTATTTATATTTTTAATTCAGAGACATTTAAAATATGGAATTTTCTCATTGGTTTAGAGAAAGCCATTGAAAGCCAAATTAAACTATAGACGATAGAGTTTTGTCAAATATTTTTAAGATAACATCAGTTAAGCTTGGTAGCTTATAGCTGAAATAAAATGTTCATTGCGCGTTCTGTAATACTCATTTTTTTATTTTATTTGTTATGTCAGATTATATAAATGATCAACCATATTGTGGTAGCATTGGCGGACTACGTCACCAAATTAGTATTCCTAAAGTCATCTGAAACCACGCGTTTATTTTGTTTATAGTTATACTGTTGAAACGTATTGCTGTGAAACTAAATTAATTTAAAATCAACGGTAATTAAAATAAAAATTTAAAAAAATTTGCACTGAAAAGCAAAATTAATGAAGAAATAGTACTAATTCGTTGGCGAGACGTTAAAAAAATTTAAAAAAACGCCATATTATTATTGACGTCAATGATAATAAATTTCGGTGATAGTTACTAATTTAAGTAAAATAATAAACTATATACTAAAAAGCAAAATTAATGGAGAATTGATCTAATTCGTTGAAAAGAGCATAAAAACCGGTGAACTTTTATTGACGTCAGTCATGCTTAGTTAGTTTCAGAAAAAGCAGGAGCCTGTCCAGACATTTTGTAAAAGGTCCGTTTTTCGTGAAATTGTGAAAAAATCACTCACATTCTTTCAAGCAGGGTCCGTTTTTATGAATTTGTGCAAATAGGGTCCGGTTATTGCAAAAAACTTTTTCAAGGAGTTTTTAAATTCTAAATAGATACAAGATTATGCTCGGAACTGTAAAATTATAATAAAAAAATTAAATTTTCAAAAATAAACAGCAATTGCTGCTTCTAAATTAGAGATACAACATGCAAATATTTGGTATTTAGTCTATACTGCTGAACACAGAATATTCATTTCGGACGAATGGTGGAAGAATCGTCTGCCGAAGACAAAACTAAATTCGTCTAAAAACATCCATATTTCTTGTTCTCTGCCCTGGGAAGGGTTTATTCGATTAACAAAACAATAATGAAGATAAACAAATTTGTGAAGGGTCCGATTAAAAGAAAAATCATTTTGTGAAGGGTCCGTTTTTATGAAAAGATATTTTGTGAAGGGTCCGTTAACGGACCCAAATTTCTTCTAAACAGATCCCTGAAAAGGTACAAAAAGTTATGCTTTTAAAAGCGAAATTCATGGAAAAAATGTACTTATTTGCTAAGGGAAATAGTAAAAAGTCTCCACATTATTATTGACACAAATCATGATAATTTTGGTAATAGACACTACTGACACTATAGTAATTGGTGCAGTTTTAATATGTACTATGTAATATACTTTTTCAAGTGCAAAGTATTTTATGAGTTAATTTGGTGCCAATTACAGCTTTTATGCATTTCGATGATAAATGCTGTGAAAATAAGTTTTTTACGTATTTTTAAAGTACAAGAGAAAGTTACTTGATCTTGATAGATTTTAAATGTTAAACACCTCAAGCAACAACACAGATGATATTAAATACAGTTAATTTTTATTTTGATGGGTTGAACTACTAAATATGTGTTTTATTTAATCTAATAACGTAAAGTCCCCTGCTTACCTGATATTGATTTTTAAATGTATTTTTGATAGCTGGTGTAGTGCTACTCAATGTGAAAAGATTTAAATTTCTAACTGTAGTGAAGTGTAGTGTGAAAAACTTAAGAAAAAAAAACACTTGTTAATTTTATACATTTATTAATTAAACTCAAACTAATTTAATTGAATTAATATGTGAATGGAATAAAATAGTGCACTATAAAACCCGTACTCCGCTACTAATATTATAATTGCGTAAATAAGTTTGTATACAAAACCGTAGTAGTGTATTGTCGGTCTGTTTATTACGTTTTCACGTAAAAACTAAGCAACAAATCTCCGTGATCTTGTGCTCAGATAAAATTGGAGGTCTGGCTAGCTAAAGAGTTGACACAGGCTAGGCTACAATTTACCGCGGAAAAATACTTTTTTGTTACATAATAAAACCTTAGACGCAGAGAAAATAAAAACGTACGCGGGCGGAGCTGCAAGCAACTGCTAGTTTATAATAATTCAGTTTCATATATCAAAAAATAATCCTAATAACTTACAGTTTAATAAAATATTTACTTCATAGCTAATTTTATAAATTATGTAGAATGTAGATAGATATGTCTTTATATTATAAGGTAGTATAATGTAAGTAATTAGGTACTATCAGTGTATGTTGATTATTGCATTCATGAAATGCGAAAATTAAAAGTCACGACCTGCTTATATGAGATCCACTATCCTTGACATCCATTTTCATTTCATGGACCCCTTGCAGGTTGTCGTCGACTCCTGTGGGTCTATATAGACCACTTTAGGAATCACTGCAATAGGTGGTCATTTCAATAGGGACTTCTTGTTCAATAGTTGGTCTAAACAGGTGTAAAGGGTAAAGTTGAAAAATTAATCAAATTTTGTTGCCAGTTATACATTGAAGTAAACGAAGGGAGTTTTATACCTCTTTGACATACAAAAGGTTGAGTGATTTGTTTTGTGGTCAAGACTTGTGGTCCTCTCCTGGTGTGCTATAAGCTTTGACAATAAAAAGTTCCAAAAATCTAACACACAAGTGTACTGTGTGTCTTTCTCTTAAGTAGAATAATCATTGCTTAATTCAGTGAATAACTCTGAGTTGGTTGCAAGTTGAGCGCGAAAAGGATTGATTTGAATCAATTGGGGAAAAAAATGAATCTTGGAAACAATAAATTTCAAAAAATCCTAAACTAATATACCGCATTAATTTCTCAAGAGTTTCGAGGATTAAAAAAATAAGTAAAAATATAAAAAAAATCTTAATGTATTTGAAAGGACGCAAGACATTAAAATCTTAGTAGAAAGTGAAAGGGAAAAATCTAATTTTGATCAATTGAATTAAACGGGTTAAAAATAGTCTTCAATTATAGATTTTTTTCAGAAGGGATCAAATAATATTTTAGTACCTATATTATACTTTTTACCAACATTGATTTATTTTTATGTAACTTTAAATGACATTTATATTTTATGATACTAACACAGACAGTTTTAATTAAAATTGTTTAGTGATCATAAAACTGAGTTTATTTAATCAAAAAGCTATATTACGCTTTAAATACCATTAAAATGTAAAATTTCGAGAAGATTTATAATTTATGATTGAATATTGCACTCCCTTTTTTAATAAAATAACTCGCTTAATTGCATATAGATTTATCTGGAACCTATGGTATGCCTTTAAGCGGGGTTGACTGTATTTCAATAAATTTGTTTAAACAATAATAAAAATTCTCCTACTATAAATACAATTAAGCAGTAACATCTTTGAATCAATTTGTAAAATAAAAAGAATTTAAAAATAACAAATAAGAACAAGCAATTCTATTATTGTTAATTATTTAGAGGAAATTATAATTGCATGAATATATGTTATGTTTTCTATTTTCTTTGTATACGAGGGTTGCTATTTATATTTCTGGCCTAATAATGAAAAAACAAATATGTAGGATCGAAATTGGTTTTATTGTTTTTCAAAATATTCTCCATGATGATCAATACACTTTTGCATGCGTTTGAACCAATTTTCAAAGCACTTTTTCCAGTCCGATTGAGGTAACTCCAAAACATGCGTTTTGAATGCATCAACCGCTTCTTCGGGGGTCGAAAATCGTTGTCCACGTAATTTATTTTTGATGTGTGGGAATAAGAAGAAGTCATTGGGTGCCAAATCAGGGCTGTACGGCGGATGACCCATCAGTTCGATCTTTCACTCCGTCAGAAATGCCTTTGTTTGAGTCGATGTGTGAGAGCACGCATTGTCATGATGAAGAATGATTCGCCTGTTCATCTGCTTTTTTCGAATTTCTCCGATGACTTCTGGCAAACAAATGGTCGTGTACCATTCAGAATTGACCGTCCTGCGTTGCTCTAACGCCACTGTTGCCACATAACCGTTAATGACGAAGAAACAGGCAATCATTTGTTTCGATGTGCTTCTTCCTCGAACAACTTTTGTTGGTTTTGCCTCGTCTTGGAAGACCCATACAGTTGATTGCTGTTTTGTTTCCGGCTCATATGCATAGATCCATGATTCGTCACCTGTGTAGATGTTATACACAGTCTTTGATGTATCTTGAACGTATTTTTCCAACATTTCCTTGCACTAATCGACACGAGCCTTTTTTTGAGCGTTTGTCAGATTATGCGGGATCCAACGCGAATAAATTTTTTTTACGCTCAAATGTTCATGCAATATTTTATTGATGCTAGTCATACTAATGTCCAAAGACGCCTCTATCTCACGGTATGTCACATGACGATCTTGCTTTATCAGTTCACGCACAGCATCGATCTTTTCTGGCACAACAACGGATTTTGTACGACCTGCACGGGATTCGTCCTGAATCGAACATCGACCACGATTAAATTCGTTATACCAATTTTTTACAGTGCTGTAGGATGGCGCTTTATCGCTGAATAAAGAATTAAGTTCATCGAAGCACTCTTGTCTTGACAATCCACGTCGAAAGTTATGAAAAATAATGGCACGAAAATGTTCACGATTCAATTCCATTTTTTGAAAGAGAAGAACTTTTCAATTTACTGTCAACAACACAAATGAAGCTATAATGGTAAATCGTCTGCTGAATTTATGTTTAAAAATATCAAACTTTCGATTAAAATCGTCAGCGGTCGCCTAGCAACACTTACTGTTGCCAAGGCCAGAAATATAAATAGCAACCCTCGTATTACTTAATATTAAATCTAATTAATTGCGTCATTATTAAAACATATTTTTACTTCATATCTTAGTTATAATGTGTGCTTTGTTTTAAAGATTTTTTTTATTTATTTATTAATTTCACCATTGAAACGGCGCAAGTGTGAGATCAATGTGTATAATATGAATCAAAGCTAAAAAACAATTAAAATTTGACGAACAATTACTGTTTTTAATTCGAAAAAAGCCCATAGATTTAACGGCAGTTTTACTAAAAGTTTAAAAGGAAAAATAAATGTTACCAACAACCTGAAAATAGAAAATCATCAAACGAAACAAAAACTGGTTTCAAATGAAATTGAAGTAATTCTAATATTTCCATTAAAGTTTCTATTTCACTAAGCGTTTTGATAGTTTAAATTTTTACGTAAACAATTTGTTATTTGTGATACTTAAAAAGTAAGACATTTGTTTGTCACGCTTCCAAATAACTTGCAAACGATTTTTTGCGGTGAGCAAAAGAGTTTAGAACGAGTAGAAGGTACGCGACGGTGGAAAAAAAAAAGGCAGAAAAGATAATGATCGTTTAAATTAGAATAAAAATTAAAATTTAATTTTATTTGCTTTTTTGTAATACTGAATTGTATTTGTGTAAACCATGAAGAAACCATAATATATATCATAAATAATATTTAAATATCGAATTATCATGTAACTGCAAACCGTTAAACGGTGTTTTGTATTTTGAATTTTAATTTTAGAATTGACTCCAAGGGCTAGTGATCTCTCGGCTAGACGATACCAATCCGGATCTGCGCCTTCTCTCCTGAGGGGCCGGCCAATCGCGGCGGCGAGTAAATTTTTCTGTGTGCCCCTCGAGGGGTAGACCGGAGATTCAATTCTTAATTTGCTTTAAAAACAACTTCATTTTGCAGCAATAAAACGTACAAATTAGGCGTTGCAAATTAATAAATATGTTTGGGGAAAAACTTATCAATATCTGGTGAATCATTACCGAGTTTGATCGAAATAAAATCCTGAAAGAAAATTAAATTGTTTATCTAGCATTAGAAATAGTCTTTCGACTTCATCTGTAAATTAACATCCTCTTAATTACTTAATTTGATCCTTCCTTCTTTCTAATCAACATTGGTAATGATTCGTCAAGTTTTGACAATGAATAAGTGTTCTACGCCTCACATAAATATTTGGCGATCCAGATATGCAAATGATTTATTGCAGAACACAAGATGGGCACAAGAAGTTGTGCTCTTACTTTTTTCAATGTCAAATACGGATGACAGCAATATCATAAACACATAAAGACAGAATTCACGGTAATTTGTTTATGGTAAACTTATTCCGAACCAAACAATGAAGGAGACCCCTAAATTAAAAGCCACTTTAATAACATGCGATTTCGATCCCTAAATCACATTTCGAAAATCCTGTCAAAACTACTCAGTTAATCTTATTTACATTACAATAAAATACTGACATCCAAAATAAAGTTAGTAATGCCTCGATTTAGTAACAACTAAATCACATTATAAAAACCTGTCAAAATCATCCAGTTAATCCGATTAACGTCACGTCAAAATAAATGAAATACTGACATCCAAAATAAATTTGGTAATGATAAATGCTAAGCCAACTGGTCATTTACAAATAATCTTGATTTGCGATTAGAAAAGGAAATTCTATTTAAGGTTCTATTAGAGATAGGGAAAGCGTAATCATAGGGAAGCTTATTACAGTATATCACAAATCGATTTAATCATTTCCTTTTCAATACTCCAGTTTGAAAGAAATATGGGTTCAGTTTATTTGTTTCCGGTGTATAAAACCAGCAGGAAGAGAAAAAAAAATCGGTAGGATTTTATGTAAATATTATGGATAAAGATTTACAGTTTCTTTATGTAGCAATGATCAACAAGTATTTTTCATTACCCAGTTAATCAATTTTAATAACATCAATAAAAATTACATTTTTAAAATATCATTGATAAAAACTATTTTATTAATAGTTCTTTATAAGTTTATGCACGAATTTATAAGTAATGTATAAAAATAGTTTCAGTATAATTATTAAACTATAGAATTTTCCCCCATTAATGCACTAACTAGCCACTAATGCATTTTAATCTTAACATTAACGCATTGATTTTGACAGAAGCATTTTTGAAGCATTTATTGTTGATATTTTAGCGGAATTTTTTTTACATTTTAAAGGTTTTTTTGTTGCATTCTGCAGTATTTAATTTTCAGATTTTTTGGTTTTCTATTTTCTATTTCTTTCTCTTTTTTTTTTCTTATTTAAAAATTTTTTTAAATAAAATTTGCGAATATATTTGTCTTTCTATCGTAACTGTTATTATCTCCTGTTGTATGTTTTTATTTTCCACATTTAATAACTATTTAGCAATTATTTAAAACTTTAATGAAAATTGCTCTATTGATATACTTTATGTTTGGGTACTTGAAACTAGAAAATGATTATGCTTAACCATGTGATTTAAATAAGATTTAATTTGACACATGTAAGCGTCGTAATACGTGTGTGTCGAACCCGATTTTCTTCTGCATCGATATATACCAGGGGTTTCCAACTTTTTTTGTGGCCCGTGAACTAAAACATATTAGTTGTCATTTTTTGTGGACAATTATTGTAAAAAATCTATATGGGTTTAAAATACTATTCTCGTTAATAAAAACCTAATTTCTTCCTTTCTGTGAAATTTAACATACCAACGGTGCAAAAAAATTTTTTTCTCAGGTTTTGCATCCAAGAAAATATTTATGCAAATATAAAAATAATCGTGTATGTTGCTCTTTTTTATTTCATTATTTTTTTTTTTTTTTTTGTATTTTGTGATTATAATTTAGCATGTGCGTATCAGAAATTTTTTCGAAGAAATTCTCCGATTTAACTTTTTGAAATCACTAATTTTGGACGAAAATATTTACACACACATTTGTAAATTTTAAATTTAAAATGTAAATATTTTCTGGTGGTTGCAGCAGACAAACCTAAATTTTCTTATTGAACATTTTGGTGCTACTATTTAAGTTTTAATATCAACCTTTTTAAAGTTTTATATCTTAACAATTAGATATCTGTTGCACATTAATTGTTTAATACATAGGTGCACATTAAAGTTATTGTAGCCCGAATTTTTATTATTTATTTAATATTTTTAAAAATATTATTAATAAGGATTAAATATTTTAAAAATCTACTTCTTATTTTAATTTGTAATTCAATACTTTTGTTTTGTACAACTTGGTAAAAATCTTACAGTAATATTTAATGTTCCTCCAAACATAAAAGAGTCCTACATAAAATTTTGATAAAGTTGCGGCCCGCCATTTAATTTGTGTTTTTAATTGTGGCCCCCGGCCTCATGTAAGTTGGAAACCCCTGATATATACCATGATTTACCTACGATGACGTCACTTGCAGGCATCCAATCATATGCAAATTTAGGAAAAATATCAAGTTTCACATGAACTTTTTTTCAAAATATAAAATAATTTTCTCTAACTTAGAGAGCATTTTGGCTGTTTTTAAAAGCATTTTTTGCTTTTATAAGATCAATTCCAGGTCATCAAAATCTAGGTTCAATTTAATATGCTGGGTATTGGTTCATTTATTTTTCATGCGTTTGGCCGGAAAAACAATCAATTTCCCTCTCCAGAAATCTAAAAAATAACGTTAAGGATGGGCATGAATTTAAAAAAAAAATTGAATAAAAATGACTTTTGTTAAATTATTCTACTAAAGGGCTAAAATTAACTTACGCCATGGAATTTTTTATGGAATTTTTTTAGTACTTAAAAAAAATATCGGCTGAACGTTGAACCATGATATTATTACTTCAAATACTGAACTACTTCTAATATAAAATTACGGCAGAAATTCTTCATGATAAAACAAAATTTCATTAAAACAACGCTTAAAATCACAAACGGTAACATTTTATTAAAACACTATATGCGTTTCGGTTACACTATGTTACACCTTCATCAGAAGGATACGAAAAATCAGTAGGATTTTATCTTACTGCTAAAGGTGTACCACTATCAAAACGCTTATGAGTTTTAATAAAATATTACTTTTAATAACACTACATTTTTTAACAATACTTTAGCACAGCAGTCAATTATGAATGCATATTCTAATCATAATATGTTCTATGTGTTGCTATTAGAAAAAAAAAATTATTATTATTTTTTTTTTTTTTTTTTTAATTGTGCTATTTCTTTCCATTGGCCTTTGACATAAATTAATTCATACAAACAACCGAAACAGTGAAATAATTTTGGATTACTGAATTAATATTAAAATAATTATTTCTGAAATTAAAAAAATTAATCTAATTCTTAGAACTCTTGTTTAACATGCGTGGAACAGCTTTTCGGAACTGTTGCTTTAGCGAATAAACGTGGACAAATTGGTGGTGTTGAGCAAATAAAATGTTTCCGAAAATGCTATATTTTTCTATTTACAAGTTTCAAATCAAAATTATTCCTATAATATATATATATATATATATATATATATATATATATATATATATATATATATATTCATACGTTCTTGAAACATATGTCTAATATTTAAACTATATTCTTTAATGGAATGCCTAAAAACATTCATTTAATTCAGCAAACATTTCAGTACTATTATATTGAATAATATTATTGCAAATAAATAATTGTTACCAAAAAACATTAAATACTTAGCAGTAGAGGGAAAATAAGTTATAAAGACAAAATGTTCTATTCATTTAAAATTAAAATGCACAATTTTTGCTTTCAAAAGTTAATGGAATATTGTAGTTCCATCTAGCGATGTGTTAAAATACGAGACATTTTTGAATCAGGGAATGACGAATCCTGGCATTTAGCCAAATATTTCTGAAATAAACGGTATGTCTTTAAGGTGGTTTTTCCCCTTATGTAAGAAATCTATATTCGTAAACTCGTGAAGAAATATATAAAATTAAACTACATTGTTTTTTGCTCCTTATTACTGAAAAACTCAATACTCATGAATTCTTTTACAAATATTAGATTAAACTTTATTTTTTGAAGATAGTTGTTCTAAATAATGGAAAATTCTACATTAATAAATTTAATCTTTCTATCTGTCAATACATTTCTAATTGATATATATTTTTTGAAGGTTGTAATTAACTTCGGTAAAAAAAAAAAAAATTATTTTATAAATTTTATAAGAAATATAAGTCTAATATTAAATTATATTTTTCAAAAATGTTTATATCGAAAAACTTAACCTTCGTTATAGATATATATGTAAAATTAAACTATATTCTTCGAAGGAAAATATACAAAACCTGAATTAAATTTTTTTTTAAATATTTTAGTCATTATTAATCTTTTTTCGCGTATAATTTTAGGTTTTGATAGTATTTTCGTTTAACATTGCATGTTGCAAAATTTTATGATTTTTTTAAAATTTGTTTCAAATAACCAAAGGGTTTTTGAACCTAACTTGTATTAAAATATTGCGATTGGAGCATGTATGGATTAATTTAAGCTATGAAAACCATATTTCTGGAATTATTACTTTTTAAAATCCTTTCAAAACATTGTATAATATTAAATATAAGGAAATTGCTGAATAATATGATAATCTAATTTACAATTTAGGAAGAAAAATATTATTTAAAAAAGAATTAAAAAAATAAAACTTAATTTGAAATGGGAAAAAAAATGAAACTTTTGTTTAATAGAAAATATTTCATTCAAAATATTTTTCTCGAACAAAAAAAAATTTATAAGAAAAAATAATCGAATACGAAAAATTTAGTAGTTTCAACATGCATAATTTACAAATTACTGAGTTAAGAGCAGACGATAACATCAGACAATGTGACCTTGCCAGCACGTGTTGTCAATGAAAACACCCACGATTTTGTTTATTTATTTTACGATTTAGTGTTTTTATTTACTTTCCTCTCCTCAAGGAGGGAGTGAAAGCGAAGGTGAAATTATTTGTTGCTTTTTTTCCTTAATCCCTCTTAAACGGCATCGACTAAAATATTCTCAAAACAATGTATGATAGAACATTTATTTTCAAATAAATTCAATTTTTGTTTCAAACTAATCCATGGATATTGTAATTTTTAGCCAATATGTTAAACTGCTATTTTTTTTCTTTTTTTCAATATATAAAATGGTAATAAATAAATAAAACTGCAATAAATTTATCAAACAAGAATTTGTCTAAAAATCACTGTACTTGATTTCATAAAATCTTTAATTTGGTATGTTTTTTTATAAACTAAAATTAAAAATTTCAATCTTCAAACAATATTTTGATATAAAAGAATAAGATCTGATTTCATAATTTTATGTATTGGACATCTGTTTGATATAAAAAAAATTATAATAGAGAATTTATATTAAAATCATGCATCTATTTGATGGCAAAACTTTAATAACCTTAGTTATCTTTAAAATCTCATAGCTGCATAATGTTAGATTTTTCCATTTTGAAAAAAATAAAATAAATTAAAAACGCAACATGTTGATATTGGGTTACATTTTTAGATTAAGAATTTGTTATAATAGATAGATAATAACCATGTCTATTGTAGTACTCCTAGCATAGCTCATATCATGCTAAAATAAAAAAATAACCGATCTATAGAAAATAACCGATAACATAGTATATTTTTTAAACATTTTAATTAGCAACCAAAGCGCCCAAAATTTAAAAAAAATATTCTAACATACCATATGAAATGTTTCATTCCCATTTTATTCCATTCTGGTATTTTCTAAAATATATGGGGGCACAAAAAACAACTCGCAATCGGGTTAAAAATCTCCCTTTTTTTAAAAAAGAAAAAAAAAAAGCTTTCAAAATAAGTGCATTATCTATATAAAGGTTAAGAAATATTGAATTAAAAATTAATTATTATTTAATTGCAACTAGTAAACGAGTTAATTTACAAAGGCTTAGATATTTGCTCCTACTTTATTACCTATTTTATGATTCCAAAATTGCAAACATTTGCTTTCATGTCGCTCGTGATAAAAATACAATAGATTACAAAATTATTTTTCCTGAAATACCATGCAAAAATTGAAAATTAATCTCAAAATATATCTTACATAAAATATTGATGAACTATTTTTCGATAAGTGGGAAGAAAAAAAACAACAAAAGCCATAATTTAGATCGGAAAAAATAAAACATGCAATAAAAATTTTACAATGGTGAGGGGGGGGGGAAATGGCTAAAATGAATGAGCACACACAGGATGTTCCCTAATCACTCTTAAATTTTTTAGATTTCTCTTTAAATATATTTTTAGATTTCTGATCAAAAATAAAGCAATAAAGTATAAATTAGAGGTCGCTAATTAATATATAAGCTGGAAAAAAATCAACAACGTCATTGAAACCAAACGAATCACTATCGAGAAAGGCGGGGACAAAAATGTCAAACCCTGTAGGATAGTAAAAAAAAAAAAAAAAAATGGTGTTTATAAGCGATTACCAGAAATACTTCACTGCTCCATCAGGCAATCAGACAAGTTTTCAAATTTTCAATCTGCCTTTTTCAGTAGTGATTCGACAGATTTTTACAGCATTTTTAGGAGTTGTGAGTATTTTTAAGAAATAATTTTTAAAAACATATTAACTAAAGCGGTGATTATAGAACACCCGATGCATGTTAGATATTAGAAATCTTACCTGATTTTCTGACCGCAGAATTTTCAATTGATCATTAATAAGAGCATATTTCGCTGCTTCCTCTTTCCGCAATGCTCTTTCTTTTTTAAGTTCCGGACTCCAAAATGTTTTTATACTATGCATACTAGATCCTAACTTTTGAGTTGTCGCATCCAACTCCCTCTTCATATTACTATACTGAAGCTGGAGATCGTTCAGTCTTTGCTGCAGTTCAGTTACGAACCCATCACCTCCAGATCTACCATACCCATGCCTAGTGTCACTATACGCTCCATGGCCAGATCTCGACATCGAATGTCCCGTATCACGGTATGGATCAGCATCCAAGGGGCCGTCCATATCTCTATAGGCATGGTCATCGCGATCTCGATATCCGGCTCGGTCCAGGCTTCTTTCCCTGCTTCTTGGATGCCTACTGCCGGATCCGGTCATATCCGTCCTGTCCAGTGACCGGTCTCTAGGATCCCGGATAGGAACAAACTCCCGATCCTGATCCCTCTCTAATGAGTGATAATTCCGGAGAGGGACCCGAGTGGCCGAGCGGCTACGGTGATGGCCGGGGGCCGTCCCGGTGCCGCCTGTTCCCCCACGTCCATCCATAGTGGGGCTGCCCAAATCGTCGTTGTAATAGTGATGAGATGATGTTGTCCTACCGTGCCCTACGTTAAAAGCGGATGTACTGATTGAATGCGGTACTGGTCCGTCGGTCGGTACGGTGAGGGGGCTGGCGTTGCTAGACCGACTCACGCCGTAACCGTGTCGACTGCTCCTCCGTCCGACCCCTTGGTCAGAGGGTACAGCTCTTGACCCAACTGGACTTACCCTGCCCGATACTGGTTGAGAAATGGAAGAAGGGTAATATTTGGAGGAAGAGTCCGGGTTGGTATCTCGATGAATATCTGGTCGACGCGGGGGCTTGGGTGACCTCTGGCTAACGCTGCTGCTCCCGTACACTTCTCTGGACATGGCTGGTGCTATAGCTACTTGCATCTACTACTAAACTATTAGACTGTAATACTATATATGAATACATCCGGTCCTATGGTCAAAAACTGACCGAGGCTAATTAGGAACGAACATCGGGATGTGCCAGATGGGGCGACAAAACTATCTGAAAGCCGGGGCCATGTTCTTCTCCTCAATTTTTCGGGCGATCAATAAGTCTTTCCTCGAACTCCGAGCAATGTGCAAAAAAAAAGCGATCACCCTAAAAAATCAAAACAAATATCCGCTTTGCTTGAATCATAAACATCACTTCGCATTTTTAAAAAGTTCTAATCACCGGCTTCGCGAAGATATTCATTTTTGAGACATGGTATTTGAGAATCAGCCACTCCGCTCTTCCCTTTCACTACTCTATTATAAAAGAGAAGAGGAGAAATTCATCAGTCGTGCCCTCTTTCTCTGCTAATACGGAAGATGACGTCACAGGATCCCAGCTGTTGTGAATGAGCCAATGGGAAAAGAGAGAACTCTTTAGAGACCGTGCTTTGCAGCGATATCTATTGAAAGTAATTGGTACTAATTTTTAATTTAGAATTTTACTACTCTTTCACATTGAATGTTTTTTTTTTCAATATAAAATTTATTAATTGTCATGAATTCGTATCTTTAATGGGGGGATAAATTTAATAATATCTTTAACGTGGGGATAAATTTTTTAAAATCATTGTAAAATGTTCATTCAACTCAATGCTCATGATTGAGCTCAGAGAAAAAAATATATGGAATTTATCATATTTTTTTTATAATCAATAGATAGAAACTATTTTGTTTTTCCTCATTTATACAGAAATTTTAATTTTTTAATAGTTACAAACATAAAAGTGAAACAAAAATAAAATTAAATATATAAAATATTTGTCGATATCATCATAAAAAAATATTGCAATATTTTGAGAATATTGTACTGCAAATAAAAAATAAATTAGGAAAATAATTTGACGATAATTATTTAAAATGTAAAAAATTATAAACTATATTTTCTTGAGAAGGTTTTACATTTGCGAGTAAAAAATTATAATGATTAATTTTTAATCTATTAAAGGGAAATATTGTTTTTAGCATAAAACATTACAGAAATTAAGTCACAGACATTTTATTAATAAATTTTTATTTGGATAAAAAAATCATAATTTTGTTCTTGAAAATAGCAAAACTACTGGTGCTTTTAGAATAAAAAATCCTGGCAATTCATTCTGGAAATTATTAAATTTTTATATTGTTATTATGATAAACCAATGTTATGATTCTCAAAACAAATTAAGAAAAAATTGTATTTAATAGCAGTATTTTGATTTTCTTCTTTTTGAAAATTTTGATTTACTACTTACAGATTAGAAAAAACGTTTAATACCATTTTTAATGGCATTTTATTCATAAAATAACTTTGTTATGCTATACATCTAACAGTAACTATTAATGTTTAAACAATATAATAACCATTTAAATTTTGAAGAAATGGGAAAAAGTACTTAAAAATAATTAAATGTTGTGTATTAAATGTAATTTATTTAATTTATTATATTTTATTTAAAGCAATTAAGTAGTAGCACTATAGAGATTTCTCAATTTTGAAATAAAGTGCATTGTGAATTGTTATTCAATTCTTCACGCATTAAATATCTTTTTTTCTGAAATTAATTCGAAATTGATATGAAAAGTTTTAGTTAGAAAATTGGAAAAAACTTTATTATTCAAAAGAAATCAAATACTTAATTAAAAATACTTTTTCTCTCTGTTTAGAAGTGATGCACTTGAAATAATTAAATTCAATTCCCCCGGCTATGGTTTTTCAAGTTAATTTCTTTAAATATCATAAAATATATTATTTTGTTCGTTAATTTTCACGCTAAGTCATTTGAATTCCGCCATTAGAATCAAATTTTAGTGTAACCCCTATGAATCCGCAAACCATGGGTTTTAATAAATAATTAAGTTATTGATTTCTTTTTTTATAAAGTTTTTTTTTTTTTTTTTTTTTTTTTAATTTAAATTTATATTCTATCGAAAATATATAAGTGTGAGGCTATCTTATGATTGCTCTTTACAATACTTCTATATTTTATATAAAACTGTATTCTAAAACTGTAACTATATTCTAAAAACTATCTAATAATATTTTTAAATAAAATTTTAACAAATTCTACTCCATATAGATTATAAATAGTTTTTGTTCTAGTACAAAATAAAGGGAAAATTAATACCTTAAATATTTACTAAAAGTTTATGTCATTCAAAATTGATGCTATTCGTTAATTAGAATTGATATTTGTTACAATATTACCAATATTATTAGCCTGAACTTTTTGTTGCGGCGTAGCTGATAACCTCTTGTTTGATCATTATTACTTTTACTATGTATTAAAAAAATTTAAGAGCCGCTGTTTTGTGCGTTCTACTTTATGTTATATTATGAACTGCTGCTCAAAAACTATAAGATTTAGAATTTTGAAATTAAAATTGCAAAGGTGTGCAAAAAATATACCTGGCAGTACGATGGAATGAAAAAATTTAACATTTTATAATAAGTTTAAAAACTATTATAATAAAAAATACAACGTGGATCGCTCTGCAGCCCACAAGAATGCCACTAAGGAGTTGAAATTTGATGTGCTGAAAGAGCCATTTTTCATTTTGGACTAAAACTAATTTGTTTGTTTTTTTAATATTTAATTAGTTCAAAAGTTTTTACAATTGCAAGAGCTCTTTATGCGATTCATCTTTATTTTATAAGTTCGCGCTGGGGCCGGGATAGCCTGGTAGGCAGGGCGTTGAAAGGGATTTATTACGAAAGTGAAAGTGATGCTTTTTTGGAATGGTAAAACGGATTTTTTTTTTTCTTCCTTTTTATTCGCCTTGAAATATGCAGTTCTATAAATTTTTATTTTATAGCTTTCTTCTTTTTAACTTTCTTTTTTTTTTAACTTTTTGGCTGTAATCTGCTTTATGCCAGAAAATAATCGAAATATCGATTGACAATAAATTTTACTTGTGACGTTTGGCGTAGCTAGGTGTATATATGTAGAGATGTTCAAGTTCAGAAACGTTATACATAACTGGAGATCACGTAAATATTTCGACAAACTTCTAGGGTAGTTAGGGGAGCCGCGATGGCTCAGGGGATAGAGCGTTCGCCTTCCAATGAGGCGAACCGGGTTCGAATCCCAGTCGATACGAATTCCGCATCCGGCTTGCACTGACCACAGTGCTGACGTGAAATATCCTCAGTGGTAGACGGATCATGGGTTAGAGTCCCCTTGCCGTCAGGCTAACCGTGGGAGGTTCTCGTGGTCTTCCTCTCCATGTAACGCAAATGCGGGCTAGCTCCATCAAAAAGTCCTCCACGAAGGCAAATTTCTCCCAATACTCGATCCAGGAGTTCCCTTGTCTTCTGGATTGGGTTCAAAATTACAAGGCTACGGAGTTGAACATTAGTAGCCGTAAACCCATTAAGTTGGGTCGGCTGTTCAACGACGGTTATAAAATAAAATAGGGTAGTTAGGGCACACCACCAGGATTAAAATTGCATAGAAACCCATGCCCGGAAATGTCATCGTACAAGGCACCCCTGGCAGCGTATGATGACATTTATGGGCAATAGTTTTTATAGAATTTTAATCCTAATGATGTGCCCATAACTCATCTAGAAGTATGTCGAAACATTTACGCTACCACCTCTTATATATAACATTTTTAAACTTGTACATTTCGACAAAAAAAAATAGATTAAAAATGTCATTTAAAAAAAAAAAAAAATTAGAGCTTGGAAAAAGAACCTGATTGTCGATTTGAAATCAGCGACATAAAAGTACCCAAGAGTCGTTAAAAAATCTCACATACCAGAATAAGAAAATTTTTTTCCCTTGTGCTATAAATTTAAATGAAAAATTTGCATCCAAATATTTATCATGATAACTTTAACGAAATGTACTGTTAGTTTCCAAGAACCTAAAGAATTAGATGTTTTTTTTCCAATTCCCACCTATATATTTTCATTCGTCATTTGGGTATCAGTAAGGCGCAGATCAGTTGATCACTCTTTCAGGGGCTCCATATTAGGTTGGCCAACGTTATCCCCACAGTCAGAAGAACAGAGAGTACAGAGAAAAAGGAAAGAATATTCAGGCCCAGGATTCAAACCCAGTTCCTTTCTGACAAGAGGTCAGCTCCCTTAACATCATACAGGCTGGTTGGCATGGAATTGTAAGTAGGGTCCAAAAATTTGTTATGCATTCTTATGGGTGGTGACTTCAATAAAAAAAAGGCATAAAAACTAATGAGGAACTGATGAGGATACTGATGAAGACAATTTTCGGTAAGAACGTCAATACTAGCTTTATTTTTAGAACACTCGAATTAGTTTTTATCGGAATATAATAGTAAATAAAAGCATAAACTGATTTTTTTTTTTTTTTTTTTTTTTTTTTTTGCGATTTATAAGATATTGGCTCAATCATTTGATCCCGGTAAATATTATGGTAATATGCTTAAGAGTAATTTAGCTGATGATTTTTAAAAAAAGTGATATAGTTACCTAATTTTCAAAGAAAATTGGCAACCTTGATTTTGTTAAATTTTTATTTCTGATTTCTTATATTATTGCTTATATAGCAGGTAATTTTTTAAAATCTCTAACGTGTGTTGCTTTAGCGAATGAATTTTTGTTTGACTAAAGCTTTTGCTAGCTCTAACAATGAACAACAAATTTACAGCAGTTAACAATAAGACAAACGCTAGCCAAATGGTGATAAAACTTTGCTAAAGAAAGGATAACAGCGCCCTCTGCTTCAGGAATTACCATCCATTTTATTAAAAAAATGTGATCAAAACAAACATTAAATAAACGGTTTTTAAAATTAATATACAACACTTTTAGATCAAAAAACGTTCAGTACTCAGCTGTATCAGTAGGGAACTTTATCTGCTCTGTGAACAGCTAAGTTACTTTGCACAAGAGAAGATCTATCGTCCATCAAATCGGGCAGTGAAAACTCACAAATACACACTCAAAACATATCGCATGTATGGGGGCAAAAACGTTTTTCCAACTAATTAACTAAACTAAAATTTCTAACTAAACTAAATTTATAAATAAAAAAAAATTAATAAAAATAATATTCTAGTTCATTTCGTAGACAAGCCATTTCGCCGACCAAGTTATTTCGTCGACAGAGTCGTTTCATCGACAAAGTTATTTCGTCGACAGAGTCGTTTCATCGACAAGGTCGTTTCGACGACAAGTCATTTCTTTGACTATTTCGTCGGTAGGGCATTTCATAGTTATACGTAATTTTGAAACTATTCTTAGGGTTTGTAAAGTTACGTCATTTGCTTTTCTTCGTAATATAGTGCATTTTTACGTATCTAAATTTTTAATTAACTATGTTGTAATTGCCAGAGAAGAAGCATTTTTTGTTTTTTTTTTAAATTTTAAACTGCCTACTCTTTTTTCTGTACATCACGTGGCAAAAATGAAACCTGAGAACATTTGGTGTTCACATTTCATTTTAAACATATTTATTTCTGAGTTTCATTGTTTAGATTTGGTTTTAATAGCATATTTTTATAAATGAGCATTTCAAAGGCTATTGCAGTTATTATTTTGAATGATTCTTGATATAGCAAGTAAAGGAATAGATAAATAAGGAGGAAAAGACACTGTGGCGTAACTACCACTACAATTATTAAATATTAATTCACTAGTATCTAAGACATGCTAACTTGATTAAATCCTGAGATACCTTTTGATAGATAAAGGTTAGCATGGTCGATATCTACTCTACCCACATTGATTACCCGGACGTGATGTGGAGTGGTGGCGCTGAAATGGCTACTAATTGAGCGACCTATTTATACAAATCATTAATTTGAGCATGTAACGCCACAATACCTGGATCAGGAACCTGAACTGCATCCATTTTTGCTTGCATGGCCAACTCGTGGATTTTATCAGCTATTTCGGTAAGCATTTTAAGTGACTCACTATTGGTCGCTAAAATGGCTTGATTGTTAGATGGGAGTCTATTCAACCATAATGTTTTAAGAATGTTGTCCGTTTGGTTACAGGAGGATAAGTCTTGATTTAAGATTATAGACAATTGAAAAAGCCCCATATCACCCAACTGTAAATCTTTCAGTAGCTGCTTGATTTTGACTGTCACGGATTTTACATAAATAGAAATTAATTTTTCTTTCAAAGATTTGTATTTGTCCGTCGCTGGTTGGCTCAAAATTATTTTAAGAACTGATTGGAGTACCTTTGATTCTAAAGCGGTGATCGCTGTATAAAATTGAGTTCCGTCGGTAGTAATGTGACTCAATTTAAACTGCGCATCTAGTTGATTGAACCATATAACGATGGGTCTCGGCGACAAAATGGAGGAGGCTTAACTGCAACTCGCGTCAATTGTGAAGCAGCATTGTTGTTAACCATTTTAGATCAGTCAGCTGCACACAATAACACAGAAAAATAATCAATATACGTATATAGCGTCACAGCTTCTTGGTACATTAAATTAGAAAAATTGGAGGCTCAAATTCAGTAGACAATATATAGATGCGATAAAATTCTGATAGAAACATGTTTACGCACCGGAATGCGGAACAACACTTGAAATCTCAGATAAAATGTCTTACTTGTATCTCATCGTAATAAATCCGGTGAACTTAATACAGCTCTCCCGGTCTTTTAAATCTTCCGGTTGCAAAAACAGCAATGGTATCCATTCATGGAATTCTATTCCTGATAAAATTCTGGTAGGGCAGTATTGTGACGTGACTACAACTGCAATTAAATATTAATTCACTAGTATATAAGACACGCTAATTCGATTCAGTCTTGAGGTACCTTTTGATAGATGAAAGTTGGAATGGTGGTTTTGTCCTCTTCCCACAGACACTGAATTAACGAAACATTCAGACCGATATTATTGGATACAGAAATAATTTTAGAATTGAAAATTGTATTTTTAATTCATTTCTTTTAATAAATGGACAGTTAGTCAGAGAGCGTCTAACGGAGACCAGATTTTGTACCAACTAAAGCTTTTTTAACACTAATGTATTGCTAAGCAATTGTGATAAAGCATAACCTAATTTGTGATAAAGTAATGCTCACATCGCTCATGGGCTGCAATAGCGGCACAACTCAAAAAATCAAGTTTTGAGATAAATGGGTTTAAAATTTTCATTGCTAAGCGAAATTCATAAGAAATGCTTTCGTTTGCTAACGAAGATTACCTTCAAGTTGTAATATGAGTTCTGCTAGTATTGCTGCTGAAAGAATGTTTATTTTCATATTTACACCTGTTCTTAGTCCAAAACGCGTGTTTTTTTAGTTGTACCACTATTGCAGCCCATGAGCGATAGATGAACAAAGATTATCCTTAGATCATAAAGAAGAAGAATTATTCACTTTGTTCAACAGGGTCGCTTTGTCAACATTTCATTTTGTTTACTGGGTAATGTTGTCCATTCCGTCATATTTTCGAGTATGTCACTTTTTGGGTAGATAATTTCTTCCACAGGTCATTTCATCGATAGGATTGAAGAAAAGGAAAATGGAAGGGAAAAATGAATGGAACAAGATGGATAAAAAAACATGGACGAAACATTCGGTGTAATCACTATAAATCGTGGATCGGTGTAAACACTATACAAGTATTAAATTTACGAAAGAGTAAAAATAAAAGTTTCCAATATCTTTAATTTTGTTGCACAGCAGTTATAGTTATTCACTATATTTATTATTTTAACATATCAGTAGTGAGTACTTAAAACATAGATTAAAACCTGTGTATATTATTTTATTTAATCTATATTATTACATTAGTTTTCGAGAATTTTGGTTGAGAAAATAAAACATTCATGAAATCACGATCTTAAAAAATTTTAATATGTGAATAATACTTCTTATTTATTAAATATGTTATTAAAAGCGAATTTTGTTATCAGTATGGGATTTCTTTAAGGTAGTTAATATAGTGGAGCAGTATAATAAAATAAAAAAAATTATAATAATTTTTGACAAAAAAGAGGAATCTTCATTTTTGTGAGTAAACATAACTCAAAACATAATTTCATTTTTTTTTTCAATGGCAGGCACTTGGGAGGAAGACCCATTGGCCACAGAAAATGCCAGAACTTCTTACTCTCTTTTCGTTACCCAATGGGCACCTGTGGCGAAGCGACGGCGGTGGAGCAGCATCACCCACGTCACACAACCACAAAGCCGTTTATAGGGCGGGTCACTATTACACACAAAGGAGAAAGGACATAGAACACAAAGAGAGAGAAAGAAACATCTATGCCCTGAGCAGGATTCGAACCCTCAACCAGCGGCTCCGTAGTCAGGCACGCTAACCACTCGGTCACCTGATCGGCGATTTCAAGATGTTAAGGTACTTTATATTCAGTCTTCGAAGATTATGCTGAAGTGCTGACAGAGATATAAATATTGCTATCTAGAAAAGGTTGGCGTTATTTCGATGTATTTTTTTTATGCTAATTTAAATAATATGAATAGAATTAATATTACGTAGATAGAACTAATAGTTAAGAAGTAATGAGGGTTTCATGCACATTGTTAGAATTTTCATTCTAAAATTGCGGCAAAATGACTGGCAGAAGTCTGTCCCTTCAATTAACCGTAATGTTTAAGGTAAAGAACTTTTTTTCTAACCTTTACGGTTTTGAAACCGTTTACAACTAGTTTGGTTAAAAAACCATGAATACAAAACCATACGGTATTTCAACCGTTTACAACTAACATGGTTTCAAAATCGTAAAAAAGAAAATTAACTGTACTTTAGAGCTATATGCTCTTCATTAGGTAATGGGCATTGTAGTTTAGTTGTGGACTGGATGTGTTCTATCAAATGCACTGGGTACTTTATATTTCCAACGAAATGGTTTAATAACGTATTATGCTTTCTTTATACTTCAAATAATTTTACTCAAATTATGCAAAAGTGTAGTTTTCATAAAAGCACCTATTCAACCTGAAACTAGCATACATTTTCAAAATCTGCATCTTCATCCAATACTCCATGTTCATAATTGTTTTACATGTATTATTAATATTGTAATGTGTGGCAAATAAGTATTCCAGGATTGGAAATCTATTATTTATTATATTTTCTCATTTCCACAACACACACAAATACACACAAACACAACATTCAGACAACACATGAAATATCATATAAAATAAAAATCTCGAGCGAGAGAACGTTCAAAAGCAGTGTTCTCATTTTCACTTTCTGGATCCAACTCAACATCTCATCGTCAAACAGCCACCACTCGCCAATATAGGCGCGCTTAACTCTCACAGGATCTCTAAATGTTACAAAATTAAATCTTTTTGTGTATTTCCTTAAGATATGTTTATTAAAATGGAGAGTTAACGAAAATTGACATATTACAATATGTATAAATGTGTCATTAAAAATATTCAATATTTAATTCTTGTTCTCACTCGAATAAAAAAGTATTTAATTCTTTCTAAATCATAGTTTGGTTTTAATTCAAAATCGGACCATAAAATACCTTTTTAAAAATAAATTAAAATTATATTATGTAAATACTTATTCTTAAGAAATAGTAATTTAACTTTGTTCTTTTACATTACATTATTGTGTGCATTTCAAAATGAAATTTAACAACTATGGTCTGAAGATGTCTAGTCTAGAGAAAATTTTCGCACCCTAAAGAGAATTTGCAAAGTCGCGGAGAAGGTGAATGGCGTTGCATTTAGCGACATTATAACCACCCAGCATCTTAGACTGTCGCTCAGAGAAGATTGAACTTTTCTGGAGTTGCTCCATAAGTTCTGTTCCCTTCAAGTTGGCGAAGAAAAATTGTCTTATCTCTCAGTTTTATCGTTGAAATGGCGGATTGAGCCTCCACATACGATTAACGGAGAGATTGCTAGCATCAATCACACAATGCTAAGCTCTGCTTTAATATCTGAAGTCCATCGCATGTAATGTATGGTGTCGACGTAGAAAATTTGCAATTCAAATAAAATTTTCCTTTTCTTTGATCTGTGTTGTCATCAGGGATTGCTGTCTTACTTCTCTCATATCCAAAGTTTCTCTGTGAGACATAACCGTGTATTTTTTGGCCGTGTGCAAAGATGCTTTTTGTGTATCGTGCATGCACGTTCGTTTTTTTTTAATGTTTTTTTATTTTGTTGTTTTTTGTGATACGCGTACTGTTCCAACGCTGTTTAGAGTTTTCACATGCAATCAGCATTTTCCCACAAAAAAAAAAAAAAAAAAAAAAAAAAAAAAAAAAAAAATTAGTTGCTATTTGAAAATTTCGAGTTTCAGTACCTGTAACCGCAATCGACATCTTGCTGCTATTCTCAGGATCTTACGCTCATACTTCTGAATATGTCGGAGAAGTTGTTTTTTTTTTTTTTTTTTTTTTTTATGACTTGTATATGTTACGGCCAAAGCTCGAAGACGGTCAATGGCCAAGAACGCTGTGAATTGGCTGGCCAAAGTCCGAAATTTTCTTGATTTCGGGAATTGGCCGGCCAGATCGCGAAGTGGCCACGATGTTCCGGCCAATGTCCGATATTTTCTTGATTTCATTTAAGACAAATTAAAAAATTACATTTTTTAAATTTTAATTTTAAAACTTGTCAATTTTTTATATTTTTAAATTAGAAGATTTATATTTTTAAATTAAAAAAGAAAGCAAAAGGAGCAATATTAGCAAATTAACTTTTTAATAAAACAAATATTAAAAAATTGTGCTCCCACCGTACCACCCGGTATGTGGATACCTGTACGATACCTGACGATAGATTACATTTACTCGATATTTTAATACTTACTGACGATAGATTAGAAGATAAATACCGGGCAGTGGCACTTGACCTTAAAAAAACATCAGTGTAGGATATACCGGACAGGAGCACTTGACCTTAAAAAGACATCAGTGTAGCGCATACCGGGGAGTGGCATTGAACCTTAAAAAAACACAAGTGAAGGGTATACCGGGCAGTGGCACATAACTAGACTAGATTGGTATGACTAGAAATAAACTTGTCTATTTTTTTATATTTTTAAATTAGAGGATTTATATTTTTAAATTAAAAAAGAAAACAAAAGGGGCAATATTAGCAAATAAACCTTTTAATAAAACAATTAAATAGACAATTTAATAATGATTATTTAATAGACAATATAAAAACTTCTATTTTTTATATTTTTAAATTAGATTTATAAGAATTATTTATATAATTATAGAAGGCCGCCAAAGTAAAATATTAACTGATCGTTTCAATTATTTCGAACTTTGGCCGGAACATCGTGGCCACTTCGTGATCTGGCCGGCCAATTCCCGAAATCAAGAAAATTTCGGACTTTAGCCGGACTTCGGGCTTTGGCCATGACATATATAATAGTTTAAAAAAAAACGGTTCATATCTATTGGTTTTTAGAAATTTTGATATAAATCATAAGATTTAGATATGACAACAACTGATCTCGCTCTTATTTTTAATTTAATTTTATTTATTCCTTTTTTTCTAACATCAAGTCAAGCGAAACTTTATTACAATAACTGTAGAACAAATTGGAATTAAAAATAAAACTCTCATTAAATTCATAAATAAAAAAATGATTTATTAAAACTTTGATAAATTAAAATGTTGTAGTTATAATTAAATGTATGAATTTTTATTATATCCTCATCCAACTTATCAGACAATAGCTCGTTTCTATAAATTATAAGATACATACAAAGCAAAATCATTAAGAAAATTTTTAAAAAAAATTATATTATCAAGTACTAGTATATAGTACATATATTTTAGCAAATAAATTATTAGATGTTACAAAAAAAAAATGTTTCGATGCTTAGATTCTGCAAAAATGTTAATGACATTATTTATACCTACTTCAATTTCCAGCTGTATACTCAAATGAGCCAGTCCCATTTAAACGGGTTTCTTTTGCGGAATTTCGCAAGTATGATTTAATTATTTTCAAAGTGGAAAAGCTGCGTTCTACACTAGCAACAGTGACAGGTAAGACAGCTCCTATTTTTAAGATGTTGTATACGTGTGGAAATAAAAGTTCCTCAGAGAGGTTTATTGCATCTATCACTAAATAGGGACTTTCTGCGTCTGAAAGTTGAGTACAACGTTGCTTCCACAGTAAAACTTCCTTGATAATAATATTAGCAGTTGCAACGCCTGATAAATCCGGTCATATGGTCAAAATTTCTTCCAAACACTTCAATTTGTTTTTCATTCAATTTCACTATTGAAATGTATAAAATGTTTTGAATACTTGTGAGTACTTTTCGATGGGCAGCAAATCTTAAATTCAATTGGCAAATAATGTGGTCTAAAGCAGGAATAAATATCAATTTCCTGTAATAATTCTCGGAAGAACATGCAGTGGGTAATTTCCTCTGTTTTGCTGAAAGGCGGGGAATTTTGAGCTCTTCTCAAACTTCCTCAGCAAATTCAGTCGCATTTTCAAATAAATATTTAAACTTTGATTCGGCGTTTCCACGCGCACTATTAAACAGGTTTATTAAATCATCTGCCATATCCACAGTGGATACCAAATCAACATTTACTCCTTGTAAGTATGTTGAAAGCCTATGAGTAAAGGAAAAAGGCTCATGGATCACTACCAAAGAAACACTAAAATTCCCACCTTTTATATAAAGACTGTAGCAATATGTATGCTTTCTTTGAAGACTCGTTTTTTCCTCATTTCTGAATGTTTTCTATAGAGTAAAGTATTGGAATAAAAAGTTCTTTGAATGTAATAACTGTATCACAAGTCTTTCTGTCCACCTCGTGTTACACAATTTCGTTAAACGCCGCTTTTTAACCTCATTATTTATTTCATTAATTTCAAATCTTAAAATGGCTTTCCTTCTGCATGAATGCCTAAAAAAGTAAATCCCTTCTCTCATAACGCCTACGGCATTCCTCAGAGAGGAAGTAGCACGTGTATCACTTAAAGCCAAGTTAAGAGAATGGCTTGCTCAATGAACGTATAAAGCTTGGGGATACATCTCCCTAATACGAGCAGCACACCCTTGCAACTTTCCGCTCATTGAAGATGCGCCATCATATCATTGACATTTAAAAAATTTCAAATTTAAATTTAATTCTTGGCAAGTGTTGATTATTTTATCTGATAATCCTTTTCTAGTAACGTCTTCAACTTGAACAAAAGATTAAAAAAATTCTTCTCTCAAGGCTAGCCCTTGCTCGGTTTTTTTCTGAATATCTGGCTCACACTGATAACTGTTCAATTCCGCTAATGTCTGAAGTTTCATCAGTTAATATGCTGAAAACATTCAGACTTGTTGATTTTAACCACAAGCTCTTTTAAAATAACAATTCCACGAATTTCAATGAGCTCATTTTGGATTTGAGGAATAATGTAGCGGCTTTTAGAAGCTACTTCCTTTCGAGGGAAATGCTGCCTAAGACTTTCATCTCCAGCTGCCATTCGAAAGCGTAGTAATGATCTAAAATTTCCATCATTGTGGCATGGAGTTTTCATTGTTATAGGTCAGGAGTCAAAATGACCACGGCAAGCTAATTCTTGTTTGCCAATTAAAATTATAGTTTCTATGACTGATGTAAACACTTTTCTATTTTATTTAATTGCGACTTGTTTCGCAGTGTCAAGTTGAAGATGTACGTTAGGAATTTTCTTTTCAGGAATGCCAATAATATGTTACCCAGACACGCATGCATTTTTGTGGTAGTCTAAATTTTGATGATAATTAAATGCCTCTTTAGCGTTTTTCAATGTTTTAAAAGGCTTTTTCACAAAAGAATTTGGCACTGCATGGCTTCCCTTATCTACTTCTCGACAACAGAAAAAAAAGAAGAAGAAAAAAAAAGAAATAAAAACAATATAAAAATGCACCGTCCAATTTTTCTGAATATTCTAACCAAGGGAATTCTAACAGCCATTTTCTTTGAAATTTCAATTTTCTTTTTCCACTAGTAGGAAACTTAAATGATTCATTGGCATACAACAATTCTTAAAAGTTTCCCATTTTTCTTCATCAATGTATTTTTTACCATACTCTAACCATCCAATGGATGGTGTTTTCAATATAAATGTAAACAATAACAATCTCGAGCTCAATACCTGCTCTAGTTCTGGTTAGAAAGTTTGCAGCTGCTTACTACAGCTTATTCTGCGAGGCGATATTTTCAAACTGATAGTTTTGTTTGCAATAAAAGAAATAAATTAAATAATTTCTGAGCTCAAACCTGCCGTATTTCATAAGATATTAATGTTAGTATGTAATTCTGGTGAGTTTGAAGTGAAAATTTGTTTTAGTTACTTATAGATACTATATTATTAAAAAAGGTAACATGATTGCTAGATTTTAAATAACTCCCTTTTTTGGAAGTCCTGATTTGCCTCTTTCCATTTGTTTATTACTGTTTGTTCTTGTTGCCATCGTTCGTTAGTGTTAGCACTTTAGCATTGTAAACACAAGTATTGCTAGTATTATAAACACAAGTAATAAGTAATCAAATACCACGTTTGCAAGAATCTCAAAACATAATGATCACGTTGTGAGCCAAATGGCTTTAAAATACACCAGAAACAGTAACCCGGAAGTATAGGCGGTATGGAGCTTGTAGTGTTCCCTAGTGTAGAAAACACCATCCATATCTTTTAGCGTCGAATCACTTCCACTTTCGATAACTGATTAATTTAAAACTGTAATGAAAAATTATTTCTGTAGAATTTATTGAAGTAGAGCCGCATAATCAACAAGCAAAATAACAATGTTTTCAAAGGAAATGTGTAGCAAAGGAAACTTTAAAAAATTTAAAAAAAAAAAAAAAAAAACTTTCTTGTATTGAATAAAAAAAGCCTTTCATTCAATTCACATTTAAAATTGCTAACAAAGTAAATAATTACCAATGAAACGAAATCGGCAAAGCTGCGAGAAACGAAACAAAAGAAACACCATCTATGCATATGGGTGATTCTCACGAAATATGACTATTCACAGTCCCTTGCTCCAAGATCTAATGCTATATTACTAAAAGAACTTTTTAAAAAAAATTTAATAAATAGCATTGCTGTTAGCATTTTAAAATAACCTAGTACTAGCACCGACTGTTTTGTATATTTAAAAAATTTAATTGAACTTCAAAATTTCATGTTTCTGTCTTGTCCCAAACAATGTTTCCAATAATAACTAGCTTCAAGACATCCCATACATTTTTCAATATCTAATTATTTTTTTTATCTCAACCGTTATAAGCATTTCTAGAATATACGCAGAGGGTATTATTTACAAAAACTTCGTTCAAAAAAAGTTTTTCTGTAAATAATTTGTTTGTCCCAAGAAAATCGGTCATTTTCCTGGCTACTTTTATTTAGTGGTTTATAACCAAAATATATAGAGCCAGCAATCAATATATCTTATGTTAATAGATTGATTAGATACCCTCCTATCTGAACATGTCTTGTTGCATGAATGAAGAACCAACTTTTTGGTTCAAAATCTATTTCAAGCAATTTTTCAAGGTGAGTAGGTTTTTGTGTTGTCATTTTCCTGGCTTCTAGAAATCATTAATAACATAAACTACATAGATTTATCAGTTATTTTAAGAAATTCTGTTGTTTTCTGCAGAATATAAACGTCTTAGGCCAAAATATTAAATTAAAGTTATATGCTATAAAATGGCGAATTTGTCATTATCCTGGCTGTCATTTTCCTGGCTTATGAATGCCAGGACATTGAAGTGTTACCAGAAATTTTTAACTGCCAATACTGTAAAGAGGAAAAGCAGTACCGTACCGTTTTTACACATGGGCACACCTGGGCAGTGCCCGGGGGCCCCAAGATCTCAAGGGGCCCTTGAGAATCTTACTTTTTATAAATTGTGTTAAAAGAATAAACAACATTGCCTTATATATTTTTAAAAAAATATATATTCCATTATATAAAGTGTGCATTTTTTTTCTTACAAATTTTGATTGATTATCATGCAATCACCAATAATTTGAATAGTTTATTAACAAGAAAACTTAAAACAGGGAACCGAAATCTATTTTTCTACGTTCCAATAAAAATTTTAGGTACTTGGGCATTGAAAGATGTTTTAATAACTGTTCAGTTTGACAAAATAATTCATACCTTTTGAATTTATTTTAATTTGTTATACCTTTATGCTTATTTAATTATTTTAATTAACTTCCATGATTTTGAAAATTATTTTATTACTTGAGGATTACAACTGGGTAGCATCTCCATTTTTTGGGGTAATCAAAATGTGTTTAAATTTGTTAAAATCCTATCTCAAAAATGATTTATTTTAAATATGTGAAATTTTTTAGTTCTTTTTTAAACATTTTAGCATGTTATAGGAGTCTAAAATATTATTGTGCTCGGGGGCCCTGCATGTTTTTAAGACGGCCCTGAGGGAAAGCAAATAATAACCTAATACCAAGTTTATGCATGATTGTAATAAGATTGAATGTAATCAAAGTTATTTATTTATTTAATGATTGATTATTTTACACAATTTTATTCCGCACATATCGGTAAAAATTTTTTTCTACAGTAGATAAATGAATTAATTTAAGTTATTCATGGTTCATCTAACATAAAGGCTAATATGTCACTAATACGCACATTAGCTAACGTATCGTTTTGGAATTCTCCGGATTTATGAAGCAGGTAAGTATTATAAATTATAAAATAAAAAAATTTTACTTGTAAATCATTTTTTTCCTTATTTGATGATAATTTTCTATAGAAGGGTTTTCTACGTCCGATTATGAATAAAAAAATAATGAAAGACATGAAAGTTTTTATTTTATTGTGAGGAATTTTTAGAATTGTTTTTTTCTTTTCTTTTTTTTTTTCGTTGGTTTTGCTTCGTAAGCTTTCTCGATTTTACGTTTTTTAGTTTCTAAATAATGATTCTTGTTGAAACTTGAATTTTTTTGATAAAAATTGCTGTCAAAAAACTTTTTTTACAAAATTAAATTATATAAAGTTATGAGGCTTATGTATACTTTTTGCTTATTTTAATGTTTGAAGTAATACGATTCTTAAAACTATGGAATGTAAAGTTTAAATAGGCCTTTCATGTTATATCATTAAATTTAGTAAAACTATTTCTCAGGCTTTAGGTTTTAACAGACATTGGGTTCTAATAAGAAGAGATATATTTTTTTTTCCTGTTTATTTATAAATATTTTTTCCGATTTGTTTTGTTTTTACAGATATTTTTTTCCGTTTTGGATGTTCCTTCTCTAAAAAAAAAGAGATACTATTTTGTTTTCGCTTGCACAAGAAAGAATATCAAACATTTTTATTTTTTAAATTTAATAAGGAACGTTACACTGCTACACGCTATATTCAAAACGTCTCCAGAGTAACTGAATGACTGTTCATAAAGAAATCGTAGGTATTCGGCTCATACAACAATTCGTGATCGCAACGAAGTATAGGGGGCGTTGTTGTATGTGCCGAATCCCTGCGATTTCCATATGAACAGTCATTCAGTTACACTGGAGACGTCTTTCAGGCCCGTCGTCAACGGGGGGGTGAGAGGGGTGTCTCACCCCCCCAGCGATATCACCCAGTCGGCAAATTCAGGTTGAGTCGGCATTTTTTTTTTTTTTTTTTTTTACAAGCCAAAATCCCGACTTTGCCGAAATTCTTTCCTTGTCGGATTTTTCATTGGTGATGAGATTTAAAGGGATTTCAATGTTATCTGAGTTTCGTCCATTTCGAGATCCCAGATCCGACTCGGCAAATTTTGTTGTGAAATGTGTTTTTAAATTTAGTTTTTTTTTCTTTTTTCCTCCAAGAATAACCATTTATGATAATTCAAAGCAAGCTGACCGATAATACAAGCCAAAATCCCGACTTTGCCGAAATTCTTTCATTATCGGGTATTTCATTGGTGATGATATTTAAACGGATTTCAATGTTATCTGAGTTTCGTCCATTTCGAGATCCCAGACACGACTCGGCAAATCTTGCTGTGAAATGTGTTTTTAAATTTAGTTTTTTTTTTCTTTTCTCCCCCAAGAATAACCATTTATGATAATTCAAAGCAAGCTGACCGATAATACAAGCCAAAATCCCGACTTTGCCGAAATTCTTTCACTATCGGATATTTCATTGGTGATGATATTTAAACGGATTTCAATGTTATCTGAGTTTCGTTCATTTCGAGATCCCAGACCCGACTAGGCAAATCTTGCTCTGAAATGTGTTTTTAAATTTAATTTTTTTTCTTTTCTTTTCTTCCCCAAGAGTAACCATTTATGATAATTCAAAGCAAGCTGACCGATAATACAAGCCGAAATCCCGACTTTGCCGAAAATCGTTCCTTGTCGGATATTTCATTGGTGATGATATTTAAACGGATTTTAATGTTATCTGAGTTTCGTCCTTTTCGAGATCCCAGATCCGACTAGGCAAATC
This sequence comes from Parasteatoda lunata, assembly GCA_949128135.1. Lineage (NCBI taxonomy): Eukaryota > Metazoa > Arthropoda > Arachnida > Araneae > Theridiidae > Parasteatoda > Parasteatoda lunata. The sequence continues at coordinate 88,393,778 of OX421975.1, forward strand.
TTGTTGTGAAATGTGTTTTTAAATTTAGTTTTTTTTTCTCTTTTCCTCCAAGAATAACCATTTATGTTAATTCAAAGCAAGATGACCGATAACACAAGCGAAAATCCCGATTTTGACGAATGTCTTTCATTATCGGATATTTCATTGGTGATGATATTTAAACGGATTTCAATGTTATCTGAGTTTCGTCCATTTCGAGATCCCAGACCCGACTAGGCAAATCTTGTTATGAAATGTGTTTTTAAATTTAGTTTTTTTTTTCCTCCTCCAAAAGTAACCATTTATGATAATTCAAATTAAGATGATCGATATTACAAGCCAAAATCTCGAAAACCATTTCTCTTGTATTATTATTTGAACGACACATTCTTAAATTTAAAAAAATTTTAGTGACCTTAATTTTTAGCTAATTAATAATGTATCATAAAATTCAGATATTAATTCTCTGAATTACATCAACTCTTTATTAGAGGTTTACGTAATTTTTTTAAAGGAAGTGATGAACTTACTTGAGTCTTTTTTTTAAAGAATTAATAAATTTTAAATGAAATAGTCGTGCCGGTGATGCAACCTATTTTTTTTTCTTTTACTTTCAAAATATTGGGGGGAAGTTACAAATAAGAGTACCTATTAAATGGGATACTTTATTGTTCAAAATTTCTTATTTAAATTGTTAAATACTGTTTAAATAACACCAATTATTAAATAATTTATATTTTCAATTGGTAAAAGCTATTTTTCTACTATGAAGAATTTTACTAACTCCAAAAGACTTTAAACATCTAAAAGAAAAAAAAAACATTTAATTTGTTAACTACCCTTCAGTTCATAACTTTTAAAATTCTATGATGATTGGATTATTATTTGATTTAAAAATTTTTTAACGTAAAATAAATTGTTCAGGGACCAATTCATATCTTTAGAACAATTAATCATCACAACAAAATTTGATATTCTCTATGGAAAATAGTAAACATATATGTGATCCTCAATTCACCTTTATAAAAGTTTCTGGTTTGAAAATAAAATATTATATTTTGCTTTTAATATTTTTTTTCAAGAATCCTAAGAATTCTGAAACATTAAATTGAGTTACACTCAATCGAATCGACACTTCAATCATTTCTCACAATTTGTGGATGGTTGCCGAGTTCAAAGTATTAAATGTTGTAATTTTGGATTCGTTAATTATTTCAATAAAAATACGATGAAAATAGAGGAATTCTGAGTATTCACGGAAAAGTGGCAATTCTGTTTGATCAAGCCGTTACCGGCACTAAGAAAAGACGCAAAAAAAAAGATGGTGCTGGGACTCGGATCTTGTGAAGCAACAGACAAAACCCCGGATATTTCTGTCAACTTGAAAAATCGAGAGTGTTTTAAAAGTGGTTAGCTAGAAATGCCCTAAGCTATATTTTCTCTTACTCTTTCTAAGAATAAAGACAATATCTTTATCCATGTCGTTAAGAAGGGGAAGGAAGGGGCTTAATGCACATGCAGCTGTGGTACCAATTACTTCACTGACCTGTCTTTAACTGTCTAGTACGGGTACTTAGTTACTCAAAGCGTATTTTATAAATTCATATTATTATTGAATAAAATAGAAAATCCGCTCACAAGCCAACGATAATCCAATCTACCCCTGCCTAAGTTTTGAATGTAAGTATAATTTTTTTATGAACACATATTTATTATTTGCAGTCTTAATGTTTAAATATTAAGTTTAATTAAATTGCATTAAATGTGTTATTATTTCCAATTAAATTATTTCCTCAATTATTTTCTCAATTCCTAAATCACATTTGAATTCCGACATTTGGAATTCTTTTTCCGTTTTTTACTTTTTACTAAGCTTTTTATTTTGTGTTTGAAATAGTATTAATAGTAAATAATTATTTTTCATAGATCTTATTTAATTGAAATTTCAAACATCAAATTCTATATTTATTCATAGGCTTCGTTTTTATAAGTCCAAGCTACAATCCTTTATGAACAAAAATGTACTAATGCTTATTTTATTGAAAATGTAATGTGTTTAAAAATAGAAAAGTTTAATTTTTTTTTTTGATAAATAATTCTTTTTAGCTATTTTGTTGTATTTCTTATGTATTTAATGTATTTATATTATCTTTTTGACTAAAGTTAACAGTTTTTCATTTGTTTAAGTTATTATTAGTAAAAGGTTATTATTAGTTAACTTATTATTAGTAAAAAGAAACTAAATAATTTTGTAATTATGTAAAAATTCAATTCACAGTTTTGTATTAAAAAATCAGAATAATCATTTTAGCAGAATAATCATTTTAGCATAAATGCTTTCATAAGTTTTTATTGTTAAATCTATTAGCGTTAACTGCACCAATGACAGTCACTGTTACCAGGTGATGATAACCGTTCACCCCCAGATGGCGTTGTAAAATCCCCTAAAAATTCTAAGAAAACCCCAAAATTTTTAACCTTATGTATTAGTATTAAAAAATAGTACAAAAGTTAAATAATGTATAGAAAACGTTGCTTTAATACTTTTTAATATTTTATTACCAACAAATTAATCTTTTTTACATTTCAATAGTTACATTATGTTTAATTTCTACTAAAATATTTAAGATATTGACTTGCACATTTTTTCATAAATATTTTATTATCAACGATATAGTCTTTTTAATATTTTAATCCTAACATTATGCTTAAATTTTTGATAAAATATCCAACATATTTTCCTCAATACCTTCTGATTTGTATATGTTTTAGCCTTTAAACTGCTTTTAGTGTTCCCAATCTTTCTTGTACTTTTTTACGTACTTCTTTTTTTCTTTATCCTTTGGCATTATTTTTAAACCATGCACATTAAAATTTTTAAATGATTTGAATTCAAATTCTCCAAATGTTCAGGTTGATCGTGCTAAGTAATAACCTACTACATTCAACAAAGGGGTCAATTTCTAGAATTAAATTTTAATCTTTTTGCTTTGATTTAATATATTGATTTTCATATTACCATTTCACACATTCAGTTATAGAATTTGATATTAGGACGTAACCAAAATGAAACTAGAAAAAACTCACAAATAACCCTAAAACAATCCCCTAAAAACAAATTCCCCTAAAATACCCACTGAAGATAAAAAAATCGCCCTAAATTTAGGGGGGAAACCCCTAATCTGGCAACACTGCTGACAGTTGCGACAAATGAAAGAATTTTCAGCAAAATGAAATTGATTAAAAACTATCTTCTAACAACAATGACCACTGAACGCCTAAATTCACTACTTTTACTCAAAGCAGAAAAAGATAACAATTAAGTTGGCAAAATATTTTTCTCTTTTAAAACAACGTCGAAGTAAATTTATGTAGCTAATATAATATAACGTAATTTTACTAATATCTTAATTTTTTTTCATTTTTTATGTGAATTTCTTCATTTATAATTGAAATGGAAATATTTTCAATGTTTTTCTACATTATTTTTCTTATTTTTTTTAAAATGAAAGGACAGTTTACTCTTGAATGAGTTTTGTTTGGAATCAATATCTTATAGAATACTGCATTTGCTGATTATGACTTACTTTCTTATCTTCAAACAGTTGCTCTAATTAGCTTATGGTAACAACGTTTAGGTGAAACGAAAGATAAATTTTAATTACTAAGTGATTTTTCAAAAAATATTTAAATATAAAGTATTTCAAAGTTGCATTGAAAAACATTTAAATTTCCAACTTTATTTTTTAAAATTATTTCCACAAATAATTATTGATTACTATCACTAAAAACTTATTTTAATTGAATAAGTTTCAGTTTATTTAAAAATAGTTTTCTTCTTTAATACTTTGTTATCATTTTAATTAAAATTAATAAAAACGTAAAAACTATATTTTCTTTGTATTATTTTGAATAATTACTGGTACTATTTAGTTATCAATAATACGACATTTTTCACCTATGGCGGTTGCATTTTTAAGTGCTGTAAAAATTATTTCGATGAATAGCATTATGTTTATAACTAGTCGAAATGATTTCAAAATAAACTTTGGAAGCTCAGCTCAAGTTTTGTGGCGTATTTGAACTCTTTTATTTGTTTTGTTTTACCTTTGATTATAAAGCTTTAGCCATATATACAAATTAAATATATATATATATATATATATATATATATATATATATATATACATATATATATATATATATAAGTATACTTATTTATATATAAGTATATGACAGTCGGCAAAATGAACTTCAACACCCCCCCTCTCGAATCGGTTAGCGACGGGCCTGACGTCTTTAATGTAGCATGTAGCATTGTAACGTTCCATCTTTATTGTGGCTGATTAAATTTAAAAAAGAAAAATTTTTGTTTTCTTTCTTATGCAAACGAAAACAAAATGGTATCTCTTTTTTTTTAGAGAAGGAACATCCAGAACGCATCGGAAAAATATTTGTAAATAAAGAGAAAAAAATAGGTATATTCTTATAAGAGTTCAAACCTAATGCTTGAGAAATAGTTTTACTAAATTTAATGGTATAACACGAAAGGCCCATTTAAATTTTAACGTAAAATAAATAATGCTTACGAAAAAAAAAATCTTTTTTTGTCGCCATTTTTTAGTGTTACGAAAATGCCAAAAACAAAACAAGATGCAATTTTATTTTTTTAGGAGCGAAATATTTTATGGAGTGAAATATAACGAAAATGTACCAATGTCCATAACATGAAACTTTATCTTAGTAAACGTCCGTTTTGGAAATGTTATTTCATTTTTAATCTTATTTATTAGATTTCATAATGGCTTTAGAATCAGGTGAGAGAAAAGTTTGTTTTGAATCTATGCTAAACTCTATATCGGCCCATTTTCCACCGAAATCCGATTGACTACTTTGATTTTAAACAAAGTGTTTCATTTTAAGATTTTTTCCAAAAATTTTAAGTGTAGATTGGCGGCACTTAAAAATCTGCCAAATCTGTAGCTGTGGTTAATACGTAAGTACCGAATTTTTCTTCCATACTTTTCTGAATCATATTACTTCAAATATTAGAATATTCAAGAAGTATACATAAACACATAATTTAATACCATTTAATTTTTCAAAAAAAGTATTTTGACAACAATTTTATCAAAAAATTATAAACTAAAAAACGTAAAATAAAGAATTCTTAGGATAAAAACGATTTTAAAAATTCCTCATTTTTCAATAAAAACTTTCGTACTGTTTCTTTTTTTTAATTCTTATAGTATTTAATCAGACGTAAAAGAACCATTTTGTAGAGAACGATCATCAAGTAAGAAAAAAAAATATTTACAAGCAAATTTTTTATTATAAAAATCATAACACTTACCTGATTTATAATCCAGAGAATTCCAAAATGATATGTTCTTTGTTTGAAAACTTAATTCTCAAATAATATATACATAGTTTATCCCTTCATTACTTTTAGGTAACATACCGCACACATCAAAATTTTATAATTGTAAGATCTCGATATGAATTTTAATATGTAGCTTAAAAACAGAATAGCTGAATTCTAGTTGAAATTCTTTCAAAACTAAAAAACACTTACCAAGAAAACGATAAAAAATTTATTTATAATCAGCACAAAAGATATTTTTTCAAGTAATTCGGATTATTCTTTATTGTTGTTTTCTGAATTATGTAGATACAGAAATATATACTATTCTATGAAGAAGAAGAATATTCTACAACTATTACAGTTCTGTATGGAATTCATTGGAACACATATATTCATTGGAATGACGAAAGCAATGTTGACTTCATTTTAACTTGTAGTAATGAATTGAAGACAGAAAAATTATTTTACCGCAATACACACATCTGTAACAGCAAGTGATCATGAAATCATGTTATGTTGTTGGTAATAGAAAGGTAAAAATTATTGAGAAGTTGTTCTTCAAATGCTTGGCGTGTTCTGATTAGTTTTTTCAAGAAGTTTTACCTTTTCTTTAGGGAAATTTTGCTTTATTTTTGATGCTAAGAAAATGGCGTCCGTCATTGCCAATGGTTATGTGGGAACTAATGCCCGATATTTACAGTCTCCCGCTAGATGGCGTACTCGAGTGCTGCGATCGCGAAACAACTCGTGAGCTTGCCAACCAAATTCTAGTCGTGAATCACGTGCAATGAAAACGGCCCTTTTAGGGTATGTTAAAACCTTGGCCACCAATATTAAGGAGGCCCGTTCTTTTCCCTTCTAGCCTTCAGTAAGAGTGGGGACAGAAATATAGTGAACCTCCAGCCTCCTTCCGCGAGGGTAATAATTCAAAGCTGTCAAATTAAAAACCCGTTCCACTGTCTCCCCTACTTTTTTGGTGGGGGTACCTATACTTCCTGGGGTGTTAAGTAACTCGAAACTAATTGACTGACCACTGACTCTTGCAACCCGCGAATGCCAGCTTGCTTCCAAAAGATATCTGAAGAAACTTGCTCTACAAAACGAGATGTATTATTCTTTATCTCTTTCTCTTATTCTTTTTCTCGCTTCTTAGAAAAACTTTAAATATATTTCTTTTTAACTCTAAAACGGCTTTATTTACAAAAAGGTTTTATCATTTTATTTAACATGCACTTTTTCTAATTATATCTTAAATTGTTTATTATTTTGATTTGATTATTTTGCGATTTAATAATAACCTTAATATTTAAATTTATAAAATTTTACTATGTAGTCATATAAAAGTAATTCATTTAAAATAATTATTCATTTAAAGTAATTATTCATTTAAAGTAATTATTCATTTAAAGTAATTATTCAATTAAAGATAAATATAAAATTTTTCTTTTAAATAAAATAAAGTTTGTTACAAAAATTTTAAATTTATTTGATAATTTGTTTTAGAAATTTTTATGTTAGAGTTTTATTTTTATTACTTTTTTTTTCTTTCAATTACAATTCAAAGACAAATGTTTTTTTGTTTTTTAAAATTTTTTTAAGGATAGTTACACCGTTTTAAAACTAATTAAATTCCGCAACTTTAAAAAAATATGTTGACATTTAATCCATTGTTTAAACAAATATGGTTGTTCGCTATGTAAATTCAATTTAGATCTAAAAATTTGAATGTCGCAATTTGAATGAGCTAAATTAACGTTCACTAGAAACTATCTTCATTTTAGTTATTACTCTTGCCAACTACATTTATTATTGTATAAATATCTCCAAACTAGAATTATAATTCGATCTTAAAAAATAAACACCGGAGATATTTGTTATTTATCACAAGCAAATTGTAACATCAAAATTAAAAATTATTCGATTAAATGATCGCAAAATTTTAAATTATATTAATACAGATCTGGTTTCCGATTATATCACTAAACTTATTCTAATACTTTAGCTCGGATACTGTAGCAACTTCATCCACAAACTCATATTCGACATTTTTACTATATTATTGTAAGTTATTGTAAATTTCTACTTAATTATTCTTACTTTAAAAACTTTTCGCCAAAAATATTACGATTTATTATTTTTTTATTTATTTTTTTTACTGATCTAAAACAGTTATTTAGTATAAATATATTAAACTGCATACTTTGAGGGAGCATAGTCTTATATGAAGTCTATTTTTTTTTTTTTTTAAATATTGCTTATTACTTTTTGTTGCTAAACGGTATTAATATTTTTATCAAATAATACTAAATTATTAAGTAATGTCTCGTGATTACTTTATACAATGAAGGAACGTCATTTTTAATTTTAGGCCTTTAACTTAAAATTATAATAACCATAATAATTATAACAGAGAATAATGTTAAAAGTGGGTAATAAAAGCATTTTATTTGTAAATGCCGTTAAAAAAGGACAAATAAATAACTTTCAAAGGAATAACTTATTTCGAAGAAGATCCTTAAAAGCTATCTTTGATAAGCTGTGTAATTTTCTAAACGTAAAAGTAAAATTGTAGGAAAATTGATTTAACTCTTTCATTACAGTATTGCTGGTTCATAAAAAATATCATCTTTTCTGTTGTAAAAATAAATTATAACATTTTCGACTAATAAGCTGAAGTGACAGTTAGATTAAATTTTCTTTTCTCTAATAGATCATTTCGAAGAATCCTTAAAAACAACAAAATAAAACAATTCTATGTTTTTTATACTTCAAGATTTAGATTTAGGAGGCTGCTCACTGTAATAAATATGAAGATTTATCAAAATAATCAATATAAATAAAATAAAAAATTACGCTATCGAATAATAAATAACACGTTATTTCTAATACTGTATGATAATTAACAAAAATATTATTACTCGCATATTTAAATCTTATGAATTATGTAAAGTATTGTATTTAAAAATCTCACCTTGTCGACTTATTAGTTGTATCCAAGCCGTCAGTCGGTTTGATTCTTTAGGAAACGCGTGGAAAGTTATTTTGCTTCCATCATCATTAATATTATCATTTCGATCACTTCGACTTGGACATAAAGGCACAGAACAATATACCATGATTAAATACGTTATTACGTTATAATACGTTATAATTACGTTATAATTCGCAAAGAAGCAAGACTTTCTATGTTAAAACTGAAAACATAGATTTTTATCATTCAATTTGGAAACATCTGTAGGAAAATTGGTCAATATTTAACAGAGGTATCTTTCCATCTTCGTGAGAATATTCAATCACAAGTAATATTCTCACTAAGGCAACAAAGAACAAGTGTCGAAAGAATTGCTTGCAATGATTGCCTTTATTAATTGGAAGCATAGTTGAGTATTCTTAAAATTTATTAACTTTTAAGATTTAAGTTTAATAAATTAAAAATGAAATTTCTATTGGGATGTTATTCTTGTTGCGATAAGCACAATGTGCTTTATTCTTTTTTAGTTGGCTATATGGTTTGTTTCCTAGTTTTTTGAATGTGCCGGATTTGCCCAAATATAGCTACGCAGTAAAAATATTTCGCATATTTCAAAAGCACCCAAATTCTAGTTGTAGGGTAATCAATTACATAATTCGTTACTGATACATTGTTTAATAATGATTTATCTATTATTGAAAATTTATTTGTAATTATTCATGAGATCTCGTTCTAGAAACGTTTAAAATAGAATTAAAAAAAAAAACTACAAATTTATTTCAATATTAATTTTTATCTTAAAGATTTATGAGAATTGCGAAAATTATATTGCTTATTTGTAATTTAATCGTGTAATTTTTAGGTGTAGAACGAATTAATAACTAAAAGAATGTAAATTTTTGTTTACTGTAATCCTATTTTTCTGTCACTTTTTGCACGTTTCATGCGTTTAGTGCTCTATCTCCAAATCTTTTGTCAAAATTTCAAAAGTTATTTGACGTTCTAACAAAATATTTTACAGCTCATTATATTCATATGTAACAAAAAGTCGAACGCTATACACTTAGAATGAATTAGAAATGAAAAAAAAAATTAATAAATTTATTGCAACATCTGGTTAAAAATTATAAGAATATCAAACATAGATTATCCTGAAAGCAAGAAATTTAGGCTTCAAACAAATCATAAAATAAATTTCGAAATTAAAACTAGTTGTAAGTATCGTGCACGATTTGAATACTACGAAACGAAAATAAAGTATACAAAATTTATCTTTTGACAAAAAGAGAATGGACTATGAAAATTATTTCACTTATTAATTGGACGAAAAAGTTTACATTGTTCAATTAACTACTCTGAAAAATTGCTAACTAAAATTATAAACAGTTAACTTGGTTATTTTTTCTTAACTTGAAATTGTTGCATTCGAGTTGAATGCAATTTTTTCAAAGAATCATTAAATGGCTTTTAAGAAACATTATTTACGTAAAAGAGATTACGCAGATTTTATAATTAAACCGTCTAAATTTTTTATAAATAAATATAATTTCATGAATAAAAATATGACTTCTCAAGATATTCATAAAAAGAAATGAGATTGAAAATATTGATACTTAGATTTAGAAAATAAAAAGATCCAAAACCAATTTCCATACTCATGAGTTCCTATCTGGGCTCTCCCCTCCTCCCTCTAAAAGAAATAGTTTAATGGGCGTAATATGATACTGAAAGGAGTCGGATGACCAGCTTTCTTCCATGGTCGATTTTAAAAAGATGGTTTTACGATGACGTGTTACAGATGTTCCCTTTCATAAATTGTCTCTTTTCGGTTTAACTTTTTTTTTTTTAATCGACAATCAAAGAAGAAAAAAATTTTAATTTATAGAAGATGTAGGAGGAGTTTTTTAATAATTTGATTAGATATAAATTAAATTGGTAAAATCTATAAGATTTGTTTTTATATTTATATTTATTCATCTATTTATTTATAATAATCAATTATTTGAATTCTAATGAGCATTAGTTTTTCAATTACCAGTCTTCCTACTATATGCTAAGTATGTTTATTTGTTTAATCTCCCTGGTAGATTTTTAATCATTAACCTTTCATAGCATACATAAAAAATATTTCTGGAAACATAAAGTTTTAATCCGTGTAGATTGTCAATCATAGGAATGCTAAAGCAATAAACTTTTTATTTGCAAAAATGTTTCGAAGTTGGATAAAGAGGACATATTAGGCTGACTATATTTATTCAATTAATATTATTGATGAAACATAACTTGTTTTTTTTTTTTCTAAGTATATATAGAGAGAAAGAGTTTTACTCACAATAGTTACTGAAATCAACAGTACTAATTGTATTGTCATCATCAGGCCCGTCGCTAACCGATTCGAGAGGGAGGGGTGTTGAAGTTTATTTTGCCGACTGTCATATATATATATATATATATATATATATATATATATATATATATATATATATACAATTTGTATATGGCTAAAACTTGACAATCAAAGATAAAACAAAACAAATAAAAGAGTCCAAATGCGCCACAAAACTTGAGCTTCCAAAGTTTTGAAATCATTTCGACTAGTTATAAACATAATGCTATTCATCGAAAATTTTTTTACAGCACTTAAAAATGCAACCGCCATAGGTGAAAAATGTGGTATTATTGATAATAAAATAGTACCAGTAATTATTCAAAAAAATACAAAGAAAATATAGTTTTTACATTTATATTAATTTTAATTATTAAAATGGTAACAAAATATTTAAGGAAAGAAAACTATTTTTAAATAAACTGAAACTTATTCAATTGAAATAAGTTTTCAGTAATAATAATCAATAATTATTTGTGAAAATAATTTTAAAAAATAAAGTTGTAAATTTAAATGATTTTCAATGCAACTTTGAAATACTTTTTACTTTATATTTAAAATATTTTTTTGAAAAATCACTTAGCAATTAAAATGTATCTTTCGTTTCATCTAAACGTAGTTGCCATAAGCTAATTAGAGCAACTGTTTGAAGATAAGAAAGTAAGTCATAATCAAAAAATACAATCTTCTATTAAGATATTGATTCAAAACAAAATTCATTCAAAAGTAAATTTTCCTTTCATTTTTAAAAAAATAAGAAAAATAATATAGAAATACATTGAAAATATTTGCCATTTAAATTTTAAATGAAGAAATTCACATAAAAAGGATAAAAAAATTAAGATATTAGGAAAGTTACGTTATATTAATTATATTGGCTACGTAAATTTACTTCGACGTTGTTTTAAGAGTGAAAAATATTCTGCCAGCTTATCAAGCTTAATATTGTCAACAAAATCTTTTTCTGCTTTGAGTAAAAGCAGTGAATTTAGGCGTTCAGTGGTCATTGTTGTTCGAAGATAGTTTTTAATCAATTTCATCTTGCTGAAAATTCTTTCATTTGTCGCAACTGTCATTGGTGCAGTTAACGCTAATAGATTTAACAATAAAAACTTATGAAAGCTTTTTTACTAACATGATTATTCCGCATTTTTAATACAAAACTGTGAATTGAATTTTTACATAATTACAAAATTATTAATTTTTTTTTACTAATAATTAATTTAAACCAGGACCTTCTTAATAGCATGCAGGGCCCTCGGGCATAGAAATGTTTTGGGCCCTTATAACATGTAATGCTGCTTAAACTCGAACTTAAAAACTTCACACACATAAAATAAAGCATTTTTAACATATGCAATAATTTGAGCAAATTTAAATACATTTTGATTTCCCCCAAAAACAGAATCCACATAAAAACTTCATTGGAACATAGAAAAATAGATGTCGGTTGCATTTTTAAGTTTTCCTGGTGATAAACTATTCAAATTGCTGTTTGCATGATAATCGATCACTATTTGTATAAAGAAAAACAAAATGCACACTTTATACAATAAAATATATTTATTTTAATAAATATATAAGGCAATTTTTTTCTTAATTTTTTTTTATTTGTAATTTTTTAAAATAAAATTTATAAAAAGTGAGATTCTCATCGGGCACTGCTCGGTGGTGCCCATGTGTAAAGACGGAACTGACTTAAACAAACGAAAAACTGTTAACAATCAAAAAGATAATATAAAAACATTAAATACATAAGAAATACATCAAAATAACTAAAATGAATTATTTATCAAAAAAAAAAAACTGAAACTTTTCTATTTTTAAGCACATTGCATTTTCAATAAAATAAGCATTAGTACATTTTTGTTCATAAAGGAATGCAGTTTGGACTTATAAAGACAAAGCCTACGAACAAATATAGAATTTGATATTTGAAATTTCAATTAAATAAGATCTATGAAAAATAATTTCAACTGAAAAAAAAAATTGCTATTTCAAACACGAAAGCTTAGTAAAAAGTAAAAAACAGAATTCAAATGTGATTTATCTTTTTCTATCCCTAGCTCCTACTAATGAATATAAATAACATTTTTAATTGCTCTTTTTTCTCTCTTTTACTGCACAAAAGAGATTTTAAAAAAATATTTATCTGCTTCATAAAAATCAATTTTTACCCATATATGTATATATTAAAAAAAAAAAAAAATCTTTTTTGAGAAAGTCTTATACCTAAATTTTTAAGCAATAATTGGGGAAATAATTTAATTGGAAAATAATAACACATTTAATGCAATTTAATGAAACTTAATATTTAAACAATAAGACGGCAAATAATAAATATGTATTCATAAAAAAATTATACTTACATTCAAAACTTAAGTTGCGGTTGATAGGATAATTGTTGGCTTGAGAGCGGATTTTATATTTTATTCAATAATAATATGATTTTTTAAAATATGCTTTGAGTAACTAAGTATCCGTACTAGACACCACAGCTGCATGTGCATTGAGCCCCTTCTTTTCCCTTCTTAGCGACATGAACAAAGATATTGTCTTTATTCTTAGAAAGAGTAAAAGAGAAAATATAGCTTAGGGCATTTCTAGCTAACCACTTTTAAAACACCCTCGATTTTTCAAGTTGACAGAAATATCCGGGGGTTTCGTCTTCTGCTTCAAAGATGGGGGGAGTCGCAGCACCATCCTTTTTTTGCGCCTTTTCATAGTGTCGGTAACGGCTTGATCAAACAGAATTGTCACTTTTCCGTGAATACTAGGAATCGAAGAATTGCTCTATTTTCGCCGTATTTTTATTGTAATAATTAATGAATCCAAAATCATAATCCACAAATTGTGTGAAATGATTAAAGAGTCGATTCGATTGAGTGTAACTTCGCACTTTTTTGATAGTTTTTTAATAATATGGTAAATAAAAGGTTAATGTCTTTAGTTTTTATTAATTAGAATTCCACTCTTTTTTATCGTATGAGTGGAATATTCTAATACTACGCATGTTAATTATAGAAATTTTAAATTGTAGAAAATAAGTCTAAAAGTAGATGGGAAATATTTTAATGCAATAATTTGAATTTGTGAGTGGTTGAATGCCCATTGATACCTTAAATAATTTATTATATACGAGCTGAAGTAGGAGTTAATTTTGAAATGGAATTTTGAATCCATACACACAGCAATTGCCTTCTTAGTATAGACAAATCAAGATGGAGCATTAATAGCATTAATTGATATTAAAAAATATAATGAGCAAACTAGATGGTAGTATTTAGGGCCTTTGAAGGAGGTTGAGGAAAGGGTTTAAGAGTGACCACGACCACAATAGTAGTTAGTGAATGAATTTAATCTCTTTATTTGTCTATTCCTTTTCTTTTCTTTCTTTTTTTTGTACAATTTTATCTGATATACAATGGAATAGAAATACCATCGAATATCTCATTTGAAGCTTCTGTACCTTCTCTCCTTGTCTTTGCATTTTACAACTTATCAGCTAAACAGTTTATTTTTATATAACAAATATATATAGTACAGTTTATAATATTATAAGCGGAATTACGGAAAAATTTTAATTAATATTTAATTAAAAAATAAAATTAAACGATCTTTTCAAACTCTGTTTCTTATATTCTAGTTAAGGCCACATTATCTTTTAGTATTAATGGATGAAATTTAAAAAAAAAAAAAAAAAATATGACATAATTTTAATATCATTTTTATTTATTATATGTTTCGTTTATTTTTTTCTATGTTATTTCAAGGAATATATTGAATAAAAATAACCTATTTAAAGCTTTTTTTCATGTCATTTTAAAGAAATGAAATCTATTGAAACATACCTAACTTCAAATGTGGTGAACCGGGATCGAATCCTAGTGATAACTGGTCGATGCGGATTCCTATCTAACATTGGAAGGTTTTCGTGTTTTTCCTCTCCATGTAACGCAAATGCGTGTTAGTTTCCTTCAAAAAGTCCTCCACGAAGGCAAATTTTCTCCCAATACTTGATCGATAAGTTCCCTTGTCATTTGTATTGGATTCAAAATAAAAAGACTACGAAGTTAAGCATTAATATTCGTAATTGGGTCGGCAGTTTCACGACATTTATAAAAAAAAATAATAAATTACAAAAAAACATACCTATCTGTAAGAATATTTTGTCCAAAGTTTAATAGCGACATGTGGAGCGTTAAAACAAGAGTCTTAAAATCATTTTAATAAATGTTCAACCAAATACATGCCACACGCAATGATTTAATTTTTATACGGAAATTTTAATTCCACATCATTTAAAATTTTTTTCGAGTTTTGAAGAACACTTTCCTGCATGTCTTAAAGTTTATAACATTTTGACGAAGGGCTAAGCAAACAAATTTTTCTACAACAAGGACTGTATATTCCTGTAATAAAAAATATGAACTTTCTTATATTAATATCCTTTATTATATTTAACTTTCAAATTTTTTATTTAACTTTATTCAAAACTTAACTTTTTTAAATTTTGCTTTCTTAAATTTAGCTTTCTTAATCAACTTAAATTAGAATAATTAAAGTTAATTCCGTCATTGTTTGCAGTGCAGAAATTTCTTCTCAGAAAACACTCCTCTGTGAATGGCTAAGGAGGGGCATGGAAGAGAAATTAAAATAACACATTGCTTACATACTTTATTCTACCAATATAAAAGAACGAAAAAATTTTATTATACACTTTTAAAATGAATTCGAAAAATTTCTCGCTATTAAATACAAAAGAGATTGTATAATTACTACCCTTAATATATATTTTTAGAATCTTGCAAAAAAAGTGTTAAAAAGTGTATACGTTAGGAATGACAGATTAATGTTCAAGCAATAAAAAAAAATAAAGAAACCAATAGTTTCAAAATCTAGTGAAATACAACTAAGGAATCAGGACTGAAAACATCAAAACGAGTTTGATTGCCTGATGTAACAAAGAAAAGCTTAACTCTAAGTATTACAACTTAATTTTTAAATTATCACGATGAAATTTCGTGGTGTTTATAATAATCACAGTTCGCATTCTTTCTATTTCCTCTGGCAATCAAACTGATTTTAATATATTCAGTCTTGCCTTCTTCAGCAGTGATTCATTGTATTTTGATATCAATTGTATTTTTCTCCCGTAAATATTAATTGTGTTCACTAATGTTCTTTTACTTCATTTTTTTAAAAAATTTTATGAAAATTCCATAAAGGATTTTATTACTTAACACCTTACATATACATATGTTAATATTTTTTTTCGTTTACTGAATTGAATAAAAATTCCACAATGCTCTTATGTTCCTGTGCATTTACATTAGAGCCCTAAGAACAGGGATAAGTGCTTGGTCATGGTTGGAGGATGTGTGTTCTTGTGAACTAGCTTATTTTTTTTTATTTATTTATTATTTTTTCCGTGGAAAAACAAACTATCCCAGCCATTGGAGTTGTTAAAGCTATTTATAGGACGGAAAAATTGAAACACTTTACGTTTATATTTAATGTAAATGTTTTTTTAAGCCAACAAATGAGTGTACGACATATTTTTATTATTTTTTTTTTAAAGGAAAAGTCTTTTCATATAGTATATTGGTCTTTATAGTATATTGGAAGATCTTTACGTCATTATCTTGATTTAATTAAACTCAATTTATTCAGAAGCTAAATATTTTGATTCTAAAATATCTTTAAAAAACAAGAAGAAAAAAAAATGACAAAAAAGGGGGGAATAATATATTTAAAAAATAAACTCTACTATCAAAATTAGTAAAATGCCAGAAAAATATTATTTCTAAATAAATAAAATTTATATGAAAGGAACGAATTAACAGCGAATATAACTTTCATAATACATTACAAGCTTATAATTATGCAACCGATTTTTAAAACGATCCCCGTATCAGTTCTTCAAAAGGGCAGTGAGAGAAAAAGATTTCCAAAAGTATGTGAACAGAGGGAAAGTATTTCGGAGAGAGGGAGAGAGACCACCTACAGAGATGATTAGTCACTGTAAAACCGCAATCGTATGAACTTGGGGGAGAAAGTTGCTTCCCTCCCTTGCCCAAAGGTAGAAAGTGACTTGAGTTTCAAAGCCAATATTACAAAAAGTAATAAAGATCAAAAAATTTGACCCACATTTTCGTGGATAGGAAAGATTGAAAAAATTATTAGTATTTTTTTTAAATTGATTACTCCGATTCTTAAACAAGAAAAATCGGATCAAAGTGTGACAAGCCCGCCATAGACTTTACATGTTAAAAGCAGAAGTGAGGAGTCTGCTTGGTGCAACACTTTTCTCCCGGCAACCACGATTGAGGACCCCGATTTTCTTCTCTTTTGGGAATGCCGTGTCTTTCCTTGTTTGCCATGGTTAAAACATTCGGCTAGGTAGTTGGCCACTTTTAGAAAGGTAAGTTTCAACTGGACAGAAATAAACCGTCGAGCACGTATTACTTGCACGTTGCTACAGGGAAAGACATCTTCTTAGGTGGGAGTTTTAAAATGTGTTCAACGTAAAAGCTATATAGAATATTTAATATGGATGTTAATATTCCTTTTCGATGGCATTTATCATCTCGAAAGTTAAAGAATCTCAAGTTTTGTTTTAGTTTAAGAAAATACTTATGTAATGTTATGAACATAAAGTGGTATCTATTACTTGTAAGGAAAAAGTCAAATGTTTTTATTAAAGTTATTGGGACAAATCCGTTAAAATCGGTCTTTGTTAAAGTTTATACTCGAATCGTCTTTTTTCGGTATGGCTCATTAACATCAATAGACTCTAAAATATTGAGAATCTCCAAGTTTGGAAGTGATAATTCAATCTTGAAATCTGCTGTTCGAAAGGAGATAGACCAAGAAAACAGGTTAGTTGTTAAAGGAAAAATTAAAATTCAAATTTTAAAGCGAAAAAATGTAAGGAGTAAGAAAAAATCAGTGACAGACAATAAACCTGTTTTAACCTTGTTACCTAATAATATGCCTACTTGTACTAGTCATATTCCACAGACATTTGTTGAAGAATTAAATATCAGAAAACAAGAAACTATTTATGATAAATGTATTGCCAATTTAATGCCAGAAAATAATATGGATTGCCAAATAAAACTTTCAAAAGACTTAGAAACTATGTACAATAGTTGCTCATACTCAGATGTTATTATCATTTGTCAATCACAAAAATTCAGAGCTCACAAAGCTATACTCAAAGCTAGATGCCCAGCACTCCTCGAAAGTTTAAAAGACGATCCTGACGAAACTAAAGTAATCACAAAAATAAACATTGATTGTTTACCTGTGCTTGTTGTTAAAACTCTACTTTTCTACATTTATACGGGAAAACTAGAGTCTGTAACACTTTATTTGGCTTGTGATCTCATCTATGCAGCAAATATATATAATCTAAAAACATTAAAAAATATTTGCATGGATTTCTTAGCGAATTCCCTAAGTGATGAAAATGCTATTTTTATTTATTCATTTTCTTATTCAACTGATGAATTACTAAAGTCTATTGCACTTAAATATATAACTCAAAATTTTTCATCCATTTCAAATAGTACAATTTGGAAACAGTTAAAACTGGCAAGACCTGATTTGTCAACTGGTATTCTTTCAGAGATGGTAAGACTCACAACTCCCCCGATGATTGACTTGACCTTAGAGTAAGGCCTTTCTCTGATTATTGAGTTTTAATTTACCATGTTCCATTTTATAAACTGAATTTTGTACTTAGCAGAGAAAAATGTGGCCCTTTTATGTTTCATTTCAAAACCATTGATAGTTTAGTGTCAGATTTTTCAAATGTTAAGGTTTTATTTGTGAATATCACAATTATAGAATTACATCGTTTTTGTTATGCTTTATTGTGCTTTTTCTCTAAAAATAATTTTTTGATAAATAAAAATAATAGTATTTCAATAATATTATTTGCAGGGTTGGTTTTTTTGAAGTCAAAAACTGGTTTGTGACAACAGTTTAAATTAGTGTTTTTTCACAAAAACCCTCATCAAAAATCTATATTTTTTTTCTTATGTTATGGAGCAGCTATTACACAATATTATAAAATGTGATAAATTTTTACGATGTTAAGTGAGTGCCCTTTTAAAATTCAAAGTGCTCTTATCTGCGATGAAACCCGTGCTCTTTTTTTATTCCTTGTGAGAACTGTCTCCATCGTAGTTACATTGCTGTGTTAATGAATTTCAGTTACCAAAATTTCAGTATGTATTATGCTACAGCTCTTTTCAGCTGACATTTTGAAAATCTATTAATTCTTTTAGATTTTTCTGAATACAATTTAAAAATAAAGTAGATTTCATGTAGTTTATTTTTTTAATATATTTATTATAATCCTTAAAAAGTGGTTATTGAATATGGATTTTTTGCATAAAAAAACTATGGCAAATATCCTAATTATTCTCAGTTTTTAAACGCAATCTTCAAAATAATATTTTTTAATATTGCAATTTTTCTGACTCTTAAAGATAGTCTCTTCTTATTGTATGATTTACTTTAATAAATGGATTAATTAGGGAATTCCGTAGACTATTTGCCAATTTGCAATCAAGGTAAAAAGTAACACTAGTTATTTTATTTCAAAGTAAAAAAAAAAAATTCTGTGTTTGAAATGTATTGTAAATTTTTTTTTCAGTGTTTCTTTCATAATTTATAAAATTTAACTATAATCATAAATTGAAGTTTTTAAAGTAGTTAACTTATGAGAAAGGCAAATGTAAGATTCAATTAATTCTTTAAAAATAATTTTAGATCATTAGGTTTTATTACTAGACTAATCTAAATTAAATCTTAACATTTCATGTACAAGAAGTAAGATTCAATTATTAATTTTCTTTTCAACATTTAAAATTAGTAGTTTTTAACTTGCATACTTAAGGTTTCAATTCTAAAAAAATTATCAGTAAAGACCTATTTTAAGATTTATGATATTTCAAAAAATAAATGAATGTTAAAGATAAGTAGTATTCTGTCTGTGAGTACTATTTAACTTCATCTTAGGAACAAAATGTTAAAAACGAGGTTAGTCTAAGATATAAAATGTAGTTATTACAAATTTTACAAAATAGAGTAGTAAATTAGTTTATATATACAAATAATTCTAGTGCAAAAGTATGTTTGTTTTCCCCTTTCATTAAAAAAAATAAAAAAATATTAGCTTTAATGAGCTAGTCTAATTCAAAATTCTGTTTTGAGTCAGACTAATATTAAAGCCTACTCTTAATTGTGGTATAACGTATGTTTTGTATAAATTTATATGTAATGTGGCAGTTTTCTACAATATATTTTATGTTCAAATTATTATCACTTATTTTATAGATATGAAGACGTTAAACCACATAAAAATATAATTTTTTTCCCTTCTTAATTATAGTATCTGAAGACTTAAAAAGCAATGAGACCTATTCTTTATAATTGAAGTTTGTAAATTTAAATGTAATCTAACAGAAAAATGTAAACAAATAAAATTAACATTTGTCAATTATACTTATGAACTTTCTCATTACTAAGCTACCTATTGCAGTCTTGCTATATTTTTCTAATAGTGAATACTTTTTTAATATTATTCATTTTATATCAAAAATTGTTTTTCTGAGAATATGTTATTTATTAATAAAATTTATTGAAAAATTAATTATATATATGAAATATGTATTTTTTTTTTTTGTCCCCCTCTTATACTTTTAATCTAATACCTCCTTCTCTTTTAAAATACATATGAATAAAGTAAAGAAAAATTTCTATGTGCATTTAGTTTTGAATTATGTATATTTTTCAGTCTGAACTTAGCTATAAGTTCATTTTAATTGTATTCATGTAATATAAATAAAATAATTTAGTATTTTTAAATACTAAAATAGCATTTATTTGGTATTTAAAAAAATTATTCATTATGTTGCATTTAAGATTCAGAGAAAAGCACAAACTAATATTATGAGGAGACATTGTGTTCTTAAAATGTGAAAAAAAAAAAAAAAAAAAAAAAACATTTGAAGATCACAAGCAAAATATTAATAAATAAGTAGAAAAAATGGGGAGGAGAGACAGGACTTTTATATTTTGAAGTTCAGCAAGTGCTCAGCTAGTTTTTTTTTTTTTTGAACTTTGAAAATGAAATTGTATTGTGGAAAAAATTATTATTATAATTTTTTTTTTTAAATTTTCTTTTCCTCAGTGTAGCTTAAATCTGAGACATTAGCTATGCATAACCTCAGGGTCAAGTGTCTGTTACTTAACTCATGATGAAAATGAGGTTTATAATTAACAAAAATTGAAAAAGATTCTGTAAAATAGGTGGGATAAAGCAAGGAAATTTTTTGTTCTAATACTGATACAGTAATTATCCATTCTTCTGAAGAAAAGAAGAAAACTACCATGCTAACTCCTTTTTATTTGAAACACCCTTCAACTTTTTGAATAAAAATAGATTAGTTTTGACATTGATAGATCTAGATTTTCTTGTTTTTTTTCTGGTGAAAGAAATTAAAAAAAAAACATCCAAATTATTCTTTTAAAATTAATAGATCTGTCAAAATAGTTTATTCTGAAAAAAAAAATAAGGACTAAGTGCTAAAAATCAGAATATTTGTATAAAAATGATCAGAACAATTACAAACCCTGGACACAATCTGAAATTATTTAATACTATTTCATTTAAAACTAAAAAAGAAAAAGCATAAAAAATTATAAATATGTGTAATAGAGCAAATAAGATATGGTGAGTTTTGCCCATATGATTTATTTTTAATATGATAGTTATTATGACTTATGCATTATTGCAACTATTTTTCAACAAGGTATATTTTCTTAGAATTTATTCTACTATTATATTTTTTTTAAAAATATTCCCTGTTAATTTCAAGTTAAAAAAAGTTTATTGTATTTGCATTGTATGATCTGTTTGTTTTATAACAAACAGTAAGAGAACATCATTGGTACTTTTGTATAATATTTTTGAATAATGGCTTGATAAATACTTAAAAAAATGAAATTATTGAGCTATTCAAATATTCAATACTCGGGGCATTTTTAATGAAAAGTTTAAATAATGGGAAACAGTTTTATATCATAATTCAGCTTTAAGAACTGAAAATTCGCAAGTGAAATATAAAGTTAAAAAATTAGAATATTCATATTTAAAAGGAATTCTAATTCATCTGAGCTCACTAACATCTTATTTGACATAAAACGTTTACATTCTAGAAGAATTTAGTCAGAAAGAAGATATTTTTTGAAGAAATTATTATGTCATGTTTCTCGAAAAATGTATTTCACACTGTATTTATTATTTTAGTAGCAACTCTTTATATACTGTAGGAGGAACTTTTTATGGAAAATTCTACTTCTTAATTTGAAGTAAAGTTGAGTTCAGGAGAACTTAGTATAAACATGAAGTTTCGAATGTTTTCAAAATGCAAGCAAATTATTGAACAATTACTTCCCCACTGCATAATTCTGACTTTCTTGCCATCATTTGTTTGCATTTTGAACAAAAAATTTCATAGTTGATTCTTGCTTTACCTGATATTATTTTTTCTATACTTTTAAATTATTCATGTAGGAGAAAGGGAATTTTTAAGGAAAGGTTTTTCTTACTGTATAGCATTCTCTTAGTAAGTTAATCAAGAGAAAAAAAAGTGCTAAGTTCATGATAAGCTGTAAATAATTTCTCTTTTCAGATATCTTAATTTCAAAGAGAATTTTGAATCTGAATTGCTCTGCAAGACTTTTGTTATAAAAGCAATTATTTGATATTATAACTAAAGATTTTGAAGTTAATATGCATGTAATTAAAAACGCTAATCTGAAACACAATGAAAATAATAATTTAAACATTCAAGAAATTTTCAGATAATTTTTAATAAATAAACTTTATAATAGATATGAACAATACAAAATTAACATTGCACATTTGATTGGCTAGACCACATTCATAGTAATGGTCTACCTTTACATACACTTATCAGTTTTTTTTTTTTAAATTCCAAAAATTAAGCAGCAGCATCAAAAAATGTGTCAATGGTGTTTGACACATCCTGTGGAGTATACTTGATGTATTTATCAGTATTTTTTGTGAACCCAGCATCAATGTACCTAAAATAATAAATGAATCAATTTTACATTAAATATTTATTAACATTTATATATATGTTTTTTTTTTTTTTTTTAAAGTGCAATTAAAGCTATTTTCAAATATTAGTTAACTTTACATTTTATTTTCTGCAAATGATAAGTTAATACATTACTTACTTCATACAATGTACAAAATATTTCTGAACAACAATTTATAATTTATTTGCCTTGGTATTATTTAAAAATTAGGAAATTTGTCATTAATAAAATTGAAAGACTATAATCGATATTTTATTTAAGACATTTCAATAGAAAAAAAGAGATAAACTATGGAAAAAATTATCGACAAGGTAAGTTGAAAAATTTAACATGTTAGTAGCTAGAAGCATTAGGATATTTTCTTTACGACATGGTTATGATTTACTATAAGTAATAAAAAGAATTTTATGTGTACAGACTTACTTTTCATAAAACATGGTATATTTGGGTAAAATAAATTCTTTATTGTCTCTTTTCAAACCTTCTCTCAGCTCTATGTTAGGGACAGCATAAGCCTTTTGTGTTCGTGTTATTTCCTCCATTTCCTTATTGAAACCTGAAAACTTGTCTTTGATGTTTTGCTTATCTTTATCTCTTAACTAAAATGCAGAAAAGAATAATCAAACCATACAGAAAAAATTCATGTACAATGTTTAACATTTCTATCAAAAGCATTCGGATAACCAGTATTTTGACTCGCTTGATGCATTATTCTCAGTAGCAGATTATAGATACATTATTTTATGCTAGTTTAGAAGTAAATGGCAACCAATACAATATTTTTAATATTCTAAAATGTACTATAATTTCAATAGAATCCAAAATTACTTTTTCTAACATCTTAAACAAAGATGGATCTTAACTAACCTTTAATGAAGACCTGCACACTGCATCAATCACTTAAAAAATAAATAAAGACAACGAAAAGAAGAAAAACATGTACAGAGAAAAAAAAAAAAAAAAAAAAAAAGAACCTAAATAATGTTAATCTAAAGACTGAATTTTATTTTATGTATTACAATCTGTTGTTTTGATCTAGTTTAGTTAATGTTTAAAATCTAAAACTATGAGAGGTACCATCTGATTTTCATACAAAAAATGATAATAAACATAATAGAGTTCAATCCATTTTTTTAAATTTGTGTAAAAGCTAAAATAGTCAATAACAGATGTTTTTGGCTTATTTATAAAATTAAACAATTATTTAAAAAAAAATGAACAAAGAATTTATGTTCTTTTTGTTTGTTTTTTCCTTCAATATGAAACTGTCTTGAACATATACAAAAATATATATTTTTACAAAAAGTGCAAACTAATTTTGACAGTTATTACAATAAATTTCAAAAATTGAAAAAAAAAAAAAAAAAAAAAAAAATCTGTGAGCAATATTTTTACAATAAATTTGTTTTAGCTATAATCTTTTAATATATTTGTGATGATATAGAATTCAACCATTCATAAACAATACAATAAGACACAAACAATAGTTAAGTAATTACCTTTATGCTGGCACCCATTTGTGTTGAATTAGATGATGCTCTCGCTTGGGAAACAGGCTTATCTACTTCCATTACATAATGCAATACACGACTCCAACTGCAACAATAGTATTTTCATTAGAAACAAAACTTACTAACTGATTTTTGGAATAATGACATTTCAACAGAAATAAATTAGTTGTTAAAATATAACTACAGTAGAACCCCAATTATCTAATGTCTGACCACTTTGGTAATAATATTCCTACAAAGTTTCATCATTCATGAATTAAGGTGCAAATTTATTTAACTAGTAATGATTAGAGAATGTATATTTCAAATTAATATAATTCAATATTTCGAATTAATATAATTCAAATCGGTTTTCATCAATTTAAACTGTAATAAAATTTCGTTTTGAAAGGTATTGTGCTGTTTAAGAATACTATATTATTAAAAGTCAAGTGCAAAAAAATATCAAGAAAACGCAAGTTAAAGTCTTGCAAGATGCAATGTAGTTGAAGCAATAAGTAATTAAGTCTTTTGGCAGTAAATTAAAATGCCAACAGTAGTAATGCTATGCATACCAATAGTTTAAAAGATTGTTAGGGATTTATATATTTTTTCAAGTGGAACAGAAATAAAGGCAAAGCCTATTATATATTTTTTGCCAACATAAACTTAAAAGCAAATTTATTAAAATGTATATAGGTGTAAAAATCAGAAAAACAAGTTAAAAAATAAGGTAACTTTAAAATATATATATTTTTCTGATACTTTAAAAAAAGAAACTCAATTTAAAATTAAATGCAAGCTCTGTTACATTAACTATCTGATATATTTTTAAATAAAAGTATTAATGTAGGAAGAATTTACAAATATTAAGTAAATATTGTTTGTTGTTTGAAATGCCCTAAATACATCAAGTAAATTAATAACTTAATTAATTTATTAATTAAGAAAATTTAAAAAAATTACCTTTGAGAATATATTCTTTTTTGATCTCGAATCTGATCATTATAATAATTTTCAGCTAACGCATTGTGCATCCTTACAATTTCCAAAAGTCCAGTTCTAAAAGTAATGAAATTATCTTTATCAACAATGATTACTTTTCATGAAAGAGTATTTATATGTGTTCAAATGAAACAATTTTATTAAAAAAATTTTAATATTATAAAAATTTTTATGTATATTTTTACTAAAATTATAAAAGTTTAAGAAGTTTTCTTCATTACTGCACATAACACATATAAATGATAAAGTAACCATAAAAAAGTCATAAAAATACAAGGAAACTGCATGATATTAAATTTTACGCAATTAGGTGGAATAAAGAGCAAGTGTTAAAAAGTGAATTATTTATTAATAATTACAATTTTTACAAAACTTAAATAAATATTTCAGGTTGCAAGCACTTTATCCTATTTTTAAATAATTCATAAAAATATGCTACAATTAAGAAAAAATGAATATAAAAGTGATGATTTTGTTTTTTTAAAAAAAAAAGTGTTTTAAAACATGTGATGTAAAATTATGAATAAACAGTTTTAATGACCAAATGAAGACACCTGTTTTCCTCTACATAAAATTACAAACATAACATTGAAATTTGAGGGCAAAAAAGAATGCAGCATTTTAAAAATTTACGAAAATGAAAACATAAAAATGTCATTTACCGTTGAAGAGCTTTAAGAATGTAATGAAGATTATTCATTCTAAATATTGCTCGAAGATACACATCACTGTAATAGTCACTTTTTGTTTGCAAGGTTACTCCTAAAGCTGATAAAACTCTTGCTAAAAAATACCAATAAAAATAGTTCTTCACTTACAACAAGGCAAAGGGAAAAAAAAAAGAATGTTGCATTTTCATTAATAAGACTGAGACATTTAGCATATGTGATTTATTTAAGCATTTGAAACAAGATTTCTATTATGACAGTCTTGTCTTCTAGGTATATTGGAGAATCTTTTTTTTTAAATGAGTCTCCTAAAAATGAATTAGACCACTTTACATAACAGCCTGGTAGCAAATATCCTCCAGTGGGCGATGCAGACTGTTAGAGAATTTGTAGGTTATTTTTCACCTCAGAATTTAAAAAAAATTATCATGCCATTTGAAGATTATTTTTCATCTCAGATTTAAGAAACAAGTCTAAAAATTACTGAGAGGAGAAACAAAAAAAATCATTGTTAATTCCTAAACTTACTCAACTACTATTTGTTTCAGGTTTTGAAAAAAAATTTGTTTGCCTACATTACATTACATGCAGATATAAAAGCAAACGATAAAAAATGACTTTAAAAAATTTCAGATAATTAACTTTAATTATTTGAATTTTGAAAAATAAAGAATTTTTATGACAAAAAAAAAATTATAAATTTCCAAAAACGCTAGATTCTTGTTTCTAGATTTTATGGGCACTTAGTTCATTTTTTTTTTTTACCTTCAATTATTTTATTCATTTAATATAGTGCATAATAAATTTGAATTAAAAAAAAAAATTTTAGCAAAATTTTTTGTGCATAAATTTTTATCTACCTTTTACACGCTAATTTTGATGTACAGTGCACAAAAAAATAAATAAACAGACAACATGAATAACTTTTGATTTAATGATGGGATCTTAACGTTCTAGGGCTCAATCTTAATGGTTCAGAGGGATGACTTGTTCTGATTGTTAGATCAAAAGTTATTCAGGATGGTCGGTTTATTTTTTTGAGCACTGCATGTTAGATCAAGCCTAGTTTTTATCATAATAGTGTTTGTTTGACTGTGTTAGAGTGACTCAGTAAATTCTGTTTCTGGGCATAAAAGGTGTTTGAACTTAGTGCATAACTCAGAGGTAGAAAAACATTTAACTTACATTTGTAGATTATTTTAAATTTTCAACAAATACTAGAATTTTTCAAAGTTGATTGTATAATATAATTCAAATATAGTTGGTTATACTCTATGTTGATGGTTATGATTCAATTCCAGGTATAACTCAACTCTAACATCTTCAAAGAAACAAAATAATAATTTTAGATATGAAAAGCACAAAATTTTTAAATGTATCTTACTGATATATTGAGCAAATGAAAGTTTTCCTTTATCTTTAGTTGAAGCAAATGACACATCCTGTAATGTTAGTACACTACCTAAGATATCTTGATAGTCTTGCAATTGCTCCAGTAACATGATAGCCTGTCATTCAGACAATAATAATCCATTAAAATAGTAGACACTAGAACATCATAGTTGATAACTATATTGCTAATGTCTAAAATATTTTATAAACAAGGAATTTTAAAGGTTTCTTTAGTCAATAAAATATAAAAATTACATTACATTAATAATTATAAAGTGATTGAAATAATTTACATTTATGATTGACATTTAATGGACTACATTGTTAGATGTTTTATCACGTTTATTATACTTTTTAATTCATAATCCCAAATAGTAAAAGGTATGGCAAACATTTTAGATACATATTATGTATTATTTTTTCATATAAAAACTGAGCATATTATAAATAAAAAAACCTAGAAACGTTTAGAATATTTAAATATTCAAACAAGAAACTGTGCAAAATATCTGATTTGATAGGAATACCTTTTTTCAAAAACCTTCTCAATTTCGGAATATTTTTAAAATATGCAAAAATAAGGATAATTTCTGATTAAACCAGGATAAACTGAAAAAATTTAGTACAATTAGCAGATATGAAACTGGTATAAACTGTTTATTACAGTTAAAGTAAAATAATCATGAATCTAAATTAATTAATTGAGACAATGGAGTGAGATTTTCATAGCTATTGCAGAAAAACAGCTGATATGGTAGAAGTTTAAATATTTAGAAGAAATGAAAATCATTTTAATAAATAAATAACAAAATACTTAGAGTTTATTTACAGTAAAATTTTGATAAAATACAAATTTTCAAATAGCAAAATACTAATAACAATCTAACTAAATTTTTCTTAATATTGTTTTAAAATTCATTTAAAAAAGTTTATATAAAAAGTGCTACAAAATAATTATCTTTTATCAATAAATTGCATTTGTTTATACAAAATATTTGAATTTTTTTTATGAAATAACTTATCAGAAACTTTTAGATTTAAAAAATTATAAGTGAAGTTTAAATGTACAATAATCAAGAAGTTAAGGTTTAACCAATCTTTATGTGATTTGTCAAATGCTTCCTATTCTGACTTTAAGGTGATTGACTTGCATGCTTATTTTTTTTTTATGCAAATAAATAAAATAAAGTATAACTTCATAATTATCTACATTTTAAAAATTATCATAAATTTTTTTTACTTCAACAGCTGCAAATGTAAATAACACATAATATTGAAAATATATGTTACAAAACTAAATAAGTTTCATTTTAATGTTATTTTCAACAATATTGAAGTTTATTTAACTTTTAATAACTGTAATATAGAAAGTTTATTTAAATCATTTTCAAGGAAGTTATAGCCAAATTTTAAAATTGAGAGTAATATTCTATTACTATTTAAAAATAAATAAATAAATAAAATAAAAAAAATTATATTCACTTTTAATTTCAACAACTGCAACATATTATAATGTTATTCATATATTATTATTTAAATCTTGCTTACATTACTAGTAAGTTGATGAACAGTACCATCTTTGGGCATTTTAGTATCTGGATTATTTTTAATACTCTCAATAAACTCTTCAAGGGTTTTACTTATCTAGAATAAAAAAAAATTAGAAATTATGATACAATGTATTTTTGAACAAATAACAAGCAGAGATAAAAATGAATTTGTTACTTACTGTTGCTTGTACTGTGATAACAAATCCACGAAGTTTGTCATATAATGTTGAGGAACACCCCTAAAAGGAATAATTTTTTATTTTTTTTAAAAAACTACAATTACGATAAATTTATAAGAAATGTTTCTATTAGCTGCAATATAAAGTTATTTAGACAAATGTTTTAGATTAAAAATGTTTCCCCATAAAATACAACAGTAATTTATTAAAAAAAAAATTTTCTGATTACATTATAAACACTAAAATTAAAGTTATCACACTGTTAAACTTAAAATGCTTAAAAAAAAATCAGAAATCATTGCAGCTCAAAATAAGATAGTGGATGACTATGAAAGTTTTTGAACCCCAAGTATTTCTTTTATCCTTCTAGTTGATTGGCATATCTTTTAAGAGTAAGTGTTTTAATATATAAGAATTATAGTAACCATAACTATATTAAAAAACTACAGTTCAATTATTAAAATAAAAATTAAAGATGCAAGTATAATTTACACATAGTAACATAATTATAAAACAAGTTTTGCTAATATATTTCTAAAAATTTGAGAAAATTTTGAGAGTATGATTTATTACAAACCTGGAAAAGTTTTTCAAAATCAGCCTTGATAGTCATAAGGTGACGCAAAATAGGAAAAAGATTGAGTGCTGCTGAAAATTCATGTCTCTGAACACTTTTCTTCACTTTACTAACAATCAGCTGTATAGAAAAAAAGTGTAATTCAAATGTGTTATTAAATAATAAAATAAAAATTAGTATCAGGCTTCTAAAGAACAAGCAAAAACAGTAGTACCCTGATTAATATATATCAGATTTTTCTGAGATCCAAAACATATGTCTTGAAATCAAACTTATCTGAGTAGATGATTCATATCATTATTTAAATCATGATTCTTCATAATCTGTGATTAACACCAATTCAGGAATAGCATGCTTTAAAAATTGCATCAATACAAATTGCTGTGTGTTTTAAATGTGGATAACACTAAATACAGACCTCAAGCGAAGTGAAGTTCTAAATAAATATATTAATTTTAAAGTATATACATTGAAAAAAATAAATAAAGATTATGAAGTAAAAGAGTGCCCACTTCCTAGATAAAACCAAAATCCCTAAGTAAACTTCAAACCATATTCATACATTTATACAAATAAGAAACCTTTAAATAGTCATACTACATCACATTTAGAAGAAAAACTTGTCACAATAAAAACATATAAATCACTATTACAAGCTCAAGATAAATATGAATTTATTCTTAAGAACAAAATGTTTGATATTCTAATGGTTTATTAAGTCTAATTTTAATACAAGAAATCCTTATTTAACGGAAAATCAGAATAATAAATTAGAATTATTTATTAAAATAGTAATGATAGCAAAAAATTAAATGATTCGTAATATCACTTAATATACTGAAGAGTGATGAAGTGTCTGAAGAAAGCAAAACTTAACTGGGTGATAGAACGCATCTACACGAGCAATATTCTTCATAGAATGTATGACCGGAACACTGGGAAGTTAAAAGGTAGTTTACCACCATAACATTTAAAGAATTAACACAAGAATGGGAAAAGATAATCAAGAAAACTTTTTATTTTCAAAAATTAGATGGATGTACAAAGAAATTGCAGGAAGAGATGCTTAAAAAAACTGTTTGATGTTTTCACAAATGTAAATGTTTCTCCCTGTGTCCCCAGGTGTGAAGCTTGAATTGCAGCTGATGTAAAATCTTTTGAGCAATTTCTTTGAGCATCTCTCTGAGCAATTCTTCATATTTAAATATACCTTTTTGTTTTAAGCACATACTATGATGAATATTGCTTGTGCAGACACGTTCGATCACTCAGTAAAGTTTTGTCATCTTGTTCAGACTTACCCTGTGTACTGACCTAATTATTAGATATACAGTTATACAACTACATAAGTTATAAGTAAACTAACAGTTAAGCATTGTAGTGTATAATAGATTGAAACATAATAGCAATGAATTTATGTGTAAACAAAAACTGCCTTTCGTTGATACTTTTAAGAATTTTCAGAGTTAATTGTAAATTTCAATTCCAGGTTTTTCAGCAGTATTTTTAATTCCCTGATAATTCCATGTTTTTCTTGAGTTTGGAGAGATAGGCCAATCTAAATGCCTTTATCTCCACAAACTGCTAAATTGTTTGAGATAATAAAACCCTAAAATTGAATTAATATTTCAAATTAATATAATTCAAATCGGTTTTCATCAGTTTAAACTGTAATAAAATTTCCTTTTTGAAAGGTATTGTGCTGTTTAAGAATGCTATATTATTAAAAGTCAAGTGCAAAAAAATATCAAGAAAACGCAAGTTAAAAATTGAATTTAAAATCCAAGATGGTGAGTGTCGCAGGAACAACATTTCGCAGAAAAATTTTCAGTATTACTTATTATTATTTAAAAAAAAAGATATATATATATATAACTTTATCTTAGATAATAACATCAAGTATGTAATTTAATTATAGTATTTTTCTCTAATAAAACACATATTAAAACAATTCAATTTTAATACTTTGAAATATTATGTATTGTAAAATGAGTAGCGTGAGAAAGCAAGAATATTAGTGTGCAGAAGAATTGAAAGTAATTTTTATAAATGTTTGCAATGAAATGTTTCTGAGAGAACATTAATATAAATAAATAAAGAATATAAAAAGAAAGTCAATCATACGGAAAAACAAAGTAAATCAATAATTTGTTTTATGTTTATCTCTTTATAAAATTGCTTAATTTAAAGAAATATATGCTGATATGTATAATACCTAGTATAGTTTTTTTTAAAAAAGAAACATAAAACACTTTTAAAAGTGATTTTTAAATGAATTTCATCCAAAATTGGGTAGCAGCGAAACGTTTGAAATAAGTTACAAGAGTTAATAAATATATTGCAGAGAGCTATTTAATTAAGATTTTGTGTTTGCAGACAGTTGTTTATTTTATCAAAGTCTGGCAAGGGTAGAGGCCTCTTAAGTATATAGGGGAGTGTTGGGTACCCCCGCCCACTGTCTATTTCATATGTATAGAATATTTTTTCAAGTCAATGGGCCATCAGACATTAATTGTTATATTAAAAAAAGATTATTTTCAAAGTTTCAAGTATTTATGCAGCTGGTAACATGGTAAACAATAGTTTTGAAAATATATTGAATACAGTAGTAAAATTTTTTAAATTTATATTTTTTTAAGTTAAACTATTCTTTTTTTTGTTTATTCTTTTTGCATTATTTAATTAGATGATAAAACAATAGAAACATACCAAAATATTGATTATTACTTAATATTATACAGAAATATAAGCAATACTCTTTAAGTGGGCGGGGCTACCCGACTCTCCCCTACTTCAGAAACGTACAGAATTCTGTGACAAAATATTTTAAAACAAGTACTCTTGTTGTCCTAATGACTTTTAATGACCGACAAATAAGAGTTTTAAATTTCAGAACTTTTTATCACACATTACAGAGCAATTTGTATTAATGGTATTTAAAAAAAAAAAAAAAAAACTCAGTGCAGTGCATATTACTATTGGTCAATTTGTATGGAATTTTTAATTACCCAGCACAGACAGAAATTTCCAAAATAATTTTTTCAGACGTAAAACAAACAAAATTTTGCTATTTTGCACTCATCGATATATCTTAAAAAGTGTTAAATTAGGAACATTTTACCAATTGCTACTTATGATCACAGTACCATTATAGATCAGACAACCGCATTTTCAACAAAAGCTAATGCCCATAATAACCCAAGGTTCATTATTTTTTAACTGATCATAACTTTCTAAAAAAACCATCACAGGTAAAAGATAAATAAACTTTAATAAATAAAAATTATTGTTAACAATTCTTGACCGAAAAGCTTTCTCTAAGGAATCAGACATCAAGATAATGATGAATGAAAATCATCATTACATTTTAAGTAAAAAAGAATCTTACACTTCTTATACAAACAGGCCAGGTAAAAAAAGTAGATGCTTATATTTTTCCACAAAGGAAAATTAAAATAAAAATTTCCCGTGAGAATTTTTAGAACTTAAGTAAATCTTGAACATACGTTCATTTGTCAGTAAAAATAAGCCATTCTATTTGAGTTTATATTATTTATAAAATAAAGTGGTTATTCAACATCTAAATTCAAGAATAAAACAAATTAAAAAAATTTCTTTTAAAGTTTATATGCTCCTAATTTTAATAAGATGCTGTTTACCTCTCCTTCAGACATTAGATTTTCCATAGCTTTGGTGACAACTCTTTCAAAAACAACCTTTTTGCTTTTACTGGGAACAATGCCGGTCATGAGACTTAGCTCACTCTGAAAGTAAAATAATAGATAAATCAACAGCTTTTTATTCAGTGAAAAAAATACAGGGTGATTCAGAACTATCTTTCCAATTTCAATAATAAGGCAGTACTTATACCAGATAAGTATTTTTTATTAATAACTTATGTTTGTATATATTTTAGTAACACCTTATATGAAGCTGCCAACATTAAAATATTTTTCAATTTTGGGGCACAAATATTCAAGAGTAATGATAAGAATGTGTTCACTTAAAATGAATATTTCTATAATTTCACACGTGATTAATGCAAGGAACATTCATTTGGATTTCACGAGTTTTAAATGATAGAAAAATCTAATCTCATTGTATGTATTTTACTAGTATAAACACTAAATTTTTCCAGGGATATCTGGGTACAAACATAATGAATAATGAAAGAAATATTCACATGGAATGGATATTTATAACATTTCACTAGAGATCAATGAAAGGGATATTTGCTTGGAATTCATGAGAATCAAAGGATAGAGAGAAAGGCTTATCCTATTAATTATAAAGTATAGAAAATTAGAGTTCACATTTTTGTACAATTGTTTCAATAATAACTAAATTTGTTCATAATACATTAAACTAAAATTAGTTTCCTTACTGGAAATAGATTAGACCTGTTCCTAGTTTAAGAGTTTTTCTAACTTTTGGAATTAAAAAGTAAAATGAACATAAATACTTAATTTATGGAAAGTATAACAATTATTGACAGGAATAAAGCAAGATTTTTAAGATATTTATTTTGAACTAATACATATATTTAGCACAAAATTACTTTAAATTAAAAAAAAAAAAAAAAAGAAGCATAGTAACAATATAAACACAGACTTAATTCACAATAGCTCAAATCTGATATGACAGTAAGACAGACAAAAAAAACTTTGACCTATCAGAAGTTCAATTCACAATCAGTTTTGGTTTTTGATTTTAAAATAACAACAATTGTCTTTTGGATAGCAAATTTATACCTTTGTATTACTTAAGGATATTGAAATTGTTCATAGTATCAAGGAAAGAGGGCCGAACCTCTTACAATAATTATTGCAGGGGTGCCAACTTTCCAAACTAACTGTCAGTTATTAGGAATGCAATAACACAGAATTTTAAACAGTAAGTATTTATGAAATTCAAATTTGCATAATTTTAAAGCATATATATATTTTTAATTCTAAATAGATATGTGGTAAACTATTT
The DNA here is from genome assembly GCA_949128135.1 of Parasteatoda lunata. NCBI lineage: Eukaryota > Metazoa > Arthropoda > Arachnida > Araneae > Theridiidae > Parasteatoda > Parasteatoda lunata. The sequence continues at coordinate 88,428,461 of OX421975.1, forward strand.
TCATAAAACTATGCACGAAATTAATAAAACATAGTAACGTTTAGGCAAAGGTAAAAAGTCACTGAAATTTTATACTTCATTATCAAATTAAATCAATTACTTGGGATCAGTGTTTTAGTTTCTGGTTAAATCAGAACTATCCCTTATTGCCTTGTTATCATCTTTCATTTGAGTTAGCAGAATTTCTTTACTTAGAGCATTTCAGATTTGTGTCATTCTTCTGCTTTTATATAAGGAGAGAACAAAAAAGCTTCAGTTCTAAAGAGTTGGGTAAAAATCAGATTTTGTCCCTACCAAATTGAAAGCTCTTTTAGATGCAGCGTTGATATGTGAAATAATTAATAAAGCTAAAACTAGAAGAGCAGGTAAAATTACTAATTGAAGCAGGTTTAATGAACCTTATAACAAGTCCCATTAGTATATCTTCAACCACTTTAATCAATTTGTGAATTTAATCCTTTTCTTATGGAAGAAAATATTACAATTGAAAAAAAGAGACAGATAAAATATTCCATAATAAAAAGTATAGCTTCATTATGGGATCTTCATATTTTTTTTAATCTTCAAATGTTTATAACTATCCTTCTTATTTGAACAGCTGTAACCCAAAAATACATGTACACATTACCCCATCCCCAAAATTTTCGTGTGGTTTTCGCTTTTAAAATAATTTTAAAAAAATCTGTAGGCATTTTCAACATTTCTTATCTAATATTCTTCCTGTCATGAATGAAAAAAAAATAAATAATCAAACAAAAACCCTTATTTGGAAAATAAAACAACCACAAATATTTTTTCAAATCACTTGCTAGCAGCCTCTTTCACCCTTGACTTTGATGAGTCTAAAAACAGCATATTAAAGTAAGGAAAGATAAAATTCCCATGTCTTTCTTAAAAAAAAAAATTTATTTAACATATCTATCAAATTGTTTTTATTTTCCATTTATTGTTTGTAGAATTCTTTCAGTACTAGAAAAAAAATTATTGATTGTAGATTAGCTACAAACTATAAAATTTCATAACTCTTGGTAGTTAAGAAAAAAAAACTTATTTTAAACGAACAACAGAAGTTCTCAAAAACAGTCATGCCATTTACTTCATATTAAGACTGTAATTTTTACTATGAAATTGTAAAATTACAAAGTTGGCACTGCTGTGTAGAGTATTGGAGTTTTGCATGAAAAAAATTTCAGCAAGATGGGTGCAACTTTTGCTATTGGAGAATTTTCTAGTGCATATTAAAGGCGGAAATTACATAATTATTATCCAAATTTTACAACATGTATTTGATTCCCAGTGGCTATTAATTTCCAAACTTAAAAAAAATGGCTCAGAGGGATATGATTCATGTCAAATAAGGTCATTGCTTAGACAAATGCATAGAGCTAAAATGAAATTATGTTGTAAAAAAATACTAAGAAGAATTTGCTTTTTCACTTTTTTATAAAGAATTACTGATCCATCCTCATGCTGAGTTTTCAAACAATACAGGCAAAGGAAAAGAAGTTTACTCATTCCTCACATGTGTTATCCTTTTCTCTTACACTAACTCAATTGCTCTGATGAGTTAAATCTTTTGTACACAAATTGCAAGAAGGCAAAAAAGCATATCTTTCCTGAGTTTTTTTTTTTTTTTTTTAGCTTGAAGCTATATATCTTTCAAAGTAAAGTTGAAAAAAGTAAAAAGGAACAACCAACAAGAATTAAGAAGAGATTAAAGATAAAAAGGTTGAGATCTCATAAACAAAAGGCCAATTACAATAATATTGGAGTATTAGTATTTTGCGTCATAGCGAATGTGCTGAACGGTGCAACAAAATTGTTAATTAAGAATAATAATTGTCACAAATAAGCTAAAATAGTTTATTGAATCTAACTTACCTGCATAAGTTTTAAAAGACCACTAAGTGAAGTCATGAAAGACATCACATCTATTTCAATGGTTTCATCTTTTGCCTCAGGTAAGAGAGATGTCTGGTATCTATGATGCCCTATACATCAAATAAATAATATTTTGCTCATTTTTTCTAATCTTGCATTAGGAAATGTGTAATCAAAATATTATGTATAAAATAATGTGTAATTGAATTATTTTATAATTACACATTTTAAAAATTATGTAAATTATGTTAAAATATTTCGCCATCACAAAATACAGAATATGCTAGAAAATCACATTTTTGAATTCTGGAATAATATGTGCTTTCACTGTAATTTGAGTGACTTTACCTACTTCATTGAATAAATATCAACCATGTTCTAATCTTACATATTGAAATTCTCATAAAATAAATCATAGGATCAATAAAAAAGAATTCAGTTACAAAATTCATGAATGTAATCTACATTTAATGAATTTTGACTAACTCACATTCAATATTTAATTTCTTTAAAATTATGGATACGTTTAAAATAAGCTGAAAAGTGACAAGTGAAATTTACTTCTAAAAAATAATTAAAATAAGAATGTAAAGTTTGTTTCTAAAAACATGTTATGTATTTTAAAATCCAATACTTCACTTTCTGCTTATTCCTTTTGCTCTTTACAAATTTTTATGCAATGGAAATTTAACACAGGTTGATGATAGTAGATAAAGTATAATGAATTTAAAATAAAAAAATTATTGGGAAAAATTATGATTTAAAACTACTTCTGAATATTTCTTGCTTTAAAGGTTTCAGGAAATAAGATTTCAGTACAGCTATGAAAAGGGAAGAGTAATTTTAAGGCAAATGAAGGGGGGAAGAAAAACTTTCATAAAGTTAATGTTTTTTTTTTTTAAAGTTGTGCTTACATGTTGAGCTTATATTGTATTTGAAAAATTATAAAATATAACACTCATAAGATTTATTGTTACATAAGAAACTTAAACTCAAGCAACAGACAAATGACTTTTTTCTCTTTGCAGCCTATACTTAAATAGAATACAATACTACAATAAACCAGAAAAGTAATTTAAATGTCAATTAATTTAAAGTATAAAGAAAATACTTCAGTTTTCATATGATCAGTACTTAGATATTCCATTTTAAAAAGTATTAAAATTAAGTGTTTAAAATTAAAAATAATTGTGAATATGTATGAATTTATAACAATATATAAATACATAAAATAACATAATTTATTCACTGTGAATAAATTTAAAGGAATAAAATGGCTAGTTTATCAATAAACTAATTACAAAACTATTTTAAAATCTAAAGAAAAAATTACACAATAGTTCATATGTATAGATTTTTCTTACCTAACATTGCACTTTCAACACTAGGAGAATATTTTGCAAGGAAACCAGTGGCTTTTTTAACAAACCTTCAAAATAAAATAAAATAAAAATAAATTTTTAGAAAGTTAATATTTGACTTTTTAACTAATAACATTAAAGAATAAAATTGTAAAATTATCACGGCAGGAAGATATTTATACATTTTTTTAAAACAGGATTATTTTGAAAATTTAAAAAAAAAAAAAAATCATGAATAACTTAAAATAGGATTAATAAAACTAAAGACAACAAATAAGTTAAAATGGAAGCAACCTGGTTTGTCAAAAGGTCATAGAAAAAGAAACATTAAAACATTCAGAAGCCAGTCAAATAAATTGGTATTTCTGAAGTATTGAAGATAACAAGAATACAGTTCATCAAGATATTTTATTAAAAAGATATAAAAAATTATTTTTAGCTTATTGCAAAAAATCTATTAAATAAATAACTAATTCATTTATCTATCAAACATTTTTAATCCATATATTATAAATAGTATAATAATATATCCAGTTGTAAAAAATTATAATTGGTTTTGAGTTCAATTGAAGAGGGTCAGCAAGCAGGGGACAGAGCATTTTAGTCCGAATAAATAAATCTCTTCCCTTTTCCTTTTTAAAAAATTTTTTTTTTAGTAATTGTGATTTTTTACAAAATCGTGAATACAAGATATTGACTTTTCCAGATAATGACATTAAGTTAAAGACCTATTATTTAGAAAAATTTACCTTACAGGTCAACCTAAATCCAAAATCCTTTCAAATGTATTTCCCAAATTTTGTGTATAGATTATTTATAAGTTATATTAAAAAAAAAAAAGATGCTTGATATAAGACTAAGGCAACACAGAGAAAATTTAAGAGAAAAGTAAATTAGGATTATTTTATTCCCCCTGACATACCCTTAAGGTACAACCAGCATTTCTATGGAGATAAAATGTATGCCATCTTAACTACTTGACTTATCACACATAGATGCAAAAAGAATTATGCACAGAGAAGATATTTGATTATAAAACTTCATAGGTTTTAAAAAATATGAAAAAGTAAATAAAAGTAGACATGTTTCAAGTGCTCAAAAATAATCATCCTTTCTCACACTTTACCAGATGTGAATAAGGAAATCAAAGGAAATTTGAAATCATAGGAAATATGATATGAATTGATAAGGAAATCATAGGAAAATAACAAATTTAAAACATAGAAGGTGTTTAATTTTATACCTCAAGTTATAAAATGATGAAATGTATTTTTAAAGTGTAAAAATTAATTTTCAATCATTTTTGATAAGATAAATGAATATGACTCTTACGAAGATATATCACTTACAAAGCAGATGGAGAAAAAAAATATTTTTGAAAAATATGCAGGTACATACTACATACATTTGTTGAATTTTCTTTGGTGGTCTTCGAGGAGTAGATTCTTTGGCAATGCTACGGCGACTGCTCTATAATAAAAGTGAAATATATTTAAACTATATTTTATAACTTTTAAAAACATATGATACATACTTAAAATAGTAAAATTTTTAACAACCTATACTTAACATAAAAATGGAAATTTGTGAATAGAATAGTGCATTGTCCGTTCAAAATACATAATGTCTTTTTGATACATGATTATCATGTCTTAATAATTAGCAGTACAGTTAAAAAATATTTGTTATGCTTATTTACACAAGTTTTATCACACTTACACAGGGTGCATAGCCAAATTATTCAACAAAAAATAAGCACTATTTAACCACTTTAAAAGAATATCATAATTAGGCAGTGTTGGAAATTTTTGACAATTGACGGCCACATCAAAAAGAAAAAAAAAATTCTTTTGACATTGTTTTTGATAATTGTCAAAATTTTTGAATCATGTAAATCGAATGGCGTTTTCATAAGCTACGATCTGACGATGTGCCGGAATAGATTGGGGTTGAATTAATTGTGAAAACGTCGAAAAGAACAATGTGAACAGTGTCTTTCTGCATAATTCGTAATGAAAATCAACATGGTAAAGGAAAAATTTCAATTTGGAAAAGGGAAAAATTAAGCAGTTTTTAAAAACACCCAATGAAAAAAATCACCTTTAATGGCTTTTAAAAAATGAAAATAAGCACCTTTAAGCACTTTTTATAAACGCTACGCACCCTGTTACATCTAACACAGTACATTTAGTCTAAATGAATAAAAATTTTAATTAATTAAATTTCCATTTTCTTAAAAATATTTTTAAACACTGAAGTTTTTAAATTTTAACATAAAGAAATTAAAAATGTTTTAAAAGTGTCTTGATTTAAGTTAAAAGCTATTACCTGAACTTTTTCTATACATAAAACAGAAAAAAACAACATGAAAGTAAGAATTTTCCAAACCATACATATGATTTTTAAAAGTTTTGTAATTTTACATCATCTTAGGGATAGTTTTACTTCTAAGGGTTGGATTTTCTTTTAAATTCTCTTTGAAAAAATGTCGGATAGAATATTGCTTCAAATAAACCTTGATTTTCTTTTGTACCTTTTTTTCCTTGTACGTTTTCTCAGTACCTTCAGTGTCTTTTCCACTTCTGTACCTATTCACAATCTCCTCTGTTCTGTACTTTGATTTTCATCTGTTTTTTTTCCCTTCAGTAATTTATTTTGGTATTTCTGCTTATTAAGACTTGTGGTGAGAACATCTCTTTCACTTGACAATATAAAAAATATGTACTCTGCTATTATTTAATTGCAAAATGTGGTAAGTTTAATTATCCATTATTTTTTCCATAATTTTTTTTTAATCTTATAAATCTGACAAATTAAAAACTAAAATTTTAGCAATGTTTCATGTCATAATTAGCACAATTTTGGGTTCTTAGAACAAGGAAGAAGACTTTTCTAGAGTCAAAAAAGATTTCCTTAATCTTCTCAGTTTCAAGTTTTTAGCAGTTTCAAAAAAAAAGGTACTCTTCATGTTGTTTAGTAGAAAAGTAGTGGAGTAGTAGGGAAATTGCAGGGCAATTTTGTCTAGGGGTTCCACACTTGGAAGGTTAAATATATTTTACCCACAAGCATAATAACTTTATCATCATATAATTTCTTCAGATGGCATTGTATGTTAACTTTTTATAAAACATCAACACTAAACATGCCATAATATTGAGTTGGAACGGATATTAAATATGAAAATAAAGCATGGAAATAATGAATATCATAAAAACTGTAAGATTTATTAGCGATATAGTTTACAAGGTACTATTTAGTATTCGGCAGCCATAAAAAATTACATAACTATTATTGACAGCAGCGATGCTTAATTAATGATTTATACTGAAATTAAGATGCTTAATTTCAGTATTATTTACTATTAATTTTAAAGATAATATCATTGGTTAAAATAATTACTCTTGAATGTTTCTCATAGAACAACATTTCAAAATGAAAACCAGGAAAATTTTTATGAGATAGGAGAATTTTTATAAGACAAAAAGATTTCAGATAAAATTAATATTTTTGCAGCAAACATTTAAATAGTAAACATTTGTAACATTTACAAAAATTAAAACAATTTACTGTTAAAAATTTTATCAATGCATTTTTTCAATTTTTCTGTAAAAATCAAAAGATTCATAAATTTTTCAGATATTGGGAAAAGCATCCAAGCTTTGCCATATCAAAACAATTATGAGAATTAACACCATGATTTGGAAACCAATTCATTTAACCAGCTCTAATTAATAGGAACAATTAATTTATAACTGCAAAAGCCTACATATTAATTTAACATTGAATGAAAATTGTATTTTAAATTCCCATATACATACCATGTTAGGAGAATTTTGTACAGTTAGGGTGTTACTATTGCCACTTGAATTTTTTAGATGATCCTTCAGACTATAATAAGAAAAAAAATTAACAAAGAAAGAAAAAATAATGATGAGTATGTATAATGACGAATATTCAGAGATTATACTTTTTGCTACAAAAAGTTATATATTATAAAAGTTTATTTCTTCATTTTTAGAACATTTAATGTTTTTTTATATCTATATTAGAAAAACATAGATTAAACCAAAAACAAGGATTAAACTAATTTTTATTTCTGTCCAGATAATAAATTTTGTCTCTTAGTACTCCCAGTTAACACCTACTTAAATTCATTGAAAAATGCAGGAAAAAAAAAAGGGTTTTAAATAATTTTTTCAATATTGTTTGTCAATAAAAAGTATTAACGCTATAAGATTATCTTTCAAATCTTATAAAAATATATTTTTGTATATAGTTGACTGGAAATTTTTGTATTTATTCATTCTACATTACCATTTAATTCATTAAGAAGTGTGCTTGCTTATTATCAGATGTTAGGAAAATATAGTAATATTTTTCTAAAATTTCACAATGAAAATTAGTTCAAAAATGTTTTTATAACTGTCAACAAGTTAAATAAAATGATTTTCAAAGTTATAAATGAGATATTAATGAAATTTTTTTTTTTTTTTTAACTTTTTACAAAAGCTTAACTGAAAAAAACAAACATATTTAACTTACTTCTGAATTGAACGAGTCAAGACGTTGGAGCGGATTGCAGAATAAACATTGATGAATTCTTCAATTTTATGAGCCTGAAGCCATTCGCTTATTTTAATTAAATCCTGAAGCACATTATCTGTTAGGGCAAAAAAGTTAATGAGAAAAAACTTTAAAATAGCAATAAAAAACACAGTCCCCCTTTTTTTACTAAAAAATCACAGATTTTTAACATCAAGAAAAATTTTATCATTGAAAATAGGCTTATTAATTCGTTAATAGGAAGAAAAAAAAACTATTTTAAATTATTTTTTAAGTTGAACCAGGGTTAACAGAATATTTTTGCTTCTGAATATTTAAAATTTCCAATGGAATATTTTTTGATTAATTTTATAAATAGTTTTCTGTTACCAAAGTAAAAAAGAGAACAATATTTCTTGAAAGAAGAATATCTGAAATTTACATTAAAAAACAGCTGATATTGTATGATATATTTATACAGCTAAACTTATTGGGGAGGGTGGTCTTCAGTGTGATGGTTGTTTGATTATAGCTAAAAATCATATGATAATCATATTTAAAAGAAGAAAAAAAAACTAATAATTATCTGAAAAATAATAATTTTGGGTAGGAAGCAGAAAATGAGAAGATAGTTTTTGGTACTATATTTAATGAGAAATAAAACAAAAAATAATAATTTAACTCAAAATAAAAATCAAATAAAACTTTTAGTCATGTAAAATGCAATTAAAAATGAAAAAAAAAAAAAAAAAAAAAAATAGGTGAATTGTAATGCAGTACATAATTATGTATAGTAAATAAGTTGTGTAAACAATGTGAATTAGATATAGCAGGATTCCATCTATACTAAAGGACTTGAGAAACTAAAAAATGCATCTTAAATTCTGATTTAAAATTTTACAAAAGAAAAAAAAAACAAACATCATATGTGTATTGCTTTTAAATGATATTTATAGAGAAATGAAAAGCTACTAACCTAGCAGTGATAGTTTTGCTTAAGAAAATTTTATTCCTTTTCATTTTTATATTATTAAATATGCTTAAAGCATAAATGTTATGTATTTTTTATAGCTTCAAAGCATTGTAAGAGGTTTTGTAATGGCTACACAACACTAGAACATGCACGATTTTTTTTTTTTCAAAAGATTGCAACTGTTGTTCTCTGAAAAATAGTTCAATTATTTCTTAATGACACCTATACATATTTTACAAAAAACTATGTACCAAAATCATTTTAAACAATTGATAGCGTACTATAGGTCCCCAGAACGGCCGATCTTCCCAGTGTAATAACTCTTAGTGGGAATCAATTTTACACGTTATTGGTTTGTCAAAACTCAGTAATCCTCAAAATGTAATCAATGGCGATCTAATTGTTATTTTTGTGAAAAATATATATAAAAAAGTTTTTCTATTTTGATCTTCAGTTATCTTCCAGTGAACTTTTTTCTCACCGAAAGAAAATTACCATATTAATATATAAAACTGCATAATATTTAGTTTTCAGAAAATAAGTAAATAATAATAAGCAAAACAGATTACAGAAATGAAAAGATAAGAGGAATATTAAACACAATCCCATACCAACAGCCTATTGGTGTTGTTAAAATATCACACATTTCAATCAAACTGGAAAAAAAAGTTTTTTAAAAAAAATTAAGATATTTTACCTGGGAGATGCTCAATAGAAAATTTATCTTCATCCAATGGCATTTCTGAAACAAATGCAATTTATAGTTATAAATAAATGTAGATTACACATGACAAAAATATATGTAAATAATATCAATATATTATAATAATACTACATAAATGTATATTATACATAAATTCAATAAAAGTTATTATTACATTGATAGAAAAATATCATTTTAGTATAAAATGTAAAACTGGTTGAGAACATAGGACAAATCAGTCTTTATTTAATAGTAAACCTAATAGACAATCATATTCTTCTTCTTAAAAAAAAAAAAAAAAATCATACTATAAATAGACATACTAAGAGAGCTATACTATATAGTTTTACAATGTTTGCAAATGGCATGCATACTGATAGGGTAGCAGCAGTCAACAGTTTTAGAATTCCTCATTTGTTACTAGGTCTGATAGAATAATACCAAATAGTCTTGAGCTTACTGCAGTGTTCTCTAGTGTTTTTTAGAACAGTGGCCCACCCTACTTGACTTTTTACAGAGGTAAATGCACCCTTCTCGTCCTTTTTGTAAAAATGTTATTCCCCTTTTTGCTTTGGAAAGAAAAAATGCTCTTTTTTATTTTAAGAAAAGAGAAAGCAGCAGCGGAAACTAGGAACTTCAGATTATCGTAAATATTATAAATTATTTTTAGGCTAAGTCAATATAAAATACTATAATTTCTCTTACTTATTTGAGTTTTTCTAATTCTGTTTTGAAGGGCACTAATCTAACTGGATATAATTAATATATTTAGCAAGATTAAAACTCTTCAAAAATGAAGGTGCCCGATTGAAAAAAAAAAGCATTGTGCCTTTTTTTTTTTAGGGAGATCTCCACCTAATATAAGAATATAAAAATTTTTAATCAAACAGCAACAAACCTTCATCCATTCCAAGCATATCTAAGACTGTTACTGCTGGTATAGGTTTACTGTAACGGGAAAGTAGATTTCGAAATTCAAGTTGTAAAGCGTCAGTCCCATCATCAAACAATGTAGTCTTAAACAAAGTGGACAATGTTAGTGTTATTAAGTACAAGGAATGAAATTCAAAATGTATTTTTTTATTAATAAACTCACGAGTTCTTCAAGTTCTAGACAATCTTGATTATTCTCTTTGAAAAATGCAATGGAGGACTGGATTTTTTTCAAACAATCTAAATAAGATTGTAAACAACCACTTGGGCTAAAGAAAAATAAGTTACATAAGTATTAAGTAATACATAAATATTCTGAATAAGATATAGAACACTATTTAAATATTTAAGGCACATTAAAAAAAATTATTGCACTTAAATACATTTATAAGAGAAACATTGCGTTGATAATGTTTCACTCACTTTGAAAAACAAATAATATAGGTCCGAAAATTTTTTCGAGCATTTTGTTCATGTTAGAAACCAGACATATTTTTAAAAATGGTAATTTCACCTCTTTAATTTTTGACTTAAAACTAAGTAACAAACTACAACCAAAATGGTTTTCTCAACAAGATTGTTTCTTTTTTTGTTAGATTTATTTTTGAATCAGTTTTTTTAGTGTTTTTATAGAAAAACACAGCTCGGAACTTTTACCCAAGTTTACCCACCTAACTTAATATCTAAAAGTTTAATTACAATTGAAAAGAATTTAATTAAGGATACGTAGTTTCAATTCTAAAGGATTAGTCAGACTAAAATTTTTGCTCATCACTAAATGAACAATTTTTAAAATATTAATCGATTTAGTATAAAATACTTTTTGACGTCCACAACCATAAAATAATGCTGAAACTGAAAAATATTAACATTTTGATTGCAAAGTAATAGTAATATGAACTTAAAATAAGGTTTTCAAAAGCTCTCAATCGTTTCTATATGATCAGCAAAAAAAGAAGAAAAAAAAAAAATTAGAAATACCATCAGTCAATTGCAGCCCTAGTGCCAAACTCTGTAATTTATTTGCTAGTGTAATTTTTGGACGCCAATGGTAGGTGGAAATTTTGTACTCTGATTTAATTATAAACTTATTGAAAAGTTAAATCTGGTTTGACATACAATTAAAACAGCATACACAAATAATATGACACAAAATACAATTTCGTTTAATTCCTTATGCTTTAAATAGGAAAGCTTATTCTTCCAAAAATAAGTAGCTGTAATTCTCTGTGTATAGTGTCTTAAAAACTTTCAATAAATATTTAATCTACTTGTTTCAGAAAAATAAGAGTGTTTGTAAAGAAATGTTATTCTTACTTGATATGTTCGATACATCACCGAACATTAAAATAAATATATTTACCCAACACGTATAGATGATTCAACTTCTTTTGGAACATTGTAATACTGGATAACATAATCAAGTCGATCAGAGATTTTTTCAATGTCTACAGTGAGTAAAGGCAAATTTTTTTTTTTTTTTTTTTTAAATAATAACTTTTCTAAAGACTATGTACATTGAGACTTATTTGAATAACTATTAAAATTTTATAAGTGCAGAATTTGCAACAAGTATCAGGTGTGCAGGATTAGCCCTATCAGGCAAGCAGGGTTGGAATTAAATTCAGGCAGTACTGGGTTCATTCTTGGTCGAATAAAAAAAAAAGGAATTGCTAAAAAATTTTCTTTGTTAAAAAAATGCATCTCTTTATAGAGAAAATAAAAATGCAGCAATTTGAAACACATAGCATAAAAAAAGATGTAAAAAGTAAATCATTATTTAAATATTAAAATACAGTGAAACCTCCTGGTAAGATCCAAAAACCTCCACCTCTATGTAGTGATCACATCTATTTACGACCACTTATGAGAGGCACAGAATTTTTTTCCATAGACCTTGTGTTGAATAAAACTTTTAGGAAAGACCATTAAAAATTCTTCCAGAGATCGACGGAAACATTTGCATCATATGCAGAAAAGATCAAATAAGGAAGCACAAAAAAAACAAGCATCTCAAACAAACAAACATCTTCTCAACTAACAAATTTTTATGATATAAAATTAAATGCAAACTTAAACAAAAAACATAATTGTTTATTTATTTAAAATAGCTTTATCATTCATAATTGGCAAATTTATTTTTACACATAATTTTATTAGTTGGGTTCATTTTTATAGATTCTAAATTTTATTCATTGATACGTCTTTTCAAGACGCCATTAAAAGTTGTATTTCTGCACTAACAAAATGATACCGACTAAAATTAAAATCGTTGGGAAAAATCATGTACCTTCGACAACAATTTTGAAGTCAATGGAGGTAACCTCTAAGCATTACCAACCTCTATCAACGATCATTTTAGTGTGGAACAGAGAGTGGTCGCCTCCCATAGCTTCCACTGTATACATTTTTGAAGTTTATTTTAATATATTTTTTAAATTTTTTATGCCATATTAATTTATTGTCTAAAGAGAAAAAGCATATTTTCTATTACATGAAATATAACAACAATGCCTTTGTATGTGAATTTTTTTATATATTTTTTTTATAAGTTTTGAATTCCTTAAATCTATGAAAGAGATCTTAAATTCAGTTTTATAAATTGTCACTAGTTCAATACATTTTGAATTCTATTATTTTTAACACATGCTAATTTATTCAAAAATTGTATACATTTTCAAAAATTTTCAAAAAATATACAAATGTTACTTTTTAAAAATATTTTGTTAAAGCTATTGTAACTAAAAAAAAAAAAAAAAAAAAAAAATAAATAAATAAATTAAAAAAACATGATAATTTTAAAAGAATTTTCAACCTGTAAAAAAAATTGTATTCTGGAGAAATATTACAAATAATAAAAGAAAAATAAGTTTTTGGTTTAAACTGAAAATATACATATAATGCTTAATGTAAAATTGTAGATCAACAAATATTGAAGAAATATTTCAACTTTAGTAGAAAAACAATGAAAGAAAAGTTTAAAATCACTGATTAATGATTACATCAGGCATGAGATTGGCCAAAAGTCAAAAGCTGAATTTTCATGCGAATAAATCTTATGTGCATGCAATCATTTAATAATAAATTAAATCCAATAAATACTATTACATGATTTATAGCAAAAATATCAGTAACATATTCTCATCCAGTTTTGTAGATGTTGTAATGCCTATATATATACCCATAAGCATCAATAGAACAACTGCCACCTTTATAGTAACTAATTCAAGGAAGAAACTTACTTCTTATAAGAAATGCAATAAAGGATTTTAAAATTGTGTGAATTCAAATAGCGATCTTGGATTTTAAAATCACGTGAATATGAATCCCAATATTGGATTTTGAAATCATGTGAATATGAAACTCGACATTGGATTTAAAAATTGTGAAAATACAAATCACGACGCCTAATTTTTAGATCGCGTAAATACAAATCACGATGCATAATTTCTAAATCGTGTGAATAAGAATCCAAAGCCTACTTTTTAAATCATGTGTAAATACGAAAATCTATGTTTGATATTATAATCGCATAAAGAAATCACGACATTGGATTTTAAATTCATGTGAATACAAATCGCTACATAGGATTTTAAAAATGCTTAAAAACGTTTAATAGTGATATTGGATTTTTAAACCTCGCAAAAGAATTGCAATGTACGATATTGAAATTGCATGAATAAGAATCGCAATGCACAACTTTTAAATCAGGTAAGTAAAAAAATCAACATTTGATATTAAAATTTAGCGACGTCTGAATAATGAAAATATGAGCTATCTGGCGGGCAGGTAAAAATGCGAAAATTCTTATTTTTTGCACGTAAAAGTGGAGAAAATAGCGAAAATTATTAAAAATGCGGAAGGGTTGGCAGCTACATAGTTTGAATTTTCTGTTTATCTTTGAAAATCGGAAAGAAATATAACTATTTTATTTCAACGGCTGAATTTTCAGAAAAAGCGGAATATTTATAAAAAAAACTGAAACTTTTAGAGAATCAGAGTTTTTGATAAAAAGGCCGGAAATCGAGAGACAAAAGCAAAAAGGCGGAAATGCGCTAAAAAAAAGGAAAAATGTCATCCATGTTACATACATACAACTAATTTTTTTAACATTAATATTACAAATAGACAAGAATCTTATAAAATAACAAATATATAATTTTGTTACAAGGATACTTTCTTGGCGGCGTTGAAGATTTCCAGTTTCTAAGTACACTGGTAATATGGTCTCTTCCAGTTTCATCAAATGCTCATCAAAGGATGTTAGAATTCCACACATACTTTTGCTTAGAGTTTGGCATTTTTCAATTTTTTCTTGCAACAATTTAAGACTGTTTGATTCCTAATTTGAAATTAATTTCAAACAATTTAGTAAGTTTCAGATGAAAATAATGACATTATGCTACATCATTAGAAAGAGTTAATCAAATTTACATTGTAACAGTAGGACAAAAAATAATAATTAAATTGGAATGTTGGAGAATGAATTTCCCCTAAATATATTTACATGTATATTTAAATACTAAAGAAACAGTTGCGAATTACCCATTGGGCCAGACTGGGCCATGGGTAATGGCCATGGCCTGGGCCCCTCAATGATTAGGGGCCCCCTTAAAAAAATTTTTTTGAAAATCAATTTAAAAAAATTTAGAAAAACAATGATTTTTAAAAAAAATAATAAATAAATTTTAAATATATATTCATAAAATAGGATAATTTTTTACATATTTATTTATAACTTATTTGAGTTATTATTTATAAGTATTATTATAGTTTATGTATTATAATATTTATTAATGTTTCTTAAGTTCAAATTTGTCCTTTTGATTTGCGCACGAAAAAAATTGAAAGCAGTACCATAGCGAGCTGAGACTTGTTTAAACAAGTAACAAAAAATGTTGTTGACATTATTGAGGCGTTTTAAATGAAAAAGAAGTTATTTAGTGCCTCAACTGAAGTGTCTCATAATTTTTTTATTGTTTTATAATTATTTAGTGTCCGTAATTATATTTCATCAATAAATAATTACAAAATATTTTACTAAAAGGAAAGTGTTTGTTTATTGTTTTATATACCCTAGAAAAAACTCATACAACTGGTCACTTTCAATAAAATTTTATATACTGAAATGTTCACTGTTTAAGAGGTCCAGGATATTATTTATTTTAATTTTAAATATGCTTTCTTAAATGAAAAGATGTATAAATACTTTTATATTTGAATAAATAAAAAATATACGAGAAAAAAATTTAATCTAAGGGCCCCAAAAATTCGAATAGCCTAGGGCCCCGCGTACGAAATAAATAGCTTAAAAATATAGCCCCTGTAAAGAAATAAATAGTTTAAAAATATACATACTTAACTGAACAAAATGAATATTTCCGTATCAAGATCTGTTGCGTCAACTACAATCGCCAAATGAATTTTAAAGTAATATTTAACATATAAAAGAAAAGAATGTCCGATTTGTAAAAAAAAAAGAAAGAATGGTAAATAAAAAAAACATTAAAAAAAAATATTTCAAGTTATGGTTAATTACCTGAAATAAAAAAAAGAAGAAAATAACGCATTAAAATTTCATTTTATATATGCAAAGTAATACATACTTTTTCCAGCTTAACACCGGGATCTTCATTATTGTTTGGTGCCATTTAATTGTTATTAAAAGCTTATTAACCCTGTCATATTTGAAATAAGATTAAAAAAAAGTTTCTGAATGTATGAAAAACAATTTAAATATTTACGATTGAATATGTATATGATCAACCCATAAAAAAATGGAACTTCTGTTGTAGTTATCTAGTTTAATTTGTTGATATTGGAGCTGTATCAGTTGAACCCGTTGAAGAAAATCAAAATGCACAGAGCAAATCGAAACTAAAAACTGAGTAAACGTTCGAAACTGAACTATTCCGTAAACATTTACTGTCAAGAAAAGGGTAAATAAGACAAAAAGTGCCCATTTCTGTTCTGTTTTAACCCTATGCATGCGCTTAAAACTGCATCAATAGGTTCCCAGCAGATCACCGAAGTCAAGCATCACTGGCTGCGGTCAGTGTGCGGGTGGGTCACCACTTGGATCAGTCTGCGTAGGGACCGAGGGTGTGCGGTATTGGTCCTCGTTAAACTGTGCTACCGTAAAGTGCTCGACTTCGCGTGCAGGTCGTTGGGCTGCCGAAGCAGGGGTGCCATCCCCTCTGCAGAGGATCAAAATTGTGATGGCATGTCTTCGGATCATCCTCAGGGATGTTTCCCTGACCGTCGCCAATAGCCCATTGTGCAGCTCTAGTGCGACGTAAATGAACTACAACTACTACTACTGCATCAACAGGTTGGAAATATGGTTGGTTTTGTCGAAAAATGTTTGCGAGATTTTACAGTTGGAGAAACTGCCGCAAAGCGACAGCTCAATAGTATCAATCGCTTTTTAGAGAATTCCGTAACCTTATCATAAGTAAGTGTTGTTGTTGTAGTAGTTCATTTACGCTGCACTGGAGTTGCACGATGGGCTATTGGCGACGGTGTGAGAAATATCCCTGAGTATGATCCGAAGACATGCCATCACAATTTTGATCCTCTGCAGAAGGGATGGTAACCCCGCTTCGGTAGCTCGACAACCTGCACGTGAAGTTGAGCGCTTTATGGTAGAACAGTGCAACGAGAACCAATACCGCATACCCTCGATCCCTACGCAGATTAATCTAAGTGGTCACCCACTCGTACGCTGACCGTAGCCAGTGATGCTTGACTTCGGTGATAATAAGTAAGTGAGTATGAAGTTTAAATAAAAAAATATTATTTTTGTTAAAATTTACCCTTTCCTTCAGTAATCCTTTATTACGGGATGGTCAATTTTGTTTCTGTAAATTTGGAATAGAAGCTTGCGCTCTATGAAAGGATTATCAAGTCACTGCTTGCTTAAAGTTCTGGTTTTTGTTATGTTTTCCTTTATTAATACCGAAAAAAATATTTTTGATTAGCATTATTTAACTAGGCTACAGGGGACGTGAAGCAGAGCTCTTTACCTATGCAACACTTCGCATGCTTTTACCATTAGCGTGTGGAGAGTCATAGGAGAAGGAAGAACGTTCGTTTCTGTCTAGATTTTCAAATAGATTAAAAACTTTTAAGTTAGGAAACTATATGGAACTAAAAACTACATTGAACATAATTCCAGAAGGAAATTTTACAAATTATTTGTGACAATTAATTGTAAAAAAAAATTAATAACGAGGAAAATATCGTAAATACATTAGAGAAGAAGAGGAGAGGTAAAAGGGGAAGAGTCAAGCCATGGAGCCGGTCTTGATGGCGTATTCGAGCGTTGCGATCATGAATAGCATAATGTTTACACGTTCTCTTAATAAGTCTATTTTTAACAGATTGCATTTTTTATGTGTAACAATAGCTGAATAAGCTTCAATTCCCCCTCCTTATCCTTACCTCATTTCAATGGCATTTGAAGAATAGACTTCAACCCATTACTCTTACAGTCAAACTTATATAATTACTTGAGCATATTAAATGTGGGATACCTATGCTTCCTAAACTAATACTTAAACAAGGACTATATCTAAATATATCGTGGTTGTTCCCAAAAAACAACTTGATCTATTAAATTAGATTAAAAAAAGTGTAACTGACTATTAACGTTGAGAAATATTACAAATTAATATATTTAGTGTTTATAAATAAAGTTAGCAATTAAATAGCAGGAATGAATAAATGCTGATACTCCTTTGTTTTTCTTATGTCAAGGGGACCTGCTGCTTAAATTGCTGGGGAAAGGGTAAAATTATTTACTTTGTATAATTTTTTTGGGGTTCGAAACTTGCGTATATAATTACCGAAGAATGGCAATCATCAGAAAAGTTCGCCAAATTTCTGGCAAATTCACTCAAGCTTTTCGGTTAGCACTCTCTCCACAATTTCTTTCCTTTCAAGAAGGGAGAAGCAGGGATTTTACTTTCCTCCTCTCTTCTTTTCCTGATCCATAACTTTGTTTTTATTAGTGACTTTAATTCATTTAATAGATGGAGTAAATTACCACCGGTATAGCTCTTTATGTTTATTCTCAATCAGTGTTAATGGTCAAGCTTTTATGCTCTGTTGGGAATCCAAGTCCATAACGCAGTTCAGTAAGGCGGTTGGGGAATGCGGTACGGAGACTGGGAACCTATTTAAGTTGAGTCTCTGTTTCAAGGCGCTTTACTTAATAAGTCTCTATTACTATTTTAAGATGATATGTTGCTGTCCAGTTTCTTCCATTGTCGTATTTCTTAACCCGTAGAAATCTATTTATGTATTTATTATTATTTTTTAAAACTCTCTTCGATTGTTATGAGGGGTAGCGAGTTTGTTTGTAAGGGATTAATATAGATGAGGAAATTTTCGTTTACAGGAATTTTTCAACTGTGGTGAACTGATTTAAAAAATATACGTTGAAAATAAAAAAAGTAAATGTGTCACTATAATGTCTTTTTTATGCATATATGGGTGATTCTCACGAAATATGACAATTTACAGTCTCTTACTCAAAGATCTAATGCTATAGTACTAAAAGAACTTTTTTTTTTAAATTTTAATAAATAGCATTGCTGTTAGTATTTTAAAATGACCTTGTACTAGCATTGACTCTTTTGTATATTTAAAAAATTTAATTGAATTTCAAAATGTCATTTTCCTGGTAGGTCACAAACAATATTTCCAATAATAACTAGCTTCAAAACTTCCCATAAATTTTTCAATATCGATTTTTTTTATCTCAACTGTTGTAAGCATTTCTAGAATATATGCAGAGGGTATTATTTAAAAAAACTTTGTTGAAAATAATTTTTTCTGTCAATAATTTGTTTGTCACAAGAAAATCTGTCATTTTCCTGGCTACTTTTATTTAGTGATATTTAACCAAAATAGAGAGCGCCAGAAATCAATATCTTCAGGGACCGATCAAGACAAATTCAGGCCCAAGGCCCACAAAATTTTCCGGGCCCCTAACAAAATATTTTGAAATTAAATTTCTGAAGAGTAGTCCTAACAAAAAAAAAAAAAAAAAAAATCTATTGAATTGCATGATTCAAGAGAAACATTCTAAAAACTTTTGAAAGCAGACAGTTGAAGACTATTTTTTAAGATACAGTTTACGCATCTAAATATTAAAGTAAAATATAAAACAACAGAACAATGTAAATAAAAATAGTTTGGTGACCACACACAATTGAAATCAGTGACCTTTTCTAAAAATCACTACCGCCTTCTATCTTCAGCTTTACCTATTTCTTAAGTATACTTGTTGACACTAATCATTTATAAGAGACTTTGTGAACATGCATTCTCGTTGTATTTGCTCAAGCTGTTGGAGTAAAAATTGCACCAATTAAAATTCAGCTGTACTTTCAAATTTGATTAGTGTATTCTTTACACGAGTTTGGTTTATCACAATAAAAAGAAAATTTGAAATAAAAAATGCCTTTTTTGAGAAAAACTGTTTCTTTCAGTATTTTTTTTAAATTTTTTTTTTTTAAAGAAAGTAATATTGTAGACCTTTTACTAATTTTTGAGGGCCCCCAGAAAGTGTGGGCCCTAGGCCCGTGCCTATTGGGCCTAGGCAATAATCAGGCCCTGAATATCTTATGTTAATACATTGATTAGACTACTATCCTATCTGAACCTGTCTTATTGCATGAATAAAGAACCAACTTTCTGGTTCAAAACCTATTTAAAAAGATTTTTTAAGGTGAGTAGGTTTTTATGTTGTCATTTTCCTGTCTTTGAAATCATTAATAACAGAAACTGCACAGATTTACCTGAGTTATTTCAAGAAATCCTGTTATTTTCTGCGGAATGTAAGCATTAGGCCATAATGCTAAATTAAAGGAAAGTTAAATTCTATATAATGGCTAATTGTCATTATCCTGGCTGTCATTTTCCTGGCTTATGAATGCCAGGACGTTGAAACAGTTACCAAATGTTTTTTTTTTAAACATTTAGGAATATAAGGAGAGAAAGCACATAATACCAAGTTTATGTAATATGCTTCAATGTAATCAAAGATATTTTTTTCATTTAATGATTGATTATTTTACACAATTTTATTCTGTACATATCAGCAACAAAAACATTTTTTATTCTTTCTACAGTGGATAAAAGAATTAATTTAAGCAATTCATGGTCCATCTAACGCAAAGGCTTCAGTTAAGTTACTTAAATGTTTAAAATGACTGTTTTTTTTTACTTCTAGGCTAATATGTCATTTTCCTGGCATTCAAATTTTGGTGAATTTCTATTTATTTATTTTTTTTTGAGCAAATACCAATAAACTACACTGCTGTCTGTAAGACATTAATAAATGTAACTAAATAAATATACAAAAAAAATTTAGATTATTTTGAAGACTTTAAATTTGCAGAATTTTTTTTTCTCCGAATTGTCATGTTTCCAAAGAATCAGCCATATATTTATTACTGTTGATGCTTCAAAAGAAAATATTTTATCTCATATTATATAGAAGGCGTTTTCCTTAACCGTTTCTGGACAGGTGATTCATAAAACGAAGTATCACGATGGAAAAAATAAAAAGTGGTAGCTTAAATGTGGACATGGCTAATTTGACCGATTTATTTTGTTTTCACTTTAATCAATGCTAGTCTAATCACATATCTGTTAGACGTTAGCTCAAAATGTAAACATATAATTTTTTATTTTGAACTAAGTAGTGATGAATTAAAAAATCAAACGGTCATAATTTTGCCCACAAATAAGCTGTTAAAGAATTTGGTTAACAATTTTATCATTTTCACCTGATTGATAGCCCTTCAGTTTTTCAGTCAAGTAGTTTAAATTTATATATCACAAAGAGTATTTCATATAACTTATATAATAATATGGAGTATAAATATTTTAGATATAATTCTATAATTTGTTTTCAGCAAATTTTAAAATGTATTAATTAATTGGAATTATTGAGTTTAAAAGGGTATGCAAGCTAAGAAATTCTAAATTTTTGTCAATTTTTTTTTTCCATTTTTGCTTTTTAAACATGAAGCCTAAATTTTGTTTAAGTATAAAGCAAGAGAAAATACAATTTTTTATGTCTTATTTCATTTAAAAATTTTTGACTTTTATCATAAATTGCTAAATTAATGCTTTTTTTTTAAATATTGAAATTTAAAAACTATTACTACTAAAATTTTTAATATTAAAACTTTTACATGCATTGTATGACCTTTATTAAATGTATTGTATGTACAGGGGTGAAAGCGAGACGGAAAAGAGGAAAGGCTGGTAGTAAAACCATTTCGGTTATTGATAATTTTTGGAAAGATTTTACTTATTCTTTTTTTAAACTATGCAACAATATTTTCTTTATCTTAAAAAAGAAGCACTTTTATATATATTCTAAAATTATAAAATAAATATTGATAGTTATATTTTATTTTTCTCGAAAAAAATAATAGAATGAAATGTCTTTTGTACCAGTTTTTACTCTTTTCCGTCTTGCTATATAAAGGCTTTCAGTCATATGTATGTATTGTATGAAACTTTATTTTGTTATTTTTTACTTATTTTATTTATTCTGCGAATCATAAAAAAGTTTCAAAGCTGTAATTCTATTAGCAAACATTCTTGAAATAAATGCAACGAGTCACCTAAAATTTTTGAAAATAAAGAAGTTAGTTTTCTTTTATTGTATTGTGTTTATTTTATTCAAAGCAATGTAATGGAATATAACAATAATCTTACCTCATAAGAAAAAAATACTGTTTTCATATTTTTGTCATAGATGTGTGCATTGTTGAAAAGTGCTCTAAATAAAGTGTAAATTAGGGGAGAGTCGGGTAGCTCCGCCCACTTAAGGACTATTGCTTATATTTCTGTATAATATTGAGTAATAATCATCTCATAATCTCATCATTCGAGCATTGGATCTCGCCGAGTAAGGTTGTTAGTACCAAGCTCCGCACTCACCGATTCGGCCGCGGAGGGAAGGTTTTCCGACCCCCCAAGGTACCTTCTGACGAACCAGCCATTGACCATACCGCCCTGAAGGAAGAGATGAGACGCAAAGTCAAATTTTTTTCTACAGATACTGTAGAGGAGCTTGACAGTTAAATCCAAATGTACCAACAACATGTTGATGATTACACAATGTTGTTGAAATCAGTGCCTAATCCCTCGCTTTTTAAGAGCAGATATGAATCGATTTATACTATCGAAGCCTTGGAAGCTGCGAAAGATTCATTATCATCCCGACCAGCACCGACTACTGACAAAGAGGAATCTACACCCAAGACTCTTACCATTCATATAGATAAACCCTGTAAGCCAGTGGAACCTGCAGCGGAAACCCAGATCGCAACCCCGGTTGATACTACTACTGATCAAGGAACGCCTATCTCCAACCCAATCCCGGAGATAGCTCAAAAAGAGAAAGACTCAACTACTGCAAATCAGACTAAGAAAAAGAAAAAACGGAAGAAGTGCAGTGTCAACACGGCGACACAAAAACGCACAGAATCCGAAACAGACAGCGAACCCCTTCGCCCCGAGAAAAAGATCGCCTCCACTACAGTGGAAGACTCCCCACCTGATACAACTGCAGCCTCAGAGATCGACGAGACTCCAGTTATTCCCAAACAGATAGAGAAACTACAAACCAGTAGAAAACTCAAAATTCTCATCAGAGGACTCAAATCCGATGCTGAAATCTCAGCCATCGAAAAAGACTTACAGGATATTGGACTACGGCCAATAAGAAGGAAGCAGATGAAAAAGAGGCGGGGCCAAGAGTACAAGCTCCTCTCTCTTTTCATAGTCATCCTTACAGATAGTGCAAAAAATCGTGAGATCTACAATGTTGTACAACTACTGAACACTCCAGTGCAGATCGAAAGATTTCGTGGCGGCCGCCACGAAATACAATGTTACCGCTGCCAAAAATATGGACATACACAGAAGTCTTGTAATGCTGAACCGGCATGCATGAAATGCGCCAATGCGCATTTTACGTACTTGTGTACGAAACCGATATGTGAGCCGGCAAAGTGCATAAACTGCGATGGTGAGCACCCAGCCTGTTTTTCAGGCCGCGGTGCAAGACCCAAAAGACAACCTAGAGGTCCAGCCCAGCCCAGAAACACCTCGGATAAAGCCACCAGATTCCTTTACATCTTCAAGGAACTACAACAGCTACTAAAGGATCAGGAACTCCTGAACCTTCTCAAATCCCTGCTAGCAGATAAGTCATAGAAGCACCTACAAGCCTACACCCACCCAGGACGACCACAATTTATTTGTGGCATTTCTCTTTTACAAAGACATTATTCTCGGCGCCCACGGGGACCATCTTCGATGAAGCAGTGTAGTGTACGCTTCGCGGACAGGTACTGCGTAAATAACTTTAGTTCAAGTTCAAGTAATAATCAAGGTTTTTGTATGTTTCTATTGTTTTATCATTTAATTAAATAATACAAAAAGAATAAACCAAAAAAAAGAATAGTTTAACTTAAAAAAATAGAAATTTAAAAAAACATGTTTTTCAGCTCTTTTCAAAATGTGTCGGGTTAGCCCCGCCCAGTTACAAAAATTATGTTTTTTGATTGCTTTTTCAGGTGTAAATGAAAATGACCAATGTATTGACAATAGATAAACCTTATTTATCATTTTTATCACAAAATTATTTTTTTATTACATATTTATATACTTTTAGTGAATTCTATCATTTATTAACAACAAATGTTATATTTTTTATTATTATTAATGTATATTAATATATTATAATATTAATATATATTTATATTAAATATTTAAAGAAAATAATTTAATTTAAGTAAATCTTTGGAACCGTACATTTATCGACGAAATAAAAGTGGGCTGTGATACCTAACATTCATGTGAGCGGGGCTACCCGAAATCCAGTTTTTTTGTAAATTTGTAATTACTCGAACAATTTTTCCCAAATAAACTTCGTTCTTTGTGCAAACTAAACTTAAGACTACATACTTTAATGCTGTATGTATAGAAAAAATTATTTTTTTAATATTAAAATGAAGTTTAATCGAAGCATTCAACTAATTTTTCTTAATATCATGAGAACTGTATTCAACATATTTTCAAAACTATTGTTTACCATGTTACCAGCTGCATAAATACTTGAAACTTTGAAAATAATCTTTTTTTAATATAACAATTATTGTCCGATGGCCCATTGACTTGAAAAAATATTCTATACATATGAAATTGACATTGGGCGGGGGTACCCGCTGGGCGGGGCTACCCGACTCTCCCCTATATCTATTTTTCATAGATGTTAGAATTATTGTAAATTACTTTAAATTATGATCTCGCTTAAAATTTATTAAATAATCTTATTTCAGAGTCTTTGACTTTCTATTGAGCGAAAAGGTTGGATTTAGATTACAAGAGCTGAAGATCTTAAATTTTTTATGAAGAGCTGTGAGTAGATCTATTTTATTAATTCAATTACTAATAATTCGCCTGTCACGCTATTTCATTATATTCTTATGTCACGAACATGTAATTTCATACCTAAGCCAGTATTCGAAATTTTATTTATTGTTTCATAAATTAGGTGATCACAGAATTATTGGAAAATGGCAGGAGATCTTTATTTTTAAGTTTAATATTGATATATATCATGTACGAATACGAATTTGTATCAATGATCGTTTTCAGAATAGCATATAATGTGATTTTTAATCAATGATTTGTACGAATATGAATTCGCATCAATAATCGTTTTCAGAATAGCATATAATGTGATTTTTAATCAATGATTTGTACGAATATGAATTCGCATCAATAA
Source organism: Parasteatoda lunata (assembly GCA_949128135.1). Taxonomy (NCBI): domain Eukaryota; kingdom Metazoa; phylum Arthropoda; class Arachnida; order Araneae; family Theridiidae; genus Parasteatoda; species Parasteatoda lunata. Next base: position 88,453,678 of record OX421975.1, read on the forward strand.
TCGCTTTCAGAATAGCATATAATGTGATTTTTAATCAATGATTTGTACGAATATGAATTCGCATCAATAATCGTTTTCAGAATAGCATATAATGTGATTTTTAATCAATGATTTGTACGAATATGAATTCGCATCAATAATCGTTTTCAGAATAGCATATAATGTGATTTTTAAGCAATGATTTGTCACTGTTCAACTACAAAAAAAAAAAAAATTCATTACGGTCTAGTGGAATATTATATAGAAATTTGGGGCAAACATTGCTAAAAAAGAGTTAAATATAACGTATTCTTTTCAAAAATGTTAAACAGTTAAAATTAATATTTTTTTAAATTTTTTAATATTAGGGGAGTGTCGGGTACCCCCGCCCACTGCCAATTTCATATGTATAGAATATTTATTCAAGTCAATGGGCCATTGGACATTAATTGTTATATTAAAAAAAGATTATTTTCGAAGTTTCAAGTATTTATGCAGTTGGTAACATGGTAAACAATTGTTTTGAAAATATGTTGAATACAGTAGTCAAATTATTTAAATTTCTATTTTTTTAAGTTAAACTATTCTTTTTTTTGGTTTATTCTTTTTGCATTATTTAATTAGATGATAAAACAAGAGAAACATACAAAAATATTGATTATTACTCAATATTATACTGAAATATAAGGAATACTCCTTAAGTGGGCGGGGCTACCCGGCTCTCCCCTATATTAATAATTTTTAATATTATTTTTTAAAATTTAAAAAATAAATTTAAAATAAACTTATTTTTTAATTTTTTTTTCAAAAATAATTTAGGTATGTTGCATATTTTATGAAATGCTCTTTAAAACTGAATAAACTGAGAGAAAATTTATTTTCCTTGATCTAATAGTTCTTAAGTTACAGTCGTTTTTTAAATTACAAAACTGTAAAAAATGAGCTCACATTTGAAATATATAAATAAGAATCGAATGGTTAAAAAAAATCCAACATTTGGTGTTTTTTAAATTCATTTTGTATTTATACATTTAGACCGTCTCTACCAATTTTTTTCTATACTTCTTAACTATCACTGCCAATGGTCTAAATATAAATTAAATACAAATTAGAACTGAAATTTCGACGATTTGGCACACTTTAGTCTGAAATGACCCTACATATATTCGAATAAGTATTAATAGTGTTTATGCATATATTTAGAATCCTTATATAAATGCATTAGAAGCGATTTATACATATAGAGAATGAAATTAGTATTCAAATATAAAGTAAAATATAAAAAAAATTATTAAAATTCTGACAAGGAAACGCATCCACAACAACTTTTCAGGCTTTTCATATACTGTGATTAATTAATCTTTTGGAGAAAATAAACTTCAGATTTCTGCTGTGATACACGTATAGTGTGCAAAATAAATTCCCCTCCCCCCATTGTGAATAACTTTTAATCTAATGATCAGATCCAATTCCCGTTCTAGGACTCAGTATTAAAGTTTCAAGGGGGTGACCTCGAATATGCTAATTAGTTAGAAAAGTTGCGAAATCAAATACAAAAACGAACTTTCTCTGTAAAAACATACTTTTTTGTCGACGGATTCGGATTTCTTATCCCTGAGATATAGGGGTTGGCAGTAATCTAGGAAATAGGGTCCCAATAGTTTGTTCAGGAGAGTGGTTCAAAATTTAGACCCTTTAAAGTTAGTATTACTTTTTGCGTATTTCATCATATCTTGGAGTACTTTTTAAGTGAATTGAAATTTTTTTTGACCCAATTATAGAATTCGTTTATACATTCTATGCAAAATGTAACTTTTATTTTATATATTTATTATTTTTTATTATTTTATTTAATAATAATAATAATAAAAAAAAAACTTTTGAGTTGTAAGATATAAAATGTTTTGCATCATTTTCGCACTTGGTCGAATAAATAGTTTCCGAGAAATCAAATTTTTTAAAAAAAATCATATTTTTAAAAGTTAAAAAAAAAATAAACTTCCCATGTAAAGTAGGCAAAAAAAAAAAAAAAAAAAACAGTTTATATATATATATATTCGATATTATAACAAATTTTTGTTTACCTGTAAATATATGGTTTTAAAAATGTATTTTTTATAAATTGATTCACATTCGCTGATTAAAATTTATTTGTTCACTCTCTGAATTTACACAATTAATAATTGTTTAGATTAATAAGCCAATGATCCACTGAAAGGCTATATCAAGAATCATTATACACTAACCTCCAAAAATTGTACAACCTCTCACCTGGGTTTAATATGAAAAGGAATGAATTAGATTTAGGAGGATTCTTAAAAATGACGTAATAATTTTTATTTTATAAAGCAGAAGATATCTTAATCATTAGACACCCAAACACGACTTATCATGAGTGATTGAAAATTAAGCTGTTTAATCATGTTCAAATTATGCTGTTTAATGACGTTCGTTTTTACTATTTTTTTATTGATACAAAAATGAACAAAAAGTCTTTTTCATATAACCTTTTTCATTAGAACTAAAATAAAAGAACTCCAGTTCTAAAATAAAAAAAAATGAAATAGAAAAACTCGAGAATTAGGAGCCACACAAGAGAAAATTTTGTATATAGATTATAGTGTTTTAACCTCCTTTTTTACTACATTGTTTATTTTGCATTAGACAAGTCTCAGAACAATAGATAAAATATAACAATTGTAATGTTACACAACAATTGTTTATTTTGTTACTTTTCTTATATATGTCCATTGTTGTCTCTTTAAATAATGGCTAAATTCTATTTTAAATCCACTTTTTATCTCACTTTTGTGAAAAAAGAATGAGATAAATCTCAATAAGTAAGGACGTTGAATCTTAGTGCAGAATTGTGAGTTAATAAGTTTTATTAGTACTATTAAGTATATATATTATCCATAATTATAAAAATTATTAACATGTATGACCTGTAATATGAAATTGTATTACAATTGTAAAATAATTTTAAATTTTAATATCATGAAAATTTATAACTAATCCAATCAGACAATTTTTTTCTACTTATTGATAAATTAGGTGATCACAGAAATAGTTGATCTTCATTGGAAAATGACATAAAACGATGAACTGATAAATTAATTATAATTATTAAGGAGAGATCATTTTGAAATGGAATGATAAAAAAATATTAAAAATGAAATGATATTTCATTGCCTTATAAGGTTGTAATTTTAATCTCACACTTGCGTTTTCTTTAGCTGAAATCATTTGACACTACTTTTCATCCACCAATTCCATCTTTCTGGGAATCATTCCTGATTTTGAAAAATTCCAATTATTTAGTTAATGATCTTTCCAGCATTCCATTCTTTTCTAATGTTTAGAAATCAATTTTAATTTAATTTCTACAGCTTTCACCCTCAGGTTCCCCCGCAACAGCCTCGCCCCTGTTACTTATCTGCCATTTTTATCTTCTGCTCTCTTGCTTATTATCTTTTCCTCTCTTCCAACTGGTAGAAACTACTTTTTTTTTTTTAATTGCAATGTGTTTGACTCATTACTTCCTTACTGTCATTTTGTGCATCGACAATAAGAATGGTTATTTTTTATTGAGCCAGCAGTATAATAATTTCTGTACTTTTATTTATGCTTTATTCAAGCATAGCATTAAGTATACCTCATCCTAATGTAGCTAAATTTGTGACAAAATAATGTGGCAAAAAGCTGAAAATATTGGTCCATTTTCAGCTATGCTGTTGCGAAAATGCCTTGCAATTTTAATAGGGTGATACAGTGAGTCATGGTCAAAAGGCGGCATAATTCTTTTTACATTTTTTACTTTTTTATTGAATTGTAAGATTTCATTATTCAACTTTAATTGAAATGTTGGTAAATTTAAAAATTTATGAAGTTAGATGCATAATTGCATTATAGTATAATTTTATAATCCAATAATGGATTGAAAATGGTATAACACGTCTGCTAGTCTGGAGCAAGTTTACAATATAATATACACTCAAACCTCGATATGATGACCTCAAAGGGTGACCCTAAGAATACAGCATTATATCAAAGAATTAAAGACACAATTTTAATAGAATATCAAATATTTTTTTAAACTTTTTAGACAAACTAATGACTGCACCGACATTTTAAAATGATGTATAACATGCATTTACGAAGAAAAAAGTCACTCAAAATCATGTCCATAATTTTGGTTCTTTATGTGATTGATAGTTTCACCAGAATCCTTCTGTTTCATAAAATTCCTCTTATAATGTACTAGTTATAACATAGTCTTGAAATCATTCAAGAAATGATTTTAGAAAAAACAGTAAACGCAAAATTAAAATAAGATTTATTGAGTTGGAGAGAAAATACTTTCTCAGTTTCTAAAAATAATATTTTCCCTGCCTTGTATTCAACATAAATTATTTTATCTTTTTATGTGTAAATATGTAAATATTCTCCTTTTTTTTCGGTTGGGAGAAACACAGCTTTTCAAAAGAAGGATAGTCTTCTGGTACTGCTTAGACATTTAAACTTTGTTTTTTTAAAACCAGTTAAGAAATGATTTCAAGAAAACAAAGAAAAATTTAGCTTAAAAATAGAATTCTTAAGTTGGAGGGAAAAATCCATATAAGTAAGTAAAATTATTACAAAATTTTACTTACTTCTTTGTATTTAATCCACATTGATTTGTCGATAATTATTAGGCATAAAATTATCACTCTTTTATAGAAAGGGATGGGAAGAAACGAATTTTCCAAACAAGAAGAATTGTCTTCTGGTTCTGCTCAGATATTTAAACTTTATTTTCTTGTAAAAATTCAAGAAATGATTTCAAGAAAACACTGAAAAGCTAGATAAAAAGAGGTTAAACTGGAGCTGGAGTGCAAAACGTATCTAGGTACGTTCAATTATTATTGCTGTTCCTTGTATTTAATCCACATTCTTTTTCACCTGTATATTTATGTAGAGTAACCAATTTTGAATTTTTAGAAAAGGGCTGAAGGGAACAAAGTTTTTTAAATCAGTAAAATTTTCTTCTAGAGCTGCTCGGACATTTCAATTGCTTTCTGGCTATCTTACAAGAATGATTCCAAGAAAACACCTAAAAAGTTAGATTAAAACAGGAAGAGTTAGAGTAAGAAATCCATTTAGATAAGTAAAATTATAACACCTGTGTTCAACTCACATTATTTGTGAACTGTAATATATTGAATAACCACACTTTTTTATAGAAAAGGGTGAGAAAAAAAAAAGACATTGCCTTCTGCTACTGCTCAGACATTTAAATTTTGTTTTCTTTTAATAATTCAAGGAAATATTTAAGAAAACAAAAAAATTACAGAAACGTTTCTGGAGTTGGAAGCAAAACACCAGTTAACAAGTAAGTAAATTATTATTCATATTACTTGTACTCAACTCATATTACTGTGTCAACTGTGGTTATGTGCAATATAATCTCTCTTACTGTCTAGAAGCTGTGGATAGAATAAAGTGTTCCAAAGAAGAAAATCTGTCTTCTGGGGCTGCTCAGAATTTTAAACTTTAATTTATTTAAATAATTCAAAAAATGATTTCAAAAAAACATATGAAAAAGTGAGATTAAAACAAGATTTCTGGAGCTGGTGGGAAAACCACATCTAAATAAGATAAACTATCATTCCTATAGTTTGTATAATTTATCCGCACTTATAGTGTTTTTATGTGAAATAATCACTTTGTTTTTCAAAAAGAACTGGAAAGAAGTTTTTCAACGAAGAAGTATATTGTCTCATGATGCTGTTCGGATATATAGAATTTATTTTCTTTTAATAATTCAAGAAAACACAGAAAAAGTTATATTAAATAAAACTTAAGTTGGAGTGAAAAATCCCGCTAAGTAAGTAAAATTATTACATCTATTTTTTGTATTCAGCTCCCATTATTTTGTCAACTGTGTTTATATACAAAATAATCACTCTTTATTTTAGAAAGGGGTTGGAAGGAACTTAGTATTCCAAAGAAGAAAACTTGTCTTCTGCTGGTGCTGCTCAGAATTTTTAACTTTGCTTTCTTGAAATCATTCCAAAAATAATTTCAAGAAAACAAATAAAAAATGTAAATTAAAAGAATAATTTTTGGAACTGGAATGAACATCTTTTCTAAATAATTTTAAATTATTATTGCTTGCATTCAAGTCACTTGCTTTTCCAAAATCCTTATGAAAAATAAAAATTGTTTTTATCAAAGGACAAGAAGGAAGAATGTTTTCAAGGAAAAAAAACTTTCTTATTCTTATACATTATATATATATATATATATATATATATATATATATATATATATATATATATATATATATATATATATATATATATATATATATATATATATATATATATATATATATATATATATATATATATATAATGAATACATTATTTATATATATATATATATATATATAAATAATGAAGAATGATCAAAATAAAAGAAAGATTTCTGAAACTGGAGTGAAAACCCAATCTCTAAGCCAGTTAAATTATTATTCCTGCTGCTTTTACTCAATCTACATTATTTTTCAACTGCGTCTTTATGCAAAATAATAACTCTTTTTAGAAAGGGGTAGGAAGAAACAAAGTTTTCCAAATAAGGCGAATTGTCACCTACTACTGCACGGATATTTAAACTTTGTTTTCTTGAAATCATTCAAGAAATATCTTCAAGAAAACAGATAAAAAGTGAGTTTAAAGGAAGAATTCTTGAGTTGGAGAAAAATATCAATTTAAGTAAGTAAAATTGTTACATTTATTGCTTGTATTTAATTCACAATATTTTGCCAAACGTGCTTTTGTTTAAAATATATCACTTTATTTTAGTTAGGCCAAGAGGGTTTAGGCCTAGAGGCCAAGAGGGTTGGAAGAAGCAAAGTTTTCCAAAAGAGACGAATTGTCACCTACTACTGCATGGATATTTAAACTTTGTTTTCTTGAAATCATTCAAGAAATATCTTCAAGAAAACAGATAAAAAGTGAGTTTAAAGGAAGAATTCTTGAGTTGGAGAAAAATATCAATTTAAGTATGTAAAATTGTTACATTTATTGCTTGTATTTAATTCACAATATTTTGCCAAACGTGCTTTTGTTTAAAATATATCACTTTATTTTAGTTAGGCCAAGAGGTTTGGAAGAAGCAAAGTTTTCCAAAAGAGACGAATTGTCACCTACTACTGCATGGATATTTAAACTTTGTTTTCTTGAAATCATTCAAGAAATATCTTCAAGAAAACAGATAAAAAGTGAGTTTAAAGGAAGAATTCTTGAGTTGGAGAAAAATATCAATTTAAGTAAGTAAAATTGTTACATTTATTGCTTGTATTTAATTCACAATAATTTGCCAAACGTGCTTTTGTTTAAAATATATCACTTTATTTTAGTTAATCCAAGAGGGTTTAGGCCTAGAGGCCAAGAGGGTTGGAAGAAGCAAAGTTTTCCAAAAGAGACGAATTGTCACCTACTACTGCATGGATATTTAAACTTTGTTTTCTTGAAATCATTCAAGAAATATCTTCAAGAAAACAGATAAAAAGTGAGTTTAAAGGAAGAATTCTTGAGTTGGAGAAAAATATCAATTTAAGTAAGTAAAATTGTTACATTTATTGCTTGTATTTAATTCACAATATTTTGCCAAACGTGCTTTTGTTTAAAATATATCACTTTATTTTAGTTAGGCCAAGAGGGTTTAGGCCTAGAGGCCAAGAGGGTTGGAAGAAGCAAAGTTTTCCAAAAGAGACGAATTGTCACCTACTACTGCATGGATATTTAAACTTTGTTTTCTTGAAATCATTCAAGAAATATCTTCAAGAAAACAGATAAAAAGTGAGTTTAAAGGAAGAATTCTTGAGTTGGAGAAAAATATCAATTTAAGTAAGTAAAATTGTTACATTTATTGCTTGTATTTAATTCACAATATTTTGCCAAACGTGCTTTTGTTTAAAATATATCACTTTATTTTAGTTAATCCAAGAGGGTTTAGGCCTAGAGGCCAAGAGGGTTGGAAGAAGCAAAGTTTTCCAAAAGAGACGAATTGTCACCTACTACTGCATGGATATTTAAACTTTGTTTTCTTGAAATCATTCAAGAAATATCTTCAAGAAAACAGATAAAAAGTGAGTTTAAAGGAAGAATTCTTGAGTTGGAGAAAAATATCAATTTAAGTAAGTAAAATTGTTACATTTATTGCTTGTATTTAATTCACAATATTTTGCCAAACGTGCTTTTGTTTAAAATATATCACTTTATTTTAGTTAGGCCAAGAGGGTTTAGGCCTAGAGGCCAAGAGGGTTGGAAGTAGCAAAGTTTTCCAAAAGAGACGAATTGTCACCTACTACTGCATGGATATTTAAACTTTGTTTTCTTGAAATCATTCAAGTAATGACTTCAACAAAACAGATAAAAAGTAAGATTAAAAGAATAGTTCTTGAGTTGGAGAAAAATATTTATTTACGTAAGCAAATTTCTTATATGTATTGCTTGTATTTAACCCATTTTATTTTCTCAACGCTGCTTATGTATAAAATAATCACACTCGTCTTTTGAAAATTATTACTATTATGATTTGTTTTAAGGATTGTTTTCCAGTGTTGCTCTGACATTTAAACTTTGTTTTCTCGAAATTATTTGAAGATGATGTAGATGTAGTTAATTTACGTCGCACTAGAGCTGCACAATGGGCTATTGGCGACGGTCTGGGAAACATCCCTGAGGATGATCCGAAGACATGCCATGACAATTTTGATCCTCTGCAGAGGGGATGGCACCCCTGTTTCGGTAGCCCAACGACCTGCACGCGAAGTCGAGCACTTTACGGTAGAACAGTTTAACGAGGACCAATACCGCACACCCTCGGTCCCTGCGCAGACTGATCCAAGTGGTCACCCACCCGCACACTGACCGCAGCCAGTGATGCTTGACTTCGGTGATCTGGTGGGAACCGTGTCTTAACGATCAGTCCACTGCGGGACCGAAATTATTTGAAAAGTTTGATTCAACATTTCAAAAGTTAGATTCAACATAACAGTAGACTTATTTATAACAGTTGTAATCACTCAACAGAACATTTATAATGTTAGATTTAAAGAAGAATTCCTGAACAGAGAGAAAATTTCATGTAAGTAAATAATATGTATATATACAATCAGTATTTATTTACTTGTATTCAACCAAATTATCGTATCATCTATGATTTTGGGTAAATAATTTTCTTCTAGGTATTGCTCAGAGATTTTTCATAACTCGGTTTATGAAAATGCCGAATTACCCAAATATATCTGCATATTCCAAAATCAAATTCAGAACTAGATTAGATGCTTTTCTAAGTAATCGAGTTATGATTGGTGATAAGCTAATTTCAACTCATGAATGATAAATCAATGAAAAAATTTCCTTCTTTAATTAAATATCTTTGGGATGATTATTAGTCTAATAATATATATATTCAATATATATATTCAAGGATAATATATATATTCAAGCATTTTTCTTATACGCTTTATTTATAAAGTCTGTGTTCAACGGAAAGTAGGTCGTTATTTTAGCATTCTTTATCCGAAAAAATTTGAGAACCACTGCTTTCGTTCCATATATAGCATACATATCGCTAACTTACAGTAAATAATTTGAGAATTAAATTTTCTGCAATGCTGGATTTAGATTAGCTTAATTACAGATTAAATTTTATGCGCTTTATTTTTTTAAAATACCTATATGTCTCGAAATAATTATAAACAATTTTAAAAAAATTTTTTTTTTTCCCTTTCAAACCATTTTAGAGCATTAGCACTATAATCTACTAATCGTTTTTTTTTTTCCTTCTGTAACGAGCGATTCATTTGAAATTGGGTTCATACTAAAACAAAGGTGTAATACTTTCAAAATATATTATTTTTTGTTTTAAAATATAAAAAAAATAATTTCTAGCTCAAAAGCGCTCAGTCTGTAGCTCGTTAATCTAGAGGTATATAGGCTATATTAGAGAACATTTTTATCAACTGAAATAAGCATCATATAAAAGTGTCACAACATATCATAAAATTTTCGAAAAATACTTATACAAGCTCCCAATTATTAATGTATAGAAACAGCAGGAAGCTATTTAAAAAACATTATTTTTTCATTCATGGTTATTTTTTATCCGAAAGAAACTTCATTCATTGTTTCTGATTCACCTAATATTTTACGTTATTAATTTGCTTTAATCTTCACTAGAGTTAATTTTGCTCTCAGAAAGTAAATTCAACCTTTTATGCGTCGACGAGACTTTTAAGTCCAACTTATACAATTTCGATATAGTATTAAAACGTAACAAAATATTCCATTGGAATTCGTTTGTCCTTGTAATATGACTCTCCATTTGTCATTACTTGCTGACAAACGAACAATTATTTCAATTAAAACAACATCACCTTTAAACTATTTAAATATTGATATTTTGTTCGAGGACGCTATTTTATGATTTATAGTCTTTTTACAGTTGAAAATGTCCATGGCTTAATAAAGAATTATGAAAGACTTACTTCCAAAATTGATTGAGATATAAAGCTGAGAATTGAGGAATGAAATTGAGCAATCATAAAATGGGGTCCTCGAATGAGACTCAAATGTGGGCTAAATTAATACACATGAATCTACAAAAAAGAAAAAGTTTGCATAGGAAAATAAGTATTCAAAGCAAAGTATTTATGAGCATATATGTATTTTTTTTTATTATTTAGATTTAATCAGAAAATTATCATTTTAAATACAATTTTGTTTGGTTAAAAACTAGTTTAGTTTAGTTAAATATCATTAAGAAAATCATTTTTAAAGAAAAAATCATAGTAAGAAATCAGCTTACTTGTTAATGCCTTAAAAAAAAAAAACAAATTAAATAAATAAAATCTTGTACTTTTTGTATTTTGCTCAAAATTTCAGTAAGATTCCTGGTGGAAAAAAATTAGCGCTTTTTTTTCTTTAACACCAATATTGGCTACTGTCTCTGCTTTTTTGCCACCTCGTATAATCAACCAACCAAGAGTAACCCAGTATCCATGACAACGGAGGTGAAATGGCGTATAGCTGTTGAAATAAATTATTAAGTGTTTAACCTTAATTAAAATTTATAATTTTGTGTAAGTTCAAAATTAAAAATTTTATGAAGCATTCGAAAATAATATTGAATATTAAAACAATATTTGTCAAAGTGTTAAAAAGACATTATTTCATCGGGCAAAACATTTTTGATAATTTTTTTAAAAATAATTTTTTATATAAAGGATTTGAAACATTAATATACAGAACTGAGTGATATTCTTAAAACATTCATCTTTCATTCAAAGCCTTATCACCCGAGAGGAACTTCATTCATTGTTTCCCAATCAATTTAAACCTATACAGTTTTGATAACGTTAAAATCAGGGGCAATATTTGTAGTAAATAATTTTTATTATCAATAAATTTGATGCGTATTTTTTTTTTTCTTTTGGTGTTACTGATTTAATTTAGTACTACAATACGAATACTCTAAGCCGTGGTGGCGCAGGGAATAGAGCCTTCACCTTCCAATGAGGTGAACCGGGTTCGAATCCCAGTGATGGCTGGTCGATATAAAATCCGCACCCAACTTGCACCTACTACAGTGTTGATGTAAAATATCCTCAGTGGTAGACGGACCATGGGTTAGAGTCCCCCTGCCATCGAGCTAATCATGGGAGGTTTTCGTGGTTTTCCTCTCCATGAAACGCAAATGTGTGTTAGTTCCATCAAAGCGTTCTCCAAGAAGGCACAATTCTCTTAATACTCGATCCAGGAGTTACTTTGTCTTCTAGATTAGGTTCAAAATTACAAGGCTACGGAGTTGAACTTTAGTAGTAGCAAACCTAAAATTGGGTCGACTGTTCAACGACGGTTATAATATATAATAAAAAATACAAACACTCTCTCCATGTAATGCTAATGCGGGTTAGCTCCATCAAAAAGTCATTCACGAAGGCAAATTTCTCCCATTACTTGATCCAGAAGCTCCCTTGTCTTCTGTATTATTTTCAAAATTATTAGTTTTCGTAAAGATTATGTCAGTTGTTCAACGATGGTTATAAAATACAAATTATTTGAGCCGTGGTGGCTCAAGGGAACAAGCGCTCGCCTCTCAATGTGATGACCGGGTTTCGAGTCCCACCGATTGATGGTCGAAATAAATTCCGCACCCGACCCGCACAGACCACAGTGACGACGTAAAATATCCACAGTGGGAAACGGATAATGGCTTAGACATCTCTTGATGTCAGGCTAACCATGGGAGGTTTTCGTCGTTTTTCTCTAAATGTTACGTGAATGTAGGTTAGTTTTATCCATAGGTCCTCCACTAAGGAGAATTTCTCCCGATACTTAATCCAGGAGTTCCCTTGTCATCTGGGTTGGGTTCAAAATTACAAAGTTACGGAGTTCAACATTGGTAGTTGTAAACTAAAAATTTGGTCAACTGTTCAATGGCGGTTAAAATAAAATATGAAATACAAATACTCTGAGACGTGGTGGCTCAGGAGACAGAGCGCTCGTCTTCCAATGAGTTCCCCAGGTTCGAATCCCAGCGATATCTGGTCGAAGTGAATTCCGTACCCGGGTCCCACCGATCACAGTGTTGACGTAAAATATCTTCAGTGGTAGACGGATGATGGGTTAGAGTCCCCTTGCCGTCAGGCTAACCGGGGAAAGTTTTCGAGGTTTTTAGCTGTATGTAACGCAAATGCGGGTTAGTTCCAACAAAAAGTCCTCCAAGAAGGCGAATTTCTCTCTTTACTTAATCCTGGAGTTCCCTTGTCTTCTGGATTGGCTTCTGGATTAGATCAAAATTATAAGGCTACGGTTATAAAATAAAATAAAATAAACATTTTATATAATAGGTTTCATGCAAAAGAAATAAGAATTTCGTGTGAAAAATGTAAGTTTCATAAAATTATTATTTTTTTTAATTTTCTTATAACATAGTTCAAAACATATTAAAGAAAAAGCAGCTGCGCAAAATTTATAAATATTACATTATCTAGTGACTATTTATTTACTTACTAAAACTCGTTTCTAGCTTCAGATATGTTTGATTTAAATTTTATGAGAACACAAACAACCGAAGAATCAAAACAAATTAATAAAATAGTATCTAATGCAGTTATTACAAACATTAAAACTTAACACCTTTTCCTAACAAAATCGATTTAAGAGTGTTTAAAGGCACATAAACATTGTTTTTTTTTTTTTTTTTTTTTTTTTTTTTTTTTTTATCTAAGACAAAAATAGAAAAATTCTGGAAATCCTCTCAAATTTTATAGAGTGATTCGATTTTATGTTTGGGACTGGAATCCGAAACTGCCATCAAAACGTTTTCGTCACCGTCCAATTTGGAGAAATTCATATTCAAATACGACAAAATGAACTATTTTCTTTTTTAGTTAAATCAATCCGATTTTGCGCTGCATAGAAAACTAAACACAAAAACCTTCTACGGTTAGCCGTGAAAAATATTTTAACGCATGATCCGCTTACCTCTGGGAATATTTTAGAGTTGGTGGGTTGAAGAGCCCGTTCATCATCATGATTTTGTGGGGAGAGTTATCGACCATGTCAACCTTCATCTATGAAAAGGTACCCCACCATAGAATCGAGTTAACATGTCTTATATACTAGTGAATTGTAATTATATTTTTGTAGTGGTAGATACACTATAAGATATCTAAATGGGTATGAATTAAATGCACGGTGTTCCGTGGTGACAGGTCTTGGAATTTTTTTCGAACTGTCATGCAAATTGTCAAAAAATTATGCACATTAGTCATATTAATATTTAAGTGTGAAAGAACAAAAATCATTTCAAATTATGACCAATCATTATTGAGACTAATGAGAACAAAAAAGGTATTAACATTTTAGATTAAATAGACAAACAATCTGGTTTTTGATGAATTTAATCCCTTATTTGCTCCTCTATTATAATTATTGCTCTGAATATAAAAATCATTTCGTTTTTTTTTATTCTTAAAACATGCAGACGGCAGCTAATACGCATAGTTTTTTTTGACTTCATTTATACAAGATTTCTAAAAATTATTTATTTTAATTATTTATCAAATTCTAGCTTGTTGGTTATTATGTGGTATGTTTTCCACCAACATTTTTGTAAATAATGAGTTTCAAAATAATTGCATTTAGAATGGTTTTTGAAGAAAATCTTTAATTATGTAAACAAGTGAAAAATCAGTAAAAGTAATCAGTGCAGTTAGGTGCGTGCATTATCCTGCTGAAATTTAAAGTCAGAATGCCATGCTATTAATTACAATATTAATAACGATTGCAACATGCGATTATTGTTACAATGATTACAAGTAGTCATTATGTTCTACGATTACAGAAACCAAGTTCTGCGATAATTCACGATCAATTAAATTTTATTTAAGTTCAGTTAATATTAGGTTGTTGGGAAAAATATTTTCGTTTTTTCCCCGCATAGTATTTTTTTTTACAACCAATTTCACACTCAAGTCGTATAATCATTATAAATTATAAAAACTGATATACGAAGGCTTACTTGTGAGAAAGTTCGATTGAATTTACGCAGTAGTGTTGGTTCGTGCCCTTCCAGATATTGAGTGCAAAAAGCAGTATTTTTTACAAATTTTATTTTTTTTACTATTGAAAAGGTAAAAATGCGGTTCAAACAAGAAAAAAAAATCCGATGTATGGAAAAGATGTATTGATAGTACAGTAGAAAAAAAAATTGATTAATGCATAAATTGAAAAATTTCGATATCGAAAAATGCATATAGATGCAATATGCCAGTTTAGGCTAATGAAGACACAATAAAGGTATTATTTGATGAATGAAGACACGTGAGATAGTTGAAAGATTAAATTACACGATTTGGACTGTTCATAATCATTTGGAAGGCCTAAGTTTATTTTTAAAGCTCGACATATGAGTTCCTCATGTTCTTAAGGAAAGAGATTTGTACTTTGGCATTAGGCGATTACCGATTAAGCGATTTTCATTTCAAAAGTCAAGAAAATCATTTATTTTTGAAGCACATCAACCTTGAAGAGTACATTTTAAAACTTATGAACCACTTTGCACGTAAAATTGGTATTCGTTGGCTAGCTACATAAAATGGAGCTCAACTTTACCATATTTTTGCATTTTTTCTAGTTCAGAATATTAGTAGACGGTTACACCAAAAGTAGGTGTTTTGAAGAAAAAAACCCACTTATTTTTTTTCTTCTCATTTACAAAAGCAGAGGAAGGTTACGCCATTATTATGTATTTCTTAAGCTGTCAAATGCTGTCTAAAGTTGCTATTTACCGTAAGTAGGTTATTTTATGATATACCTCTAACCATTTTATACCGCCAACCAAATTTTAAAAGGTAATATAAAAGAAATGAACTTTAATTAATGCAAATGAAACATTTACTTATCTAAAAAAGTTGATACTTGAAACAACTTGAATGAGTCGCCTTATACTTAGAGATCGAGTTGTAAAGAAAACATGGAGCCGTAAACAAATATCGTTCGGGTTACAGTTTTTGTCAAAGTTTTGTGCCTTATTTTACCAAATTTTGGTGCAATCTGCTGTACCATGGCCGTATTTCTTGATTATACTTCACAATTTATGGTGTAATGAAAATAAAATGATCATTCATTCAACTAAACTTTGGGTTAATGAGACACTTTGCACCAAATACTGTTTAAAGATTTACCGAGATTTTTTACAGTGTAGAAATGAGTTGGATACAAATTTGTTCGGGTCTCAACAAAAATGTTTAGACGGTGTAACGAATCAAGCTTTACTAAAGAAGCAGTTTTTCATTAAAAAAACACATTTATTTTATACAACATCCAATGCAAGAATAAATTGAAATTCTTTTTCTTGATTTCTTTCATGTTTTTTTTAAAAATTCATGCTTGTGTTAGCTATATACTTTTTGAAAATATTTTTAAGACTTTATAACGGTAACACTTTTGCTTCAATTGAGTAGGTAAAAAATCCCCTGTATCAGATTTTTGCTAGTAAAGAACAAGAATTTTATGTGCTAGCTACCGTCAAAAGAATGGCAAAAGGTATATTAGACTAGAATTAGCAATATATTATAATTCAATAAAACTGTTTTTCATTACAAGAAAATCGTCTCTTACTTTTTTAAAGAAAAAAAAAATATTACAAATATTTTACAACATCCTCAGATATATATTATTACATATTTTTTTTTAATAGTTTATCAACAAAATATGGCTTATACACAGGAGGAAAAGGAAACATAAAGAAAATTGTTGCCATAAAATGTTTAGTAACGCCGTGATCTTGATTTTCATTATATTACACGTGTAACAACTGTTTTGCCTGTTTTCATCTAAATATGTCAAAAATGAATTGATACTAAGCAATTATGACTTTGATTACAACTGTGACAGTTTCTGCCTGTATGTTTTTACAGTTTTATAACTACTGTTATGCGCATATTTTTAAAACTAGTGGAAATAATAATAAAATTCGTAAATTATTATTTATTACAAATTACATTAAAATACAAAATGTCAGGGGATAGAGCGTTCGCTTTCCAATCAGGTGAACCGGGTTCGAATTCCAGAGATGGTTTGTCGATACGACTCCCACACTCAGCTCACATCGACCTCAGTGCTGACGTAAAAATATTTTCAGTGGTGGACGGATCATGGGTTAGAGTCCCTTTGCCGTCTGGCTAACTATGGGAGGTTTTTGTGGATTTCCTCTCCATGTAACTCGAATTTCGAGTCGGCTCCATCAAAAAAAAAAAAATCTCCCACTCCACTAAGGCAAAATTTCACCCGATACTTGATCCAGAAGTTTCCTTGTCTTCTGGATTGGGTCCAAAATTACAAGGCTACGTACGTGAACATTAGTAGTCGTAAACCCAAAAATTGGGTCGGCTGTTCAATGACGGTTTTAAAATATAAAATTAAAACCTGCCTACTTCAGTGACACGATCCACTGTAAAAGATTAATTACGAAAATAATATAAAATGATTACTTTAAATATGGTATAAGTATTTTAATACGTCACTATATTTATTCCATATTTATCATACAATTGTTAATTTTCTAACAAACTGTATTCAATATCAGAATTTTATTATCGTATAAGTTAAAATCATATTAGAGCGTTCTGTAATCATCGCTTTTAATATACGTTTTATGAGTCCGTGTCAAAAATTAAGACGAAAAAGCATACACGTTAGAATTTCAAAAATGAATGTCTAAAGACTATTTAAAGAGAAAAACTCTATCTCAAACTGATAGAGATAGATCCCTTGGGAGGAATTCGGAACTTAAAACATCATGACTAATTTGATTGCTGAATGATACTTGGAATTGATTCTGATGATTATCTTCCAGCTCTCCGTTTAATCCGGCAATTGAAAAGGCTTTGATGTTTTTAATCACGTCTTTTTCACTGATTCAATTTGGATAGAATTTATTTTCTATCCATGGCCAAAATATTCATTTTTCAATATTTTTTTCTTTATTTTATTTCTTCATTTTTGTCTAGGTAACTCAAAATATATATTATATCTGGTCATTACAGAACACCTTGTATGCTAAAAACTAAGCTCAGCGGCGTGACAGCCCATAGAGAGCCAAAGCCTACTGTACCCATCTCAGTTTTCTTGATCTTGGGCTCTGGGGTGCAGGAGCAGATGTTCCGGCCAGATGGTCAGCCGAACGCGGAACCCCCAGTGTTTAGTTCCCAAGCATGCTTGGTACTCATTTATCGACCCACTGAAGGGATGAAAGGCTGAGTCAACCTTGTCCAGCCCGAGGATCGAACCAGGGACCTGTGGCACGACAGCGCTACCGCTCAGCCACCGGGCGTCACCTTGTAGGCTACTTACACTTTAATATTGTTGGATGAGAGAATGAAAGCAACGCCATCATCACTTAAAAGGAATCATCAAATCCCTGACAAGTAATCATCGAATTACTTACGAGAAATCATTGAATCACTTACAAGGAATCATCTAACCTCTTACTAGAAATCATCGAAATGTTACTCGGAAATCAAGTTGAATTATT
The DNA here is from genome assembly GCA_949128135.1 of Parasteatoda lunata. Taxonomy (NCBI): domain Eukaryota; kingdom Metazoa; phylum Arthropoda; class Arachnida; order Araneae; family Theridiidae; genus Parasteatoda; species Parasteatoda lunata. The sequence goes on from OX421975.1 coordinate 88,471,753, forward strand.
TTCCATAGTTTTTTTTTCCATTGCGAAATAATCTAAATGAAAGATTTTGTCTTTTTTGCAGAGATATAAATTACTGTTTGTCTAAGATAGGTACTCTGACCGCCACTAAGTCTGCGGCAGTCTGGGGCTATGGAAACAAGAAGAGGGCATTTTAGGGAGGGTAGCTTCGATGAAGAGGTCTCCTTTTCTCTCGCCGAAACCAGTCCTAAAGAGGGACCCCGCACCCCTACTTGAAATAATCATACCTCGTTGCCATAGTCACCGCCACAGCTCCAGACGAATGTCTGGCAGAGTACCTATCTTAGACAAACAGTACTGAAAATGCAAGTTTTAGCAAAACAATTCGGAATTTGGTTCAATGCCTGGTAAATAACACGGTTCAAAAAATCCCCTTTATAGAAGAAAAAAAAGTTTTATTCGGGATATTAATTCAACGAACAGTTGGCTGTTATAAAAAATACTTAGAAAATGTATATAATTACGAAAGAGCTTTAAAAATTTATTTCTATTTTTTTTTAAAAATTCTGATTATATAGCGTAATTTTTTTTTTTAAAATTTAATATCTTAAAATGCAATAAGTGTTTCTGATTAAGAAAATACGTCTTAAATTCAAGTAACCTTTTAGAGAAAAAGAATGCTTTTCGTCAGCTGTGTAAATTAAATTTGTCGACGTATTCAAAGTAGTATATGAAGACATATTCATGTAGTTTTTGATAATTTATAACATAATAACTACTTCGAAATTGGCAAAATAAATTTTATATATGATTTTGTTACTTAAAAAACTACATGTAAAAAAAATATATCAATAAAACACACAGACTGATTAGCGAGTTGTTTTTCGGGAATTTCCTTGTCAGATAAATAATATTTAAGCACATTAAATGTCGCTGGAAATGTACAAAATTAATCATTTATTTCCATTTTCGTAATCAGTAAAGTGAAATGTCTGAGTACCGTACAATGAAACAGTAGCCGAATAACAGAAAAAAACGAAGTTTGTGCAATAAATAAATAAATAAATATTTAAGAGTGTCTGTTCACTTCCGACTTAAATAATTATAAATGCTATCTACTTCCTTTTAAAATAAACCTGCACTTATTTTTTATCCTTCAAATTCCTAATTTAAATAAAAATTTAGATGACTGAACATAAATTTTATTTTCGATTTAAATGACAATTACTACATATACTCTTGCCCTTGGAAAATAATCGAAATATTTTTTTAATTTTATAGTACCTTTTTTTTTCTTCCCCTCCTTAGTGCATATGTTTTATAGTGGGCTCATATGAGAGCAGAATATGTTATAATATTGTATAATATTGCTTAATAAAAAATTACAGCTATTTTTCCCTTTATTACGCGCGTATGGGTGAAAAATAAACTTTCGCAAACTTTAAAATTCGATTTCTCATTTTTTTTTTCAGTATCAGACACGATAAGGAGTACATTACTAAAGTAGTTAGCGTCTTGCACAAATCGGAATTCTTTTTACTATGGATATAGCGAAGATTTTATATACGTAACTTCATAATTATCTTTTGGGTTAAAAATCGTTTTGATGAAAAGTGGGGGATACGGGATATAATTTTTGAGTACTGCACAAAAATCACATTTAATGCTTTAATATTTAGTGAAAATAAATAAATAAATAAAAAATTCTAAATATTTTTGCCTATTCTTTTCTTTTCTAACAGTTTTATCAACCTGCTATATGAAACCAAGCGAAAATAAGGCAAAGGGAGCGTTTCTTGTTTTAAGTGGCGCCATCTATGGCAAGAATATGACTTCAGCCACTCTTCACAAACTGTTTATAGGGTGGACTCGTTCATGCATCGACAGATTGTAATTTTGACCTGAACCAGAGAATGATCAATCTCTGACTCAGTAACCGCAGAGGTATAGTTTTGTTATGGGAACGTGGAGGACTTTGTGATCAAACATATTTAAAGTGCACCAGATACCATTTACTACATGGGGAGACTTCGACCGGCGGGGATCGAGCTTACGATTTATCTGATATGGGCCAAACGCCCTACCAACCAGGCTACCTTGGTCGAAAGCACGTTTTGCATTAAGAAACGCAAAATGAAACATAAATTTGCTTTTGTGTACATAAATACAGAGACAATAATCATTATAACGGAGCAGAAATTACTTAAGGAAATTACGCCTGCGTCAAGCAGAGCTGTTGAATCGGTATTTGAAATGTTCGACTTGGACTCCAATGCCGAACTTTTCTGAGAGTTCGACCACGACTCGAACTTTATAAAATTTTCATCGAAGTCTCGAGGAATATTATTAAGCAAATAATAATTTCAGTTTATGCATGATTAGAGTTAAAGGTATTTTATTCAAAATTAGCTGAATACCCATATTTTGTACTTGGTGAAGGAAAAGAAAATAATCAATAAGTCCGCATTCGGCTCGCATCGACAACAATGCTGACGTAAAATAAATCACTAAATAAATAAATGAAATAAATAAAAAAAAAAAATAATAAATTAATTAAAAAGCCAGAAAACAAAGCAAAACAAAAATAAATAAACAGATATAATCTCTTTATCAGCTCACACGATTATATCCTCAAAAAGGAGTGCTTTCAAATATTGTATCAATACAGTCAAATCAAAATATATCAATACAATTGTGGAAAAGCACTAAAATTTTTAAACAAAATAGAACGCAATTTTGGTGATATAATCGTGTGAGCTGATGAAGAGATTATATCTTTTCATTTTTCGGGGGCTTTTTAACGTAAATTTTTAAAAATTTTTCATTTTAATAATTTTTCTTCCCCTCTTTTTATTAATCTTTATCATTTTCCATGTTTTCTCTATATTTTGAACTTATTTTATGAGTTCTAAATACTGGCAGCTTATGCGCAGTAAATAAAACGTTTCTTCGTTTTTCTCTACTTACTACCAAAATTTAGTAAGTATAATTGGAGGCATATAATAGTTTAGTTGGTGATATTTTACGCTTCTCTTAATTAGTAGCATATCTCCATTAATCTTGCTTTTTAGTATAGAGCATATTTTTTTATTATTTTCAATTAGTAAGTTTTATCAAAATTAATCAAGCATTATTGGCGTCAATAATAGTATGAAAAAGTTTTACACTTTATCTAAACGTATTAGAACTGTTTACTTATTAACTTTGCTTTTTAGTATATAACTTATCCATTTTTATTTCAGAAACCGTTGATTTTAAATTATTTAGTTTTATAGAGTGATTTTTTAAAGCATGACTATAAACCAAATAAAAACGTGGTTTCATACAACTTTAAAACTACGAATTTGGTGTTCATTTTAATCATTGAATTTATCTGACATAACGAATAAAAAATAATTAGATTTTGAACAACGGGAAAAGCTACTTTTTTAATCAATGAGAGCTGTAAGTTAGCAAACATCACTGATGCTATTATTAAAATATTTGAGCAAAGCGAATCATCTTTTGATCTGGAAAACACTTTTATATGACTGGCGAGTTCTAAGCCAATGGGAGTATTCCATTTTTAAAACTTATCCCAATAGAGATCTAACTAAAATTTTCGAACAATTTTCATTATCGAGGGCTAAAATTGCCCCTTCTATCCCCTGCCCAATTTTCAGGACGCTAACACAAACGGTTCTGGAGTTATAAGAAAGACAGTCACACAGAAAAACTCTTTATCTTATTTTCACAGATAGGTTATTTTTTATATTATAAAATAACATCAGAAAAAATAAACTTTAGAAAAAATGTTTTTACAAAACCATCATAAGAAAAGAATTAGATATCAATATTTCTTACTCATTCTCCGAAATTTATTAGCATCTTATTACAAAAAGATTCTTTAAAAAATATTCTGTAACTAAGAAACTGTTACAAATGACGAATAAAATTAATTTAAATATCGTTTTGATTTATTTCTCAAATAAGTTAAATCAAGTTGATTTTGAAAATAATATGCTATGCATAAGGTCAAAAACGTTTAAATTTAAGAAATTAAATTTGTGATACAATTTATAGTAAAATTTATGCTACATTAATTATATATTATGCAATATATTTATTATAATTGTCACAATATTTGAGTAATATTTTTGTTTATGTATTAATTATTCATATTTCTCTGAATAATTTTCATAAAATTAAAAACTTTGAATCTTTTTTTAATTCATAGTACCTCTGATGTGCAATTGAAAAAACAACGCGTTTCATGATTAATTCTAAGAAAGGCTGCTTGATAATTATTTTCTTCCCCTTGCTATTATGAAATATAAAATCACAATTCGCAACAGAAATAAAATAAATACAATAAAAAAAATTGTGATTTCAGAAAACAAATATTTTTTTTTGTATTATTTAGTTTATCACACAAAGATGCCAAAAATATGAAAATATCATTTTTCAATTTTTTGCCGATCTCTTTGATTATTCTATTGCACGGTGAACATAACTTTCGAGCAATTGGACTACTGCAAAATTTTTCTTCAACTCCAAAACCCTGATATCAAGTTCATGGTAAATGTCATTTAGCAAAATGATGAATGAATGAATAAATAGGCATGATTGTTTTGTAATCATATCTGATTGGATCGGAAGTTATGAAATAGGCCACTAAAGGAAAACATCTAATTTTAAATGTGTAAAGCTATCTGACGAAGTTGTCCTTTTTATTTTTTATTCATTCTAAGTTATTTTCAGGAGCATTACGAAATTCGGAGATTTTTCAAATATTTATTTTCTTTTATGTTCATTTCTGTTGCGACATGCGCACAGTTAAAACCTTATAGATAAATACTTGCTTTCATTAGTCGACATTAAGAAGTTCCATACGTATCCAGCGAACGTATCCCAGGGGGTGGGAACAAAGGGTGAGAAAATTCTAAGTGTGCTTTTCATCATCTTAATTTAATTTTAGGAAATAAAAAGATGGTGAATAATTAAGCTTCTTGGCAGTATCTTTCGAAACATTGAAAATACAAGAGTGTCATCCAATCCGAATTTGTGAAATATATCAAGTGGTTTTTTAAATTCTCTGTTCAGATTTTTTTGAACAAAATTATACAGACACACTCTGCGATTAGCATTTTTCGAAAGCTAGTTAAGTTTTATACATTTGCCTATTTTAAGATATTAGATGAATACCTCATTTTTTTGTGTAGATTACGTTAAGAAATCTTTTCGATGACATCCAACTCTATTTTCATCAGTTTAAACAATAAAAAGCATATTTTAGAAAATCCAAAAACAGACAAATGTACAGTATTAAATTACCTACCTAAAATTACTTTCTTCCTTCCTGCCTCAATGGCACGATAGCCCTGTGGAGACCTTGGCGTCCCTTAGAATTCAATTCCTAGCTGCTCAATCTTTGACACATCTAAACTAACAGCGTAATATATATATATATATTTTTAAACTTTTGAGAAGAAAAAAACCCTAATAGTTCTAAAAAGTATCAAGCACCGTTTCTCCATATCTAATAAAGCGACGGTTTTATTTTTTGATCTATTTTTGGAAGTATTGTGCTGTCAAATGATAATATAACATCAAAAGTTTGTTAAGAACAGAAAAAATTGAACTAAGGAAAATGAGTAAAAAATATTCAAAATTTCAAGCCCAACAAATTTTTACCTAAATTTTAAAATCCAAGGTTTCGAGGAAAGTGGCCTCCTAAGATATTTTTATAATTTTTTCTGATTATTGATTACTAAACAGTGCGCAAAACAAGTAAAAGAAATCCTCTAAAATAACTTATGTTCACATGATCGGATTTTCACTAAAGGCCAATCTTGATGATTCAAAAGGGCGACCTCAAAAATTGCTAATTAATTAATACTGACTAATAATTAAGCTATGGTATCAGAAACCGAAACGTACACACTCTAGAAAAACATGTATTTCCCCCCCCCCCGACGGATTCGGACTAAAATGTGTGTGATAGCGGAAATTTTAAAGATATGATGGTCTCAGCAGTTAAATCAGGAGAGCGGTCGAAAGTTTTTACCTTTTAATGCGGATGCCCAGTTTTTGCGTATTTCCGCGTATTTCGTATTTCGCCATAACTCTCGTTTTTAAATGAACCGAAGTTTAAGTAAGGTAAGAAGTTAATAAGGTAAGTTTTTAAATGAACTGAAAGCTTTTTGCACCAATTATAAAATTCGTTATATGTTTCTAGTCGACTTAACTTAAACTTATAGTAAAAATAAAAATGTGTGTAAGTTTCGCATTGTTTCTTCACATAAATGTCAAAAAGAGTTTTAATTGAAAAAGCAATGACAGACAAGCTATAGAGGGTGATAAAATAAGTACGAAAAGTTTGGCTCAAAACTGCGCTACAGCCAAAGAATATATAATGTGTATAAGAATATAGAATAACACTTATATATTCTTTGCTACAGCTAAGGTCAGTCCTAATATAACTGATCTCTCGTGACTTATAAAGTTTTTGAATTATAACTAATGAAACTTAATTGTATGATTCAAATGTTAATACGTAAGCCTGTTTTTAGCAATATTAGACTCCTTAAATTATAAGCCTTGTCTCATCCTTACTTAAGAAAATGTCACTGTCTCTCTCTTTTTTCTTTTAACGTTGACTTTTATTTAAATAATCTATTTTTGGGAGAAAATTCACTTAAGATAAGTAATTTAGTAACAGAACAAAATTTACGTTTCATAAAATTTTGGGTGGAATATTTTTTAGAAATTTTTTGTATTTTTCTTTTGTAGTCAAACTTGATTGAATAATTCGCAATACAAATTAATACGTAAGCCTGTTTTTAGTAAATTTTCACGTCTTAAATTATAAACCTCGTATCGTGCTTACGCAAGAAAATGTCTTCTCTTTTAAAGTTGACTTTTATTTAAATAACCTATTTTTAGGAGAAAATTCAAATAAGAAAAGTAACAGTATTTTAGTAACAGAACACAATTTACGTTTAATAAAATTTTGGGTAGAATATTTTTTAGAAATTTTTTGTATTTTTCTTTTGTAGTCAAACTTGATTGAATAATTAGCAATACAAATTAATACGTAAGCCTGTTTTTAGTAAATTTTCACGTCTTAAATTATAAACCTCGTATCATGCTTACGCAAGAAAATGTCTCTCTCTCTGCCCCCCCTTTCTCTCCTCTTTTAAAGTTGACTTTTATTTAAATAATCTATTTTTAGGAGAAAATTCAAATAAGAAAAATTATTTAGTAACAGAACACAATTTACATTTAATAAAATTTTGGGAAGAATATTTTTTAGAAATTTTTTGTATTTTTCTTATGTAGTCAAACTTGATTGTTTAATTCGTAATACAAATTAATGCGTAAGCTTTTAGCTAATTTTCACACCTTAAATTATAAACCTTGTATCATGCTTATGCAAGAAAATGTCTCTCTCTCCCTCTCTCTCTTTGTCCCCCCTTTCTCTTTTCTTTTAAAGTTGATTTTTATTTAAATAATCTATTTTTAGGAGAAAATTCACTTAAGATAAGTAATTTAGTAACAGAACAAAATTTACGTTTCATAAAATTTTGGGTGGAATATTTTTTAGAAATTTTTTGTATTTTTCTTTTGTAGTCAAACTTGATTGAATAATTCGCAATACAAATTAATACGTAAGCCTGTTTTTAGTAAATTTTCACGTCTTAAATTATAAACCTCGTATCATGCTTACGCAAGAAAATGTCTTCTCTTTTAAAGTTGACTTTTATTTAAATAACCTATTTTTAGGAGAAAATTCAAATAAGAAAAGTTATTTAGTAACAGAACACAATTTACATTTAATAAAATTTTGGGAAGAATATTTTTTAGAAATTTTTTGTATTTTCCTTATGTAGTCAAACTTGATTGTTTAATTCGTAATACAAATTAATGCGTAAGCTTTTAGCTAATTTTCACACCTTAAATTATAAACCTTGTATCATGCTTATGCAAGAAAATGTCTCTCTCTCCCTCTCTCTCTTTGTCCCCCCTTTCTCTTTTCTTTTAAAGTTGATTTTTATTTAAATAATCTATTTTTAGGAGAAAATTCAAATAAGAAAAGTAATTTAGTAACAGAACAAAATTTACGTTTAATAAAATTTTGGGTAGAATATGTTTTTAGAAATTTTTTGTATTTTCTTTTTGTAGTTGAACTTCTTTAATTCTGGAGCACTTTAAACTCTCATTTTAAATTTGAATGTTTTTCAAATGTTTATACTTTATCTTTCCACTTTTTTTGTCATATTTTTATGCATTTGAATAAAAATAAAATGAAAATAAGGTGATTTTATCGTCTTATTTTAGCATTTCTCTTGCCTTTCTTCTGGCCTTGTCATCAAAATTAAGCAAACCTGAAACCCCTTTCCTCCCCTTTGCTTACGCAATATTTGAAAGGCCCCTCTAACAATTTCCTTAATTATTATATTTAGAAACAAATTTACAGAACAAGTAATTTTTCAAAAATTGGCTATTACCAAGTAGAGTATAATTTAATCATTAGTAATTGCAAGACATTTTATTTTTTGTCTTCGGACATAAAATAGATGGAATTATTTGACTATATCGTAAATTCAGGAGCCATAAAACGGTTTCCATTTATATCATGATCATAGAATTATCAATGATCAATGAACAAACATGATAAAATTCTTTCAATAAAATTTTTCTTTTTGCTTAATTTATCGCTATTGAGCAATTATACTATAGAGGACAACACTTTTGACAAAGTTGTCTTTTTGTTGGGTAGTTTTTTAATGTCTTTATATTCATTATTAAAGACCTAATTCAAATATAAACTTTGAAGTGACTCTCGTTTTAATGCAATAGAAGAACAACATAAAGGGCTCTTTTTGGTGTTTGTAAGATAACATTTAAATTTCGGTGAAACATTTAGTATAGCTAAAAATAGAACTCTGGGGTTGGTATTTGAAATGTTCGACTCCAACTTCAGTCTTTTGAGTGTTTTATTTAAATTTACCTCTCAAATTATAACATAGCAGAAAAATTTTTTTTATTAGATATATTTCTGCAAAATAGTGAAATTGTGCAAGACCATTAAATAAAAATACAATATGATTCATACTTGCACAGCGCACACATACAAACAATTGATTAAAAGAAAATTTTGAAACGAGTTAATGAAAAATAAAATTTTGTGCATGCATGTTTAAAAAAATTCAAGCATTCACTTTGCGTTTAGTTCTCATTCAAATAATTGTCATTACATTCATTTGAGTCAGATCGAATTACATTAATTTAAGTACTTGTCTAAATATAATTTGATTTAAATCGCAATACAAGAAAACATTTGTTTAAAAAAATTTGTCTACGAAATTTATTTTGAACAATAAGATATAAACAATTATTTATATTTCTCAAAGTAAGTCATTTTAAATGATGAAGTTCAAAATTTAAATAAAATTGAAATTTTCTGCGCGAAAATATTTCAAATGAGTCATAATTTTAAAATTTTCCTTTCACGGTATTATTTAACTGATTTTGTATAAATTCCGGTTTCTTTGCTCCATAATTTTTTTTAAAAAATGGAAAAATTTGCCTATTTTATTTTGTTTTTCAATCTTTAACAAATCATTCAATAATAATAATTAAAAAATATTTTCTTCATAGAATAAAAAACATTTTTGATTCGCATAAATAGTTCTAGAGATTTGTTTACATAAATAGCATTAAATGCGTTTAAACTTACAACCGCTCTCTTGACCATTCAGGCTATATTTTCCAGTTTGCGACTACCCCTTACATTTTGAGGATCAAGTGTCTAGATCTGAGGAAAAAAATTCATATTTATTCAGAGAATGTACGTTTTTGCATCTGATTTCGTAACTTATTTTTGTAACGACTGCTTTTATTAATTGTCATATTTTAAATGAGTCCTTTAAAATCAGTAAGATTGTATGCAAGTTCTTGAAAATTTAAGATTAGGTGATCATAATATTGATTTATTCATAATATTGATTTATTTATATTTATTTATTTATATATTTATTAATTATTTACTCATTTATTCTTTATTTATTTGTATATTTTATACATGTTCGTTTAAATATTTTATTTAAAAATTTAATTTTAAATTATTATATACAGAAAATAAGCCGTCAGAATTTTTAACACGTAAGCATTGAGAGACGGCGCAGCATTAGAAGTAAAATAAATATTTGAAAATTCTTCGAGATTCGAATATTTACAAAGCTGTTAAAATAAGTTAAAAAATTGAACTTAACTCGAAAGTTTTGCTTCAACAACGTGGACTCTGATATATTATAAAATACTACGAATAAAAGTAATTATGCTTAGAAAATAAATACGAGGACAAATATAATTATTTTCTTCCGAGAGAAAACAAAATGATTTTTATGGCTTCTTTAATATCGTCTAAGACTGAAATTATACAATCCATGAAAGTAGACAATTTAGATAAGATTTGCTAGTTATGGGCTACGCCAGTGATTCTCAACCACTGTGCCGCGGCACTTTTGTGTGCCACCAAATTTTAGAAATGTATTTAGTAGTAAAAATTATAATGCTTTTTTTTTATTACGAGTAAAGTTTAAATTAAAGAAAAGTACTTATATATATATAGATGAATATTGTAACGAAGATTTTTCACTTTCACCGCTTCGTTACATATAAATAGCTCAAATAGCTTCTTGTGAAATAGCTGAATTGATTGCAGTTAAATTCAAACCTCACAATTTGGCTGAAGAAATTATATTACCAGCTTGTCACAAAGTTGTAAAAACAGTGGATCAGCAGATATTGATATTTGTAAAATACCAGTTTCGAATGACCATCGCAGAATCTGAGATATGTCGCAAAATATTGAACAAAATACTGCAAAAACTCTTGCAATTTCAATATTCGCTCTACAAATCGATGAAACAACAGATATTACGGAAAAAACTCAGTTAATTGCATTCATTCGGTTAATTCACGAAAATGATATAATTAATAAATTTTTATGTTGTCGTGAGTTACCTAATCTTACAACTGGCAAACATATATTTGATGTAATTAGTTTATACTTAGAAGAAATTAAAGTCTCGTGGAATTCAAGAATTGGCAATTGTACAGATGGTGCTCCAGCTATGACTGGACATCTAAAAGGCACATGTTAAAGAACTGAATGGGGATATATTAGTTACACATTGTTTTTTGCATCGCGAAGCACTTGTTAAAAAATATTTGCCATCAGAATTCAAAATAGTTCTGGAACAATGTGTTGAAATGGTTAATTATATAAAATCAAGACAATTAAAAAGTCGCTTATTTAGTAATTTATGCCAGCTATGGAAGTAAAGTACGAATCCTTGTTACTGCATACGGAAGTAAGGTGGTTGTCCAGAGGAAAAGTTTTATCTCGTGTACTGGAATTAAAAAACGAAATAAAAAATTTTTTTTGAACAAAAAAAAAAAAAATAAATAAATAAAAAATTTATGATTTTGTTCATTTCTTAGAAGATAAAATATGGTGTGCAAAACTAGCTTACTTATCAGAAATTTTTGTTATTCTTAATAACATAAATTCAATTATGCAAGGGCCGAAAGAAAATATATTAAACTCAACACATAAACTGGTGGGATTCCAAAAACAAATAACTTTATGGAAGAATAAAGCTCAGGAAAGATGTGTGGAAAAGTTTGAGTCAGTCCCAAAAGATTTTAATAAAACTACTCATAAAATTGTTATTGACCATTTGACAACATTAGAGGAGAGAATTATTCATTATTTCCCAAATTTAGATATAAAAAAATTTGATTGGGTTCGTAATCCATTTGTGATAACGAATACTTCTGTATTTGAATTAACTTTGAATGAAGAGGAAGAACTAATTTCGCTTTCTAACAATCGAGATTTAATTTTAAAATATTCAGAAGAATCAATTAATTCATTTTGGATTAACATTAGTTGCGATTATCCCATGATAGCCAAAAAAGCTTTAAAACTGTTATTACAATTTTCTACATCTTATTTGTGTGGATTTTCAGTATTAACCTACATAAAAACGAAAAAAAAAAAGATCGAGACTGTTAAATGTTGAAGACGATTTGAGAGTAGCATTTTTACGACCAAATATAAAGGAAATTATCAAAAAATATCAAATTTCTCATTAAAAGTATTCTTATCATTCATTTGTCCCTTAATAAACATTGTTTTTGTAGTACATATTATTTTATTTCACATTCCAAATTATTATCATAAACTATTTTACACAGAGTATTATAGGTAAGTAAACAACTTTAAATTTATCTTTTTCTTTGTGTGCCGCCAAATTTTGAAATCGTTGAAAGTGTGCCGCCACAAAAAAAAAAAGGTTGAGAATCACTGGGCTACGTCTATAATATTCGCAAAGGCAGAGGTAAATTATTGCGTACATAATTTTTAAGATTGGTTTGATACATTTTTTTCCTTATAGATATATTAAATGATTATTTATTATTTGTAAGCGCATGTTATTCCATGGATCTATGGATATTATAATTTAACATTATTTGTAATCGCTTGTTGTATTATTGAAAAAAAAAATTTTTTTCTTCTGAAAACACTACATTTAAAATTCCAGATCCAACGGTGTGAAAAGTTGTACTTTTTCATTTATTTCGAAAAATTTTTTTACATGCAGGATGTTTCGTAATCTTCAAATTTAATCTATAGTTAAAAAAAAATACAAAAAAGTATAGTAGCAAAAATATAGTAGAAGTCAACAAATATAGATACCAGAGGTCATAAATAATATTCAAGCCAGAAAGGAACAAAATACTATCAGAATCTCTCCAATCACTAGTGAGAAAGGCTGGTTGTTAAACATCAAAACCAGTTTGATTATCTGATAAAACGCGGATATATTTATTTTAATTGTTTTTCAACGTTTCTCTGTCTCTTTAGAAATTTAATGAGTTTTTGATGTTTTCATTCCTTTTCTTTTCTCCAATAATGATCACTAAGATTTCTACAGCTTTTATGTTTTTCCTGCGCTTGAATATTAATTTGCAAAGCCTAATGTGTTTATTTTTTGTACTTAATTTCTGATAAGGATTCTAGAAACATAAACTAAAGGATGCCACTTTGTAGCATGTCGTATCTGCAATTATTAAGTTTATTTTTTAATACATATTATGTAGCAACATTAAATATAAAAAATAAATAAATAAAACTAATAAGTAAAAAGGAAAATAATTTAAAATCGGTGTTTTAACAATATATAACTTTCGAATTTATTTTTGAAAGTTGACAGCAGTTTCTATATTAATGTTAGATCATAACGCGTAGCAAAATGGCATCACTCGCCCAAATGGTCAAGCTTCGACAAAAACCTTAAATACTAGTTAGAGTGATGAGTTTATCGTTCTCTATTATTATTATTAAATAAATTTAAGAAGTTCTTTGTAATCTCTTGTTCACTTGTTTTATTTTAATTGGATACCTGCAAGTGACGTCATCGTAGGTAAATCATGACATTTGTCAATTTGAAGCCAATTAAGTTCGACTCACACACGTGACGTGTACCTTCGAAACAACCAACCTCAACAGGATATTTAAATCAACCTTAAAACAACTTGAGGTGTAAAAAAATAACATGTATACCTTCAAAATATTCTGCCTTAAATTGATATGAAGTGCATTAAAATCAACCTCGAAACAACTTGAAGCGTAAGAAAACTTGTAATAACCCATATATCTTCAAAGCAACCTTCCACGGCAGGTTGCTACGAAGTTGATTTAAATCAACTTAAAAAAAAATTTAGTGTGGAAAAAACTTCACCTTAATTATACACTTTGGGAGTTTGATTTTCTAAGGTTAATTTTGTTAACAACTCCAAATCAACCTTAACACATCAAAACAACCTCAAATAAGCCTCAAAAACTCCTTAAATTTTTGTAAGGGGTCGCTTGCATGTTTCCTAATAAATCTGATTTAAATCACATAGTTAGCCATAATTCCTTCCCTTCTCGAGTTGCAAGTACCCAATTTTATGAAATGTTCAGATGCTAATTCTTTTAGGATGTTGTGAGTTAATAAAGACAAAAGTATTTATATGTTAAATAAATTACGATTTATTTTTTATATTTAACTTCTCGCCATTTTCCTTGTTCTTAAATTTATTTATATTTTAAATAAAATACATATTTACACTCATGTATGACACAAAGTCCCTGGCCAAATTATTAGTCGCACTATAAGATTCTATGTAAAGTCGTAATTATCAGGTAATACTACTATACAGCTTTATTATTTTTATGAGACTGAAACCGGTTTGCACTTGTTTACGTTAGTGTATCAATTGTTTAAATTAGATCATGTATAATATAAATTTGACGATAAGATAAATTTGACGATATATTTTATAAATATAGAATATTTATTATATCAAGCATTATAAAAGTATATTATAATAATTAGATAAAATTATTAGACGCACTGTAGTTTTTTAATAAATACATGATTCGTTTATATGCAATACTTTTATATTTAAACATACATGTAACATACATTTTACTCAGGAGATTTTTTTATATACTTATATACTTCCTATTTGCATTTATTTTTAACGTATTGCATTACAATGTTAACCAATTGATACAGGAGCGCAAGCAAATGCAAACAGGTTTCCTTCGAATAAAAACAATACAGCTGTATTGTATCACCTGATAATTATAATTTTACTCAGAATCTAATAGTGCGTCTAATAATATGGCCAGAGACTGTGGACCATTACTCATTTTAAACTGAGGAATAAATTCCGGAAAGCGTCATTAATGCAGATTTTTTTTTTCTCTGTTCACAATGAAAGTTATACGGAAGTTATACGTGAAAAAAAAATATGACAGAAATACTTATTATGTACAATAGAATTAAATTCTAAGATAAGAGATTTGGAATAGATTAGAAAATTTTGCTTCCATATAAATGCACAATATGAAAAACTTTGGAAGCACATATATTCACGCAAACTAATTTTTATTGAAAAAAAAAAAAAAAAAAAAAAAACATAACTATAGTACTAATCCTACTCAGAGAAATATTTTATTCCTTCATGCTATAAACCTAATCATTGAGTCTTGCCCGCGACAAGGAGCTTATGGAGCTAGCTTTAAACTTTTGAAAAGCAAACAATCATTAGGCGGTCGACTTTTCGGACTTTCAGTTCATAGTTTTCACGTAACGTCATTATTCTAGATTCAATAATAATTCTGTCATCAATATTTCATAAGTTCTATCGGGAAATCAAACTACCAAAAAGGAAGCTAAAAGTTAAAAAAAAGTATAAAATGCAATTCACGATTTTTAAAAACTTATGGAACATTCTTACTGAATCTGATATGATCGTTCTGCTCAAAATGCACCGATCATATTCTTGATTGGTTTCTTGCAACTCGAGAAAAAGTGAAGTGATAATGCCTAACCATGTGATTTAAATCAGATTTAACTGAATATCTGTTAGAGACGTCTGGCGTGTCTGTCGAAACTGATTGGCTTTTGAATCAACAAAGACCACGATTTACCTACGATGATGTGACTTGCATGTTTCCAATTTCTATAAATGTACATTTCATATAAATTTTTTTAACGAAAAAGTTGCAGTAAAAAAATACTAATGGTGCAGCATTGAGAAGCATTTTGCTTTAAAATGAAAAGTTTGTTTTCAAAACATTTTAATTCATTATAAAATAGTTTGTTTATAACAAAAGAAGAAAGATGGAATATTTCCAATTATCTCTTCAGATTAAAACCGATTAAACTTATTTGTCTGTATCCGAACGGTATCGTAAGAACATTTTGGAGCGAGATCAGAGCCCAAATCAGGAAACTGACCCATTGTCATTGATATAATCGTTCAGAAATTAATAAACCCTAGCAGCGAAATAGCTTGGGCCCTTATTATACCAAATTCACAAAAACATCCCAATATTGTTCCCTCAGTCCATGTTCAATTAGGACCTATTTTGAGCCCAACTGGGGGCAAGGTAAAAATTTTCCTTGGGGATACATGATCAGAGATACTAAATTATAACCTTAGAGTGTTTTCTATTCAAATCTACTGCATCAACTAAATGTTTCATTTAAGTGTCGCTAGAGGGCACAGTGGCCCGTTTTGCTAGGGGAACGTCATGAAAATGTCAGAGTGATTATCCTTAAGCCTAATAGATCATGCAATGTACAATCTCACATCACACATCAACCAACATGCATAGCCAAACATCTAGTCCCATTTTTCAGGACTTATATCGTATAAACACTGTGGTAGGAATTTTACGAAATTTAAGACCCAGGTCCGGTAACGTGGACAACGCCTGAGCTGATACACCTCTTCTCAAGCTTCACTATTACAACCAACTAGAATAGTAAAAAAAAAATTTTGTTACAATCTAAGATTTTTGTTTATTTATTATTAGTTACGCTATTTTTGTTAAAATTGTTATTTGTAAAAAATAGTCATAACTTTAATTTTGTACTTATATCTGCGAAAATTCCATGCAGTGCAATCCTTAAGGATTGAAAAATAATTAGAAGTTCTAAAATAATAAGAAATTTTTAATCTTTTAATTTGTGAAGGCTTGCAATAATTTTAATATTGCTTACCAAATAGACAAAGACTTTTAGGAAATTAAATAAAAAAAAAGATGGTATAATTAAAATTATATCAAGCAGATAATCTGAATAATCTAACTAAATTAAAGTTCGATTTCCTACAACTAGAAATTTGAATCATTATTATTTTTATCTTATGAAAATTTTTGTATCTGTAGCTTACTCTGTAGACATGCACGATTCTTTCAAATAAATAAATAAAAAACATTAACAAAGAAATTTAATTTTAAATATCATTCATTATCAGTGTTAATTTGTTACCATTTTTTTATCAGAGTAATTTTGATTAGCTCTATTTTATGTTCTATTGTTTCCAAACAGAAATTTGTTACTGATATTTTACGTTTATTACTTTATGAATTAAAGTAAAAGATCTGTTTCTATCATGTTTGTTTGTTCTTTTGTGAAATGAAACAAAAGGAATATAACAATAGTCACAATCTATCATACTTTACATTTTTTTTCGAGAAATTTTCCGTTTTCTTTATTATGTTCGTCATTTTCATTCTTCCCATTCATTAAATATGAAGGTTAATTTTTCCTTCTTATTTAACTTAAACTCTTCTCAAATGTGAAATTTTTGGTATAAAAAGAAAATAATACCAATCATAAAATCTCTTTAATTAATTAATATTTTTTCTGAGAAATTGTACTTAACTATGTTCATTGTTTATTCAAGCTAAAATTTACAACTGTTGTTTCTACTTTCATAGTTTCTTGAATGAAAATGGCTATTTCATTGTAGCAAATCAACAGTTATAGAGAAAAAATGGCATTAGTTTGTTAAAAATCCCTAAAAAGTTTATTCATTGAAATTAATTCTACATTTAGTGAAACCTACCAAGAAAATTTATTTATAATTAATAAAAGAAGTTCATAATAAATTGTAATTAAAACGATACTATAGTAACAAACAGAAATTGCCTTATTTTTTTAAACATCTTCATCTATAATTTAAATGTCTTATTTGCTTATTAAATGTCTTATTAATTTCATATTTAATTTGATAAAAACATATTCCACATATAAACTACATTTAGTGACCTTTTAAACTATAAAAATGCATTTATAATTAATAAACCAAGCTCTTAAATTTATAATTTTAACTGTACTGCTATAGCAGAAAAACAGAATTTGCCTTGTTTTTTTAGATAACTTCAAATTTAATTTAAATATCTTACTATGTTTTATTTGTCTACATATTATCTTCATATTTAATTTTATAAAACTGACACTAATTTGTTAAAAATACGTAAAAATTTAATTCATTAAAATTAATTCTACATTTAGTGACCTTATAAACTATGAAAATGTATTTATAATTAACAAAAGAAGTTCGTAAAAATTGTAATTTAAACAATACTATTGTAACAGACAAACAAAATCGCCTTTTTTTCTTTCTTTTTTTTCTTTTTCCTTTTGATATTTTCATTTATGATCATGATATTATTTAAATGTCTTTCTATGTTTCATTTGTCTTCGTATTACCTTCATATTTAATTTAATTAAAAAAGCATTAATTTGTTTCGTTTGTTAAAAATATATAAAAAAATTAGTTCGTCAAAATTAATTCTACATTTAGGGTTTTAAACCATGAAAATTAAAAATGAATTTTTTTTTTTTAAATTGTAATTTAAATTGCACTGTAACAGACAAATGGAATTTGTCTTGTTTTATACATACCTTCATATTTAATTTAAATGTCTAATTATGTCTTTTTTGTTTTCATATTACTTTCATATTTGATTTATTGAAAATGGAATTTATTTGCAAAAAATACATAAAAAATAATTCCTTAAAATTAATTCTACATTTACTGATTTCATAAAACACAAAAATGAATTTATAATTATTAAAAGAAGTTCTTAAAGAATTGCAATTAAAATGATAAATTTGTAACAGACAAACAGAAATAGCCTTGTTTTTAAAGTACCTTCATAATTTATTTTTTAGGTTTAAATTATAAATATTTTATAGTAAAAACGATGTATTTTATTTAGTGGGATTCAGAAATATAACTTCCATAATAATAATTATTTAAAAAAATTGTTTTACGGGATTATTCTCAAAAAATTATATGCTTCTTTCCCTAAATAGGTTATTTAAGAATTTTAAAATAAATTAATATTAAAAAAAAATCATACAGGTTATCCATTGGCAAAATGGTTGCCATCTAAATTTTTTTTTTACTCTCTTTATTTGTGATATTCACCTGAATTAGTATTGAAAACGATCCAGTTTCAATTTTAGGTTAGAATTTCTGATTCTTAATTAGAACAATAAAAATATAAATATCGTTCAAATGAGGAAATTCTCTTTTATTCACAACTCAAGAAGTATTTATGTAGTATGAAGTATTTATCTCTGGTAACATATCTCAAAAATAAACCCACCAAATTAATGCATAACAAAATTAAAGATGAAAAAAAGAATTCTAAAAAAATAATCAACCAGCAGCGGTCGCCATAGCAAAGCATGCAATGTCGCATGAGCACTGTTTGCTATTACTCTTGAACACAGTTGTGAAAGTGTGATGACGTCCAAATAAGGTTGCGCACGCCATCAAACACAAAACAACACTCATATTGCCAATGCGTAATAAAAGAAAAGAGAATTTTTCCCGTAACATAATAATATCTGGGAAATAAAATAAAGGTTTACCTCATTTTTTTTTAGTAAATATCACAACTGATCTATTGTCAAATACAGTACCGCCTATTAATACCACGCCCATTCTGAGGACATTTGATTTGAAGAACATTTGAAGAAGCGGCTGATTTTTTTCACTTGGGAAGAAAATTTTCAAAATTAAACTTTACAAATATGCTACAAACTAAGTTGATTACTATGCTTAAATTTTATTTTTATTGAATATGCATTTGGCATTTTAAATAAGCTTGAGCTACATATTTTTTTAATTTACAGAAGCGTTTTAAAATGTTATCTTATTTGTTTAATAAGCAAAATTTATATTTCACATGGTTTAAAATTTTATGAAAGCGTTTGTAACTTTCAATATTTCCTTTTCTTTGCTGTTATTTCAAAATATAATATAAATAAAATTTCTGGAATCTTTTGTAGATAGGTTTAGCTTATTGAGTGAGTGATGATCCTATAGGCATTAAATAATGATAGACATCCTATAACTTTTCATAATTCATAAACTGTTTTCATTTAAACTCCTTTGTGCAAAAATATATTGTATTAAACATAGTAAGTTAAGTTTAATTAATTGAATTAGTTTTAAAAATTATTTCACCTCATTAAGTTTACTTTATTTTGATTATTTTTACTTCAAACTGATGATATTCTAATCATTTTCTGCCAATCTTTAAACTTGGGTCTCAGTTGATTATAAGGAAAAGATGGCATTTAATACAAAGAGCACAGGACTAGTGACTGTAATTCATTTTCAAATCAGAAAATGGAGGGATTATAATGTCATTGATTAAGTTAAGAATTGATTAAGTAAGAATTTTAAAAAAAAAATATTTTATCTCATTTAGCTCACTTTAATTTGAAATTAAAGTAGCATTTTCTGCAATTATTTAAACTTGGGTCTTAGTTGGCTGTATGGAAAAGATGGTATATATTAGAAAGAACATAGGGCTAGTTACCTATAATTCATTTTCAAATCAGAAAATGGAGGGATTATCATTTGTGAACCATTGATTAAATTAAGGGAGAGATTTTTATCGTAAAATTTTTATCTGCATTTTTAGAATACTATATCTAACTGTAACACAACATGATTTTCAAGGTTACTATTCCCTCATTGTTTATTTTTCTTATCTTGAGGTAAAAGCTGCCTTTAACATTACCATGAGAATTATCTGTTACTCTGAAACTAAAACATACTATTGTTATGTGTTTGTGCAATGTCTGTACTTGATTAAGTAAACGTGAGTGGTTTTTGTCAGCACCTAACATGTTTTTGCTATTCAAAGTTATCTAATTATTTAAGTTTTTCTTTAAGGTGAGATCTGATTGAAATACTCTAATACTCTTGTCTAAACACAAGCTATATTGTTTTGTTATTTTTTTTTAACCGCACTATGAGTTTATTACATTTAAGTTATATTTCCATGTGTGCCAGTGGAGCTTATAATTCGATTTGATAATATATTCTATGCTTAAGCATAGAATATATAATGATTAACTAGAATTTCGATGGTAATATAAATACAGTAGGCATTTCGCTCCAAATCCTTGTCAATTTTTGGCATCAGCATATATATATATATATCCATCTCACCATCCCCTATTTTGTGAGCCAAAAATTCATATACATCAAAAAATATTTATACTATCAATTTAAAAACAAACATGTTTTGTTTTACCTGGTTTAGTATTTTTATTCAGACAGATACAGTGCTAGATCTATAGTACATTTGGAATGTGCTATCTAAATTATTACTAATACGTATAATATCCTGAAAATCTAATCATTAGATTAAAAATGTTTTTCTTTCGTAAATGTCACCCACATATTCAAATTTTTATTTTTATGCAAAGAAATCAAAAACAATGCATTAAAATTAACAAAAAAAGAGGAAAATCATAAAAAAATGTAATGAAAAGCATGAGACTGCATATAAAAATATAAAGTCATGCTCATGAAAACATGTAATAATAACTTAGGCAATGCAAAAAAAAAAAAAAAAATTAAAAAAAAACTGCAAACGAAAGTACCATCATGTGTTATTGTTATTTAGGTAAAAACTAAAACATCATTATCTTATTTCTTTTATGTTTAAACCGGACCTGAATATGGCCTAAACCCATTAGATCTGAGCCTATAGGGCCCGTGGTGTCAGAATAGCTCTAGTAAAGAATCATCAAAAAATTAATTATTTTTTTATTACTTTTTTTTTTTTTAAAATCTAGTTTTTTTAAAACAGAAAAATAATTGTTTTCACAAAAGATTAAATGGTTTCAAAATAATGATGGTAAAAATGTACTTCAATAAACTTTACGGCAAATTGGATGGACAGACGGCTGCCGGTTATTTTGTCATAATTTTAAAAAGAAATTCCCACCACATTTAAGGTCACGACGTTGAAAATTATCTTTAAATGTTCACATCTTACAATTTAAGTACTTTTCCCGATCTTTTTTTTGAATAAATAATAAAAAATAATTATTAAGATATAATTTCGGCGTAAAATTTCTTTCAGTTAATTATTTCTATCAATTTGTGCCGAAAAGAATGACTCGAGTTAGTAGCTCCAAACTTATGACGATAAAAGCTTTCCCTACACTAAGCATAAATAGTCCTCATACTATTTCTGCCTATTAAGCTGAAGAAATATTAATTTTAACAGCATAATAAAATAATATATATATAATTAAATAAATGAATAAAAAAAATAAATAAATAAGAATTAAAAAAAAAAAAAGCTTCCAATATTATTATTAATTCATATTATTATTGGATAAGAAATGGTTGTTTTTAGATATTTAGTTGTCTTTTCAGTATTAAGATTGAATTTATATTCATTACTATAGAACAATTTTAATTAAATGTATGAATGCTTTGTTGATAAGATAGCATCACTCAAAGCATTGACCGTGACATAAAAATAACAAAATAATAAAATTTTATGTACTTCCAGAGCGTTCGGTTTCTTGATCCTTCAAAAATGCTAAAAATGCGGTCAAAGATAAATGGAGGGGAAAAAATGTCTATATGAAGGCTTCTTTTTCTTCCCCTGAAGGAAATTTCATCTTCTCTATTCGATTATATTTTTTGATAATATTTTTGCACTACTAAGGGTGAAGGTGAAACGTTGGCATTTATAACTAATAACAGTGATGGCCAAAGAATTCTAGAGTTCTAGTTAATACTTTCTGTGCTGCGAACATGTGCACATTATAAGGAAAACATGAGAGGTTTAACTTGCTTTGTACAAAAATGTTTTTTTGATTTTTTTTTTTAAATTATAGAATTTAAAAATTGACCTTATTTATAAGTTTACAATGTTTGCCATCTTCGTAGATTGTTATATGTTTGTTCGTAGATTGTTCGTTAATATGCTAGTAGTAACGAAATCGACGATCAATTGAATTTGAAAAATAATCATCTGAACTTAAAAAAGCCAACAAAAAATTACCTTAAGAATACAGATTATGTGACCCAATAAGAAAAAATCAATTAGAAGTAATTGTACTCATCAACGATACTTTTAAAAATTCTAATGAAGAGCGGTCTTCATCGTTCTTTATTAAGTTCTTATTTTTATCTTTAAAAATTTAAATATAAATGTTAAGATTAAGATCTGATAACATTTAATCTCTCTCTCTCTCTTTTTGTTACTTTTGATAAACATCGACTCTAGCGCGAGTTTATAAAATAAAGAAATTAAGATCTCGTGTGGAAATTTTTTTTTTCCTACAGCACTTGATAAATGGTCAAAATTAATAAAAAAATAATAAAAAAATAAAAAAAAGACTAATGAAATTACAAAAAAAAGCATTTAAATTTGCAATAACTTTCAAATCAGAATTTCGCAACTAAATTCCCGTTAAGTTCAGAAATAAAACTGACTCTTGCTGCACGTCTAATTTAAACTCCGTAGTTGCATTTCAGCGGGCTACAGATCCACCAAACACGGTAATTTTTCCCTAGAAGTTTAACAGTTAATGATTCTTGAACCAATTTTTATTTATTTTTCCTTTTTCTTTTTATTTCATCATCGTACTCCCCGTACATTTTTCTTCAGCCCATCGTTATTTCAAATTTTTCAATCGTGTAGTTTTTGCGCAGCAAAACAAAATGCATCGTAAGGGGAAAATAAATGAGAAAAGTGCTTAATTGCAATAAATTTCATACAAATTTGAATTTATAAAAAAAAAATGTTCGTATTAAGTTCATAAACAAAACTGGTCTCTTCAGCAAGTCAAATTTCATCGTTGTAGTGGCATCGTTAACTTTCAGAGCGAACTGTATGGTATTTTTAACATCAACTTTAACAGTTAATCAATCTCGAATTAATTATCGAATATTTTTCTTTTACTTCCTTGTACTCTCTGTACATTTCTCAGCAATCCATCATAATTTTCGCATGATGCATAACAGGTTTCCAAGTTTTACAGTTTTTGCGCAACAAAACAAAATATGCCCTTACGATTTTTCTAGATAAAGGAAAATTATTAACTAACCTATTAATTTGTTATTTTTCAAATGTGCACAAATTTGATCAAACCTGTTTACTTGAGGGTGATATGATCACTTATAAGGAAGATTTGACTAACAGGAATTATAAGGGCTATTAATACCTACAGCAATAATAATAATATAAAGCAATAATAAATATATAAAGAAATGCTACAGCCAATAATTTTGTCTTAAGAAATATCAAATATTTATTTATATGGAAAAATAATAAATCGTATGAATTGAAATTGTTAAAGGAATGTAACTTGTAAAAGTAAACTCTGCTATGTAAACCGATAATTTTATTATTCTCTCTATTGTTTGTGTCTTCTATATGTTTGTTATTTTTTCTTTTTCCTAATATTTTGTGATGTTATCTCTATTTATTTATTTTATTTCATTTTATTATTTTTTCACGTTGTATCTTTTCTCGATTTCTCTTTTGATAGGATATCTGTCGGAATCCTTGCTCGATTAAAGCAAAGAAATTATTCATTCCAAAGGAACAATAGGCGTACTTCGTTCAGGAAATGTAAATTTTTCGAACAATAATGTTCTCAATATTGCTTGAAACATAAAGTTTGTTCTTTTGTTCACAATTAGATACTTGCAACTCGAGAAGAAGTTAAGTGATTATGTCTAATCATGTAATGTAAATAAGATATAAGTGGTTACCTGTAAGCAACGTCACGCTTGTGTGTCGCATCTGATTGGCCTCTGAATTGATAAATGCCATGATTGACATCCACGATGACGTCACTTGCAGATATCCAATTAATTCAAAATCAAAATTAGTTTTTAATGCTGTATAAAACAAGAAAGCAATTACAAAAAGGCGTCTGTTATTGTCTGTTGAAAAATGTTTAATTTTCTTAATTTTTTTGGATAAAAATGAAGTACATTATAGTCTATGTATGAATAATAGGCCTTTCAAAGTTACACGATTTCCCTCTCCGTTACCATGATGCCGACGAATCTCGCTTACCCCCCCCCCCCCACCATCATTATGTTATTGTTGAGCCGTGGAAGCCATGGGATAGAGCTCTCGCCCTCCAATGAGGTGAACCGGGTTCGAATCACGGCGATGGCAGAACGATTCGAATTCCGCCCTCGGCTAGCAGCGACCACAGTGCTGACGTAAAACATCCTCAGTGATAGACGGATCATGGGTTAGAGTTAGCTTGCCGCCAGGCCAGCCGTCGGAGGTTTCCGTGGTTTTTCTCTCTATGTAATGCAAATGCGGGTAAGTTCCATAAAAAAGTCCTCTACGAAGGCAAATTTCTCCCAATATTTGATACAGGAGTTCCCTTGTCTTCAGGATTGGGTTTACAATTACAAGGTTACTGATTGGAAAATTGGTAGTCGTAAACTCAAAAATTGGGACGGCTGTTCAACGACGGTTATAAATTGTGTTATTGTTCTAATAATATTGTAATAATGTACAGTTAGGAGTTATTGATACTTCTTAACTGCCGTGTGAACAGAAAGAGCAGCGTTGCTGCCTTTCACATCATAGTTATCAAGGCGACAATGATCAAAAATGTGACCTTGGACTCCAATTTTAATTACAAAAATAATACAAATATTACAAAAATAATTATAAGACAATTAATTTTTGGTGAAAATTAAATTTTTTTTTTTTTTTTTTTTTTGTAATTTGTGTACCACTTGAAAGCACATTTATAAACATCGTTTTAGGAATGAAAACTATACTTAAATTAAAACAATCTTACCGCCTAAAAAAAAAAAAAAAATCGAAGACACATTTTGGGTAAAAAGTGCAGTTTTTAAGACCCTAAACTTCATAAGCTATTGGCATTTAGAGTACTTACGTTCTTAAAAGCACAATTTGGTTAGAGGGCATTTAATTTTATTTATTTCCGGTCACAACTGCCCAATCTATAGACTAGACTAAAAAAATATTTCCTTAATTTATTTTCAGAAATACCATCATACACCGAAATATAATTATCCATTTTGTTCTATATTATTTTGTTATTGTAATTCGGAAGAAATAAAATAGAATTATGTAATTTTTCCTACCTCTTCACAGAAGAAAAAAAGTCGAAATTTATGACCCATCTTTATTATTATAGTTTAAATCTTTATCCCAACATTAGCAAGCATCTTCCTAGTAAGAGGATGTCATATCGTGGGAGAAACATTTCACAATAAATATTGTTTCACTTTTACTGGTATTAGAGATTTTAAAGACAAAAGTGAGTTCAAGTTAACATAGAGTAAACAATTAAATTTAAAATACAAGGAAACAAAATGTAAACAAATGTTGGCAGGATTATTTTTTTTTTAAGCAGTGCCATCCAATTAAGTAAACAATGAAGTTTTAATTGCTGAAAAAAGGGACGTTTAAAGTAGCAAGATAAAAACAAATTATTGCTGGATATTTTCTCCATTGCAGAATCTCAAGTAATCCTGCCAACATTTGTTTGCATTTTAAATTTAATGGTTAACTCCATGTTTACTTGAACTCGCTTTTCTACACTCCAAATTTTAAATTACTTATCAGTAGAACTTAAGCAACTATAAACAGGCATCTTTCCAGAATATAGACATTGTTGATAACGTAATTTTTATCAATTTATATCTTCTTCTTCATAAGCGCAACAGCCTTTTACAGGCCATGGCTGACTCGCAGATTTTCCTCCATCTGGCCCTGTCCGGGGCGACGGCCCGCCATCGGTTGACTCCCAACAGCTTGAGGTCCTTTTCAACGTCGTCTATCCATCTTGTATGTGGTCGTCCCCTACGTCTCGTCCCCTCAATTGTGGAAAAAGTCACTTTTTATGCAGGGACGGCATCAGAATTTCTGAAGAGGTGGCCCAGCCACCTAATGCGTGATGCTTCAATAGTTCTCACAATGTCGGTCCCACAGAATTTGTCATATTTATTGTAAATTTCGTGATTGTAAAGAATTCTCCTTACGTTATTCTCTTGAAGAGATCTGTGGGAATTTTAATTATTCGACTATGTCAACCTTCATCTATCAAAAGGTACCTCAAGATAGAATCAAGTTAACATGTCTTATATACTCGTATTTATTATTTGTAGTGGTAGTTAGTTACACCACATTACTCCCCTTCTAGAATTTTATCTGGGATAGAATTCGATGAACGATTACCACTAGTTGATTCATGCTATTAATATATTGAGTTAATTTTGCAGCATTTCGCTCGTTTTTTTTTTTTCATTA
This sequence comes from Parasteatoda lunata, assembly GCA_949128135.1. Taxonomy (NCBI): domain Eukaryota; kingdom Metazoa; phylum Arthropoda; class Arachnida; order Araneae; family Theridiidae; genus Parasteatoda; species Parasteatoda lunata. The sequence goes on from OX421975.1 coordinate 88,498,703, forward strand.
TTATTTTCATTGACCGGGAGACTTTAATTACTTCAGCGGATTTTTTTTTTCTTCTTTGAGCATTTTTATATTAACAGCAAATCAACTGTTTTAATGTAGACTATCCAACGAAGTAGGCGTTACTGTTGAGATTTCTGCGAAATGGGCGTTACTACGTGTTCAAATCACGTCCGGGTCACCAATGTGGGGATTTTAATTATTCGACTATGTCAACCTTCATCTATCAAAAGGTACCTCAGGATAGAATCAAGTTAACATCTCTTATATACTAGTGAATTCGTATTTATTATTTGTAGTGGCAGTTAGTTACACCACAGATCCAAAGATTTTCCTCAAAATTTTTCTTTCAAAAATTAGCAGTTTTTCCTCCTCTGTTTTGTTTATGGTCCAGCACTCACTTCCATACGTAGCTATAGGCCTGATTAAAGTTTTGTAGATGTTTAACTTTGTCTTCACACTGATGAACTTGGATTTGAGTTGGTTTCTGAGGTCGTAGAAACTTCTTTTAGCCATCAAAATTCTGTTATTTATTTCGATTTTCAGGTTGTTGTGGCTAGAGATCAAGGTTCCTAAGTACTTGAACTGGTTAAAAGTTTCAAAAGAGTAAGTCATTATCTCCAGAGGAAATCGATCAGGAGTTTTATTTGTTGCGATCAAAAACTTGGTTTTGTCTGCATTTATAACTAGTCCCATCTCCTTCGCCGCACTATCAATTTATATGCTTCATATTATAAATTACTTATGCAGATGAAAGTAAGTTTGTCATGAAGGGTTTCTTACGCTGAATAGCGTCATCTTGAGGAATCAGTAGAAGCTTGAGAAACTTAGACAGGCATCTTTCAACCATATAGACATTGTTGATGATGTTATTTTTATCAAATTTATAAGATTCAAATTTTAAATAACTTATGTAGGTGAAAGTAAATCTGCCATGAAGCGCTGTATAATGTCCTCTTGAGGAATCAGTAGAACTTGAGAAAATATAGATAGGCATCTTTGAGCAATATAGACATTGTTGATGATGTTATTTTTATTAATTTATATTCTTCAAATTTATATTTCTTATGTAGGTGAACGTGAATTTGTCATGAAGGGCTGTATAGCGTCATCTTGAAGAATTAGTTGAACTTGAGAAACTGTAGACAGGCACCTTTCAACAATATAAACATTGTTGATGACGTTATTTTTATCAATTTATATGCTTCAAATTTTAAATTGCTTATGTAGGTGAAAGCAAGTTTACCATGAAGGGTTTCTTGCGCTGTATAGCGTCATCTTGAGGAATTAGTAGAATTTGAGAAACTATAGACACCATTAAAAAGATAATAATATGTTTTGAAAATTGCTGAGAAAAGTTTGTTTAAACCTCCGAAAGAATGTTGTATTTTTCTAAATTTAAAATAAATATTTAATGACTGAAGTAAAAAAAATTTTTTAATGTAATAAATTAATCAATAAATGAAAAAAAAATTACTCATTATTTCTCGGCAGTGATCAAAAAGCATTTGTGAATTAGCATATCTTGAATTTATAGCACTCATTCTACCAGCTGATTCAATTTGAGTACAGGATGGAATTAACGTAATCATGATGTCTGATACATCAACTATAGACAGACATCAAATTTAATCACATTTTTACGTGACTAAAGTCTTTTGTTGTCAGCTACGGTCATTCCACATTCTAAAATGACTTTTATTATTCTTTTCTTTCTATGAATCAGCAACAAAATTCGATGCCTGTAATTTTAATGTTGGGTTAAGTTAAAAAACGCTCAAAATACCTGCGTTATAAATTAAGGTAAGACGTTTATTTTAAGGGTTTTCAGACATTTGTGTATAAATAAGTAATATTGCTCTACAATCATTATAAATTTATATATATTGAAGGAAATAATCCCTGGAATATTAAATCCTAAATTAATTATGCAAGTGTCTTTGTTTAAAATATTGACTGGGGAAATAAACATTATTTTAGGAGGCTTAAATTCATTTCTTCAACCAATTATAAATTTGAATAATAACGCTATTATGATCATTTTATATTTTCTGATTATCCCCCTCAAGTCTATTTGTTTTTACTGATATACTGAGTTCTGTCAAAATACTTTAAAGTCAGGATGGCTTATACAGGGTACTTCATAATCACTATCCTTCATGTACATTTTGAGAATCCTTGTCAAAATTATAGTAAATAAAGTTTGCTCCTTAGGAGACTCAAAAAATATTAAGGTAGGAAAAAAAATAATCTTAAACCAGTTTAATTGCCTGTTGAAATGCAAGAGTTGTTTTAATAATCATCTTTCAACTCTTTTCTGTTTCCCCCTATAATTAAACAGGTTTTGATGTTTTCTGTTCCGATTTCGTAAATCGAGTTAAAGAGAAGCCTTGGTGGCTCAGGAGATAGGGCGCTCACCTTCCAATGAGGTGAGCTGGGTTCGAAACTCAGCGGTGGCAAGTCGACTCGAATTCCGTACTCTCAATGGTAAAATATCCTTCCCATAAACTATCCTCAGTGGTGGATGGATCATGGGTTAGAATCCCCTTGCCGCCAGGCTAACCTTTGGAAGGTTTCGTGATTTTCCTCCCCATGTAACGCAAATGCGGGTTAGTCCCTTCGTAAAGCCCACCAAGTAGGCAAATTTCTTCTAATACTTGATTGAGGAGCTCCCTTGTCTTCTGGATTGGGTTACGAAATTACAAGACTACGGAGTTGAAAATTGGTAGTCCTAAACCCGAAATTGGGTCGGCTGTTCAGCGCCGGTTATAAAGTAAAATAATATAGTCTTTCGACTAGCTGAGGTGGCTCAGGGGACAGGGCTTTTCAATGAGATAACCCAGATTTGAATATCAGCGATGGCTTGCCGATGCGATAATTCTTTGGGGCTTTCCTTTTCATATAATGCAAATGTGAGTTATTTGCATCAAAAAGTTTTCCACGAAGTCTAGCGTGTCTCAAAGCTTAATCCAGCTGTTTACTTGTCTTCTGGGTTGAGTTCAAAATTTCAAGGTTACGTAGTTGAGCATCGATAGTCGTTAACCCAAAAATGGGTTGGCCTCTCACCACCGGTTATAAAATGAAATAAATTAGTGATTCGAGTATTCGAGATATTTCAGACTCGATTTTATCCTCCTCGTTTCAATATGAATTCCTAATGAGAATGCTTGTTTTTTCCGACTTCATTTTTTATTACAATCCTAATAACATATGTCAAGAGTAGTAGTTACGAAACACCTTGTATATGCTGAATTTATAATATGTTTTTGTGTTTGAATTCTAAATAATTAAGCAGGTTCTTTAAACGTTTAAGATTCTGTTGTGCTTTAGTTTTGTTATAATTTAATTTTTTAATTAAATTATTTTTAAATTTTTTTCTATTTATTATTTTTATTTTTTGTTTCATTATCATTATTTCATTTTTTTGATTTTGCTGGCTATATTTGCTATAGAATGTATGCAAATGTAATTTAAACAAAGGAATGTAAATGAATGATAAAATAAATGAGGGGAAAAAGTCTCTTTAAGGTAATTAAAATTAATGGGGAAAAAAACCTAAATAATTGTATTATTTATGTTTAAGTATCAAAACTGTTGCATAATTTACTGATAAATTCGATTGCGTAAATTTATCAAACCTAAAAATGTAAAAAAGAAAATGTTAACTAATTTTTCTTCAATCAAATTATTTTTGCTTTAATTTTCTTTACAGAATTATTTATGAGTCTATGGTCTGATTTTGCAGCTGGGAAAAGCTTGCTATATTTGTAAGATTATTCCATTCTGATTGGAACTTTTTATTTTTGATGACGTTTGAAATTTGATGATTTTGTTGCACACGAAAACAAAGATCTTGCTCTTTTCACCATCAACTATAAACAGACTTCATGACGTCACGACAACAATCACAATCCTGATATTTCGTCAAGGCTTCACCGTCCTCCACGTTAACTGCATTCGCGTGTTTCCAATTCCATATTTTCTTTTTTGTTTTGTTATAGCACCACGTGACTACCTGGCGACGTAAATGTTTTTCTTCCGCATCCACATAGAGTTAGAAATGTTTTGAAAATGAGCAAAAAAATTTCAAAGGTGAGCTGTTATAGTTATTGAATATTCATAACATTATCAATGTATTCAACTAATTTATTTATTTACTTACATTTTAAATTTCAACGGCTGCAGTAGTACATCGTAATTGAGTTTTTTCTTTCGAAATTATTTCAACAAAACTGAAGACAGAACGTCCTCAAGTTATACTATTGACTATAAAAAAAGAAATATTTTCACCCTTGTACCGTGAAAGACTTTGATCTGTATGTCCACTTGCTCGTAATTGATTTGATTTTTGATAAAGATTTTTCTATCTCTTTTTACTGTGAATGATTTTCAACTTGATCGCCTAGTAGGTACATCTTTAATAATTTTTCAAATTTATTATCTACTTTTTATTCTTTTTTGTCTTAAAACCTATAATCAGTAATAAAAAAAAGTGTGCTTCTATTTAGTCATAGGAATATCGTTTGAGATTATAGCAAAAAGAAAATAGATGAAAGCCGAGTGTCAAACGTTTTATTTATAGTTATGAATGTTCAGCAATATTCATACGTATAAATATCTTATCTAAAGTTTCCAGTTTCTTTTGAATAGTATTAAAGGTCGAAATTTCATCATTAATGGAAAAAAATGCTAGCTTTTTACTTTGTAAGATTTTGTAATTGCAATCTAATAGTTAGCAGATGTTATATTATGAAACCGATTTTCGAAAAACTCCCTTCTTTATTATAACAATCAAATTAATCAGTAATATTAATCTAATAAAATTGTAGTTATTTTGAATTTTGAAACCACATTCGAGGTATGGAATTATCTCTTCATTCAAGGGAAATTAACATAAAAAACTAATTTCTTAATTGGGTGTATTGTTTCAATTGTCATTTGTTTTATATGGGGAATTTTACAGTAGGATGCCTTTCTTATTTTTTTTCAAATTTTTATGTTCTTGCAGAAACAGGAAAGATGGCTAAATGATATTTTCTAATAATAATAATAAAAAAAAATGGTTGATTTCATGATACAGTTAAAGCTTGAATTTACAAATCTTTTTAAAATGTATCTAAGCATGGTAGCATAGTTTTTAGAGTTATACTGTATTTTAGAAATTCTATGTTTCTAGAATTAGGTGAAAAGCTTAAAGAGAAACATTTTAAGTGACATTTTGACATAGAATAATTTTTTTAATTAAAAATTAATATAAATGAACTTTTTAATTAGAGGAGTGATTTCAATTGTAATTTGTTTTAATCCTGTAGTTAACCAGGTCAAAATTATGGAATAGTTTCTAGAGTTGGAATTTAGGAATATTATGTTTATAATGTTTGTTTTAGATAGAGCTTATGGAAGAACATTATATATTGCCATAAAACGCAATTATTAAATATTAATACAAATGAATTTATTAATTATATGTATAAGTTCAATCATCAATAGTTTTAAACATATTTAATATAAGTATCTAATCATATATATACTATGTAATGAATTGTTATTTGCTTTAAACATAAATCTAATTTATTTCAAACTTGCATGTAAGCAAGTTAGTTATCTATAATTGTATCTGAAATGGGGCTGAATTTTAGAAATAATATGTTTTTAGTGTTTCGTGTAGAAGAATGAATTAAATAACATAAACATTCAAATTTTTAAATCTGTATGTTGGCTACACTCATTTTCATATTGAAGATCAATTATTGCTCATCTACTTAATGTTTCAGCAGCATTTAAATCAGCTATAATAAATGCAAATAATTCCTTAAATCATAAGAAAAATTCAGTATGGCCTCTTGAATATTATAAAACAGTTACATGCTTTATCTGCTCTTGATTTTCTTATCATAGGAATACCTTTCATTTTATGATAAGTCACCTATTTACATACTATGTCTCTCTAATTTTATACCATATAACCACAATAGTATGGCTATCAACAGACTTGTTTCTTGTCATACTCTTATCTTGAACTTATAATTTTAAAACTGTAAAAGAACTTATTCAAATAGCAAAATCATTTAAAAAGATGTTCCTATTTGGGCAATAAGTAAAAGATATTTTGATTTGCTTTTAAATTTATCTTCTACTTAAATATGATGTGAATAATGCAAAAATGTATTTTTAAAACTTATTTGAAATGGCTAATTTAATGACAATAATCAATATTAGTAAGTTTTTTAACTCTTGAAGTTAAAAAAACTAATATTTAAATATTTAAAATATTAAATATATTTAAAATATTTAAATATTAATAAGAAATATTTAAAATAGTAAAAAATGTATTTGTTTTTAAGGTAATTACCTAAGTTAAAAAAGGTATTTAATTCTTATTGTTTCACGTAACATAAATTGTTAAATTTTAACTTAATTTTATGTGCTTGAGGATTTGTTTGATTTATTTTCATTCAATTTGACTATGAAAACTACTGATATTTTTTCCCTGAATATAAGTTACAATTTGTTTATCTGTAGTAAATATGTGATAAATTTAGTGACATTTAGAATACAAACATTCATAATAATGATATAAGTGATAAATTTGACTTTTATTTTAAGAGTCAAGTTCCATTTTTTTAGTGTTATATTTAGAATTACTGTTAATAATTGTCAATCGCCAAGATGTTACTTTTAATTGAGATAAATTTAAAAAGTAAGCATAGTGGTGTGCCAAAAAGTGTTTACAGATTATGTACTTTAAGTTAACCTCTTTCTATGTTGAATTATTTTAGTTCATCAAGTACCAGTACTTGTTTTCTTTTAAATTTTGGCACTGGTACCCAAAATATCCTATTTCATATACTTTTTCAAAAGATGGTGTTGGATTTCTTACTGTTTGTCTTTTGGTGAAAATAATAGTAACCAAATCATAAAGAGCAAATGTATCGAACAAATTTGTTATAGGGTTATACCTTTTTATTGGTTTATTTGTTGCCAACTAACATAAAAAAATCAGAAGAAAAAAATATTGTGACAAAGCTGGAAATTGCGCAATATTTTTTTAATATTGAAAATTATTTATCAAAATATTGCCTTTCATTGATAAGCACTTGTGAAAATGCTATTCCTTTTGCCTAAAAAGAAATCAAATTGTAATTAACTGTAACTTGAAGCCTTTGTATGATAAGGAACGAAAAAAAATACAATTGTTGTCAAAACAAGGTTACAAAACTTGGTGAAGGAAGTGCAGTAGACTTATAAAAAATCTAGATAAGCAGATTTCACAATTTAATCTCTTTAATCATATTTTGTAGTACAGCTAAATGTGTCAATTATTGTATTATTACTGTTACAGATTACATATATATTTAGATATTTTTTGAAGATAGTGAAATTATTAGGAATATCAGGGAATTGAACTATAATTAATCTTCAGCTAATATCACAATAAATGTTTTTCTGTAATAATTATTCTAGAAATTAATAGGAGATGAATTACTTATTAATAAGGGTAAATTGCAGGTGAAGTCTAACCTTTGTCAAACTATGTTTGGAAATTTGTATGAAAATTTCCTTGTCAAGCAGCTTTTAGTTATTGAAGAATAGATAATCTTTTTTTAAATAAACTAGATCTAGAATCTCCTCTTAACTCAAGTTGACATATATATATATATATATATATATATATATATATAAACTTTTCTTTCAGATTTTTTACTGAGGCAAATAAATAAAGGAACAATGGAAGGCAATTCTCCAGAATCACAACACTTGTAAGTTAAACCATCTTTCATTCGATCATTGATTATATGATTAATTTGTAATCCTAGTTGTAGAAACCTTTGTAATGATCTGTAGTACCACCATATTTTTTATCTGCTGAGCTTGTAGTAAAATATTTCTATTTAAAAGTTGCACTTTGTTGGATCATAAGTTTAAAAAGGCAAGAATGTTTAATATTTTTCCACATCTTATTTCAAATGAATTATATTTTGGGATAATTAAAAAAAAATAATAATGAACTGAATATCTAGTGAACAAAATGAAGCTTGTAAGAAAATAATGCTCAAAACAATCCAAATATTTCAAAATTTATAAGTTCTACATGAAATTAACATAAATTTGACTGTTGGTGTTCTGAAACATAAAACAAATGCAGGGAAAAGTAAAATGGCTGTGGAAATTATAAACTGTGTTATGTTGCTGCATACTGTCACATCAATTATTGATTATGGAACCTGAGCAAAAGCATACACGTGTTATACGATTCTCAAGTTATGACTTGATAAATGTATTTAGGGATTAGCTGTAAAGCTTATATGTTATACAAGTTAATTTTGAAAGATGACCAAGCTGGTCGCCAAAGGCGACTTGTCCATCTATAGAATTACCTTGCAGTGCAAAAACTTGTTTTTTTAGGTAACAGTTAAATTTCTTAGGAACTGTTATAATTAATTTCGGAATCAGGATTGGCTTTTGATTTTGGAAACTGGGTTTTGACATCACAAATGTCAAATGCTGGTTGAAACTACAAAAATCTAATGAGTGATTTATCCTCAACCTAGGTATGAGGTTTATGACTAAAATCTGGTGTCAGCAGTTTTATAGCATAAAATTATATTTATAAATAATTCAATATATACTTCTACCTGCATTACAGCTGATTGCCAGCCATTACTGTCTCAAGCATCTTTATCTATCTTGATCAGTCAGATGCCCCTACGTTCCATGTATCAACTCTCACACTGCTCTGATACTTTACCACATTACCTTGCATGTAATCCAGCTCTTTCTTTTTCTTTTTGGCTTGAAAAAAGTTATTTCTTTTATTGATTTCTCATTGTCATATCTATAGATATGAACTAGCCATCTCATTTGTTGAATATTAATAACATTCGCTATATTTGGTTTTCTGAATTTGTTGTATAATTCAAAGTTGTATCTTATTCATACATTATTCTCCATTACCACATTAAAATTTTTTTCTCAAGATTTTTTATTCAAATATAAGTAATCTATTTTCTTCTGATTTGTTCATTGTTCAGTACTCACTTCCATAAAAAACACTACAATTTTACTAGGGTCTTATATAGTTGTACTTTTGTTTCCTTTGTATTTTGATATTGAACTATTCCAAAATAGCATATAGTAGCCATATTTGTTCTGTTGGTAATTTCTTTTTTTTTATGCCATAATTTTTATTTTAATAATTGTACTGGCTTTTGGAAAATGGGTTTTTGTGTTTGTATGCCCGAATAGAATATGACTAAATGTATAATTAGATGTTAAAATATATATTTTAGTTGTTTTACTAAATGTTTTCGTTAGTAGGAAGAATTTTGACATGATGGATTTATCCATGGTTAAATTTTTAATGTGTTAAAATTTTTTAAACATGTTCTGGATGTACCAAATAGACTAACAAAACAGAAATCTCGTGTAAACATGTGCAGAAAAAAAGTTTTGGAATTGTTTAAAATCAATGAAATATTAACTACACATTTGCAAAATTTTCATTTAAGGGCATAAATAACAAATTTGAAATACACACTTGCAGTGGAAGTATACCAAAAGTTATTCTTTTCAATTCATCATCAGTCACACTTCATGTATGTCTTGTTTAAAATCATTATAATTAATCAAGGGTCTGTCCAGGCCGAATTTACTACCGTTTAGCGGTACCTTCACAAATTAAATTTTAGGTAAAATGGTAGTTTCACAAATTCAACTTTAGAAAAAACTGTAGTTTCACAAAATACTTTTTCTTAAAATTTTATTTTTGTATCCCTTAATAAAAACGATAAATCTTCTAATTTTTCACAAATTATATCTAAATTTTCACAAAATAGGTACCTTTCAGAAAAACCTAGACAGGCCCCTGTTTATGTTTCAAATGAAAAGTAGCTTCCAAAATAATTTGTATTAATTTGATCTTGCATGTTTGAAATCATTATTATTCAAATATTAAAATGCATAGGGTTTTAAAATTTATTTGCAATTTTAAAAAAAACTATTTATTTTAGAAATAATGGCGTTGGCCGACAAGCGAGAAGTCGCAAACGTAGCAGAGCTGAAGCTTGTTTAGGAAAAGAAAGTAGTAGAACTGAACCTTGCTTAGAAAGACAAAGTAGCAGAGCTGAAGCTTGTTTAGGAAAAGAAAGTAGCAGAGCTGAGGCTTGTTTAGAAAGACAGAGTAGCAGAGCTGAGGCTTGTTTAGAAAGACAAAGTAGCAGAGCTGAGGCATGCTTAGAAAGACGACGTTCAGGTAGTCGTAACTCCTCTCATGCTAGAGAGAAAAAAACTCCATATGCAGATAGACCTACTACTTCTGTAACTATGTTTTTTCATATCTATTTTTTAGTGCTGCTTTATTAGTATTAAAAATATTCTAATAATATCATTTATTGAAATGTAGGCATTGTATCGACCTGCTTCATTTAGTGATGAGCCTGAAGCCATTGATGCTAGAAATCGTTGCGATTACTCTGTTAAAATTACGAAAGAAATGGCAAAAAGTGGCAATGGTATGTTAATTTGCTTATGATATTTTTTTGTTTTGCAACAATTTTTCAGTATGTAAATATTTATTCAGCTGACAAGTTATAATGTACCAGAAAGATTTATTAATGAGTGATTATTTAAGTGGCTTGTGATTTTTTTTCTTTATTAATGAATTTAAGAAACTATTGCTTGGTAAAATAAATATTTCGTTGTGAACAATTCCCTGTGGCAGAATTTTTCGAGCTATCTGCGACAATACTCTCTAGCACTAATATCTTTCTGCAAGATACTTTAAATAATAACAAAGGTATATGTTACTTATTTCAAATAACAAAAGCGCTGTGTTTACAAAAAAAAAAAACATGTAATTTTTTTTAATTGAACATTTCATAATTTTTTATTCTAATATTATGGGTGGTATTCTTGCATTTTGTTGGGAGGGACGCACAAATTATTTCCTTCGCATTTTGTAAGTAATAATCTCAATAAAAGAAAAATAATTAAAAATCATGAAATCCGTAGTAGTAATTGGCGGAAAATAGATCGACGACGAAATCATGCAAATTGGACTCCTCAAATGCGTGTTTCATTTCGAGGTTAGGTTGTTGTAATAAATAATATTGTGTAAAAAAATATCAGATTTAAAAACTATGGAGAAAGCAATAGCAATAACAGCTAAAAATTCAATAAAATTATTGCCTTAAAGAGTAAATACTCAACTGCACGATTCTAAATTCCCATATTGTTTGAAATACTATGGAGAAAGCAATAACAGTAAGAGCTAAAAATTCAATAAAATTATTGCCTTAAAGAGTAAATACTCAACTGCACGATTCTAAATTCCCATATTGTTTGAAATATATCGGGATATTTGAAATCCACTTGAAAATGAATCGAAACATGATCGATTTACTCGATTACGATACTATCGGCGTAAATTGAGTGCATTAGAAAAAGATTATCTAAATACATGGTTAAAATATTACGTGTAAATTTCGGTAAAATTTTTTTTTCTTCTTACTTTTAAAAGAAAATTTTCGTCAATAACTCTGTAACGTTCTGTGACAATGTCGCCGTGTCACTGCGATTCTGCCACGGGGGAACAATTTATGTTTTTTCATTGTTGTATTCCTTTGCTTATTCCATTTAATTTCCTAAATGATATTTTATTAGCTCCCAGACCAGTACGGGTATATGCTGATGGGATTTATGATTTGTTTCATCAAGGTCATGCATGTCAACTTATGCAAGCAAAGTGTGCATTTCCAGATGTTCATCTTATAGTCGGAGGTATAGTTCTTTATTTTAAAGAAGTACCTGGCTCTTAATTTAGTTTTTTTTTCAATTTCTCATAAAGCTGTTTTTCTCTGAGGGATCCCAAAATCAATTGGATGTAGATAGACAGTACCCAAATGGTGTTACATGGTATGCCAGGGTTCCTTGGGAAGGTCATAGAGGTTCTGTGAGATGGTACTTTTATAATAATGCATTGAATAAATTACAAAAAAATATGTATTTACATATGTTTGAATAAGTATTTCTCATCGAACTTTGAAATTCGAAATAAAATAACCAAATTTAAGAATAGGAATTATTTTTTTCTGATAACCATTCTCTCAACTTATAACAGTTCTTTTTCAAAAAGCATAATTCAGCTTATTTTATTTAATTTCAACTTATAAGGCAAATACTACTAGACTTAATTTTAAAGCAAAAACGTTGCTACTGAAGACTTGCGAATTCAACTTCCGGACATGTAACTTAATTTTGATTTATTGATGAAACAATGAAAATTCAGATTAAATATTTCTGAATTAATTTATATATAGTTTTCTTTGTTAGCACATTTACACCTGCTAATGAACGGATTTTAAAAGTCAGGATTCCGCCAAAAGAAGCTTGATTACTTAGGGTTCTGTAGATAAATAAAAAAATAAAAAAATTGAGAAGCGCTGAGGTTGTTAGGTTCTGGTTTATTTTCCTATATTTCTTAATTTTTTTTCCTTTGTGTTATTTAATGAAAGAAAAATTATCGGCAAGAAATATTTTGTAAAAATTTGCTCTAGTATTTTAATAGTTAAATGGTTAGGAATTTTGTATAAAAATATGTTAAAGTGTTATGTATGAAATTATTTTTGTAGAGACATAAATTATCTTTGTACATCTTATTTTATTCCTATTTCGGCCTAAGCTTCAAATTATGGATTCTCTGATCTAGAGTGCATACCAAATACTTTTATATTTTTGAACAGTTCATCTACTGATTTTGTGAATATTTCTGGTAAGCATTGTTTTTCTGCAAAAGAACAAAACCATTAAGTATCTTTTTTTAGTAGCTATAAACAGAAATTTAGATTTACCAAGCTCCTAGTAAAATTAGGTCTTTTTTTGTTACAAAAATATGCATCAACCTCTTGAAGTGAAAAATCTGCTTTCTTTTATACATTAGGTTGTGCTTTTTTAATAGTTTTTTCTTAATTAATAAAATTAGAGTGAATATTTTTTTGCTGATCTGTGGAAATGCTTTTAGGATCCCACTAAGCTTTTTTTATTACTTTGCATTAAATAGTAATTTTCTATAAACGACATTAATTTGGGATTGCTTACTACATGTTTTTTACAAAGATTTCATCATCGTCTTATTACATATTATTTTGTATTATATATTTTTTATTGTTATACAACATTAATAACTTTTAGATTCAATAATACCTACATTAAATAAAATTACTAAGTTAATAATTTGAACATAGATGTCTCAGCAATGGGTAAAGTTTTATATACAGTGAAACAACCAGGAAAGACTATCTCTCTATAAAGACCTCCTCAATGTAGGATCACTTTTGAAAGATACTAAAAATTTTTCCATAGACGTTGTGTTGAAGAAAACCTTTGGGAAAGACTGTCAAAATCTCTCCCAGTGACCAGGAAAACCTCTGCACCAAATGTGAAAAAGCTCAAATAAAGAAATAAGAAAAAATAGCCAACAAAAAATATTAACAAAACAAATAACTAGATTAAAATGTGTTCAAAATATTTGTGAGCGGCTCATGTTTACAGAGCTTTTTTCGATGCAGCTGTGTCCATTTATCAGTGATTGACATTGATGAGAAAAATTCCCCTCCTTCACTATTGTTTCTTTTCTACCTCACCCCCGTTTTAACAATGGACAGTTTTTTTTTTTCCTATTCTTTCATTTTCCCCCACTTATTCATACATTACTTCATGTGTTACTGATGATTTCATATAACTGACATTTACCGCCTATATAATTTAGCTTTGTTAGTTCTTTCAGTTGGTATTATGTCAAAGTTGGTTAAAAAATTCTTGTTCATCTCCTTATATGTAGGCCTTTTTAATTTTATTTTTTCTTTTATTAATGTATTGTTTTATTTTTAGTTTGTAGTGATTTCCTCACTCACCAGCATAAAGGTAAAACAGTGATGACTGATGAAGAAAGGTATGAGGCTGTACGTCATTGTCGTTATGTGGATGAAGTTTATCGTGATGCACCGTGGGTGTTAGATGATAAGTTTTTAGAAGATAACAAGGTAACATGAAATTCCTGTTTTCATTCTTACCCTGTTTAATCATACTGAATGATTAAAGAGATGCAGTGTGCGTGATTTCATAAATCTTAAATGTGTTTTAAAATAAATAGTTTTTAATTGTTTAAGATGATGAACCGTTATTTTATTACATCACGAAGTTCCGCATTTAGATGTCTTTTTTTCTGAAAGTATCATTTCCCAGGCATTAATAAGCAAATCTCTTTACCCTTTTAAATTTTTTTTTTATTTTTTTATTATTTTTTTTATGCTTGCAGTATGCTAAAGCAGTATTAGTAAAAAACATTATTTTTATTTTTTCTTGCTGTTTTTCCAATAGTTAAACATTTGTTTTGCTTCAATAAGCTAAAGATGTAGGATTCTGCTTTAATAAGCCCACTAAAACAGTTGTTGAAAAGGCAAGAGTAATTGAAGATTAAACTATGAATATCAATTAAGTTGACTATTGGAAGTGTTTGAAAAGAACACCGTCAGACAAGCTTTGTATCACTTCAAATAAATGCTTTCATTATAAAATCTACTCAATTCTGTTCCTTGCTTTAGATAATTTTTTTCTTTTATTTAATGAGATTAAATTACCTTTGAAATTTCTGATTCCTTTTTTAATGTTATTTTTATCTGATTATTTGCACATTGTTTCTGCACATTGTCATTGCTGATTATTTGCACTAAAAAAGAAAAACATTTCAAGAAAGCTCAAATTATCATCTGCTCACTTTTTTTTTTCCATGCATATATTTTTATACTAAAAATTTTTTAGTTACCTAATTAAATGTCATTCAATCTAACAGAAACATTTGTTAAATAAAATTGAAGTTAATTATCTTCTATTTATTTTTTGGAATTTCTTATTATTTGGAAAAATTTATTTTCTGAATTTGCGGAAGTTCCGAAAATTCTGGATATGGGACTTTCTACTGTATTATGTAAAATAAAGGACATAACCTGACTTTTGGAAACTGCAGAAATATTATTGTATGAGATTGGATCTTTAAACTGTGTCTCTTAGGATTTATCTTCTGATTATTTAACATAGAGGGAAAAATTAGCGGACTTGTTAACTCTGTCTTTAGGCCTAAGTCTCAGTCTTTTATGTATAATTTGAGGGCGTCAAGCCTCTAAAATATTTTCTCATGCTTTTTTCCTAATAAGAGTATGAATTGCAGAACCCATGCATATCCCTCAAAATTTTCCTCCATATCAGCTATTTTGTAGTTTGAGTGTATTTATTTTATCATTAACATTCTTCCTTTAGAATTACTTTTTAATATTCTGTTTGGTCTGATAACCTCCCTCCTCCAAAAAAGAAAAATATTTATAACACTGCTTTTAACTAAGCATATTATAGCTTTATTCATTCTAAAATAGCTAATTTGAATAGTATTTCTATTATTTCTTTTTTTAGTATCAAGTAATTTTTCATTGATAGTAGTTTTTCTATGTCTTAAAAGTATAAGGAAAACAGGAAAAATCTCATCTTTCAATATTTTAGAAACTCAGTTTTGTTCTTTACATTGTGAAGACATTTCAGGACAGAAAGTTTTCATTTTTTTGATAGGACCGATACACAATCGTGTAAAGTCAGTTGCAGGAAAAGTACTACCTGCAATGTATTGGCCAAGTATAAGATGGTAATTAGCTGTTCCTCGCAGAGATGCAACCTAAGAGTGAATATTCTATCATATAATCCTAATAAAATAATGAATCATAAATCCAAAATCCAGACTTAATTCTTTTTCTTGTCAAAAAGAAGTTATGAGAATTTGTTGATTGTGAGAGGCTAATCAGAAAGAGTTTTAATGTTTTTAAAAAATGCTGAATCGTCACTTAAACTCGTCACTGTTTTTAAAAAATAGGCTAATTTATTATTTTTTAATTTTTAGAAGTAAAAATACAGCTCATATAAATTTAATTTAAAGAAAGTGTAAATTAATTTTTTTTAATATTTTTTATTGTTCTAGTTTTTCAGCTATGTGGTGGTCACAAAAATCTCAGACTTGTTGAATTTCTTTGGTTAGCAGGTCTGAATTAGTAATTTTATGTGTTATAACATGCATTAATGCTCAAATATAGTAGTGCAATGTTTTTATATCTCTCATAGTCTGTTTTTTTCACAAAAAATAATGTTGCTTAATTAAGTATTGATCTGCAAATCAAATACAGTCAAACCCCACTATAGTGAACACGGTTTATAGTGAACTCCCGGATATAGTGAACAAAATGTTCGGTCCCGTGCCTTGCTATACACGTATAATGTTATTTTTTGTGGATATAGTGGACCAAAAAAAGTGAGGAAGTTGGATATAATGAACTTTTTTCTGTCTTTGACTGATTTTTTCCTTCATTTTTTTGTAATAATTTTGAAATTTCTACTTCAAAATAAATACATATACTGAAGTTAAAACCATCTATAGAGGGGAATGCAGTGATAAGCCTTTCCTATCCATAAACAAACCAAGCAGATGTTTCCAACCCAGGCAGATACACCTGTAAGGTGTCAGTGGGATCAATATGCATTTTCTGTCAGAGGGACTGAGTAATTATTCATTGTTGGTCAAAGGGTTAAACACTATTATGTGTTGATAAGGCCCTCATTTCAACTCCTTTTTGCACTCAGTTCAGTTAAAAAAAAGTCTGCAAACAAGTGTCTCAAATTTAACTATGGCGACCAGTAAAACGTTCTCCATTGATGATAAAATGGGCATAATCAGAAAAATTGAAAATGGATACTATCAAGTTGATATTTGCAGGGCATATAAACTATCTAAATCTGCAGTTTGTAACACAAGGAAAAATAGTCAAATTATAATTTCTGCTCATGGAAAAGATTTAGATGGCAGAAAAAAGTTGAGAAGAGTACACAAGGATGTTGAACAAGCGTTACTGAAGTGGATCACGATTCGAAGAAGCCGCAATCTTCCAGTCAATGAATTTTCTAAGTCGATTTTATGAAACAACTTTTATGTGCTCGAATGGCAGGTTAGACAGGTTTAAAAAGCTGAATAACAGAAATTCAGGAAAAATTATCTGAGAGTCGGGAAGTGTTTCCATTTCTGATGTTAAGGATTGCTCATCAGCTAAAAATTAAAATTTTTTAAAAAATTTTTTTTTTGTTGCACACAAGACAAAAAGTAATGAAAAATAACACAGCTACTACATAATATTTTCAGTTATTTATTTTAATAATATGTAATAAAAGGGAGGAGTTTGGGAACCATTAGTTAAATTGCCTGCGTAACGGATATAAGGAATTCCCGGTTGTAGTGAACCAAACTTTCGGTCCCTTGAAGGTTCACTATAGCGGGGTTTGACTGTATATAGAAATAGCGGATGGGTTGCATGGCTATATTTCATATTTGATACCTTGAATGCTATTGTGCTGTGTCATATATATATATATCCATAGAGATGTTTGGGAAGTTTTGTATTAGGTATGTGTGTTAAAACTATTATTTTTCTAATTTTTACTTAAAGCATTGAAAAAGTGTGTCTAATAGGCTATAAATTAAGTGTAAAAAATATTTAAATTGATAAAACAAAAACTATCATTTGAACTTTTATAGCTCAAATTTTTAAAAAAAAGCAAAGTAAAGTTAATTAAAGATTTTATTAAAACAAACATTAAATGATAAATAAACTTTAATAGTAATTATTATTTTGTTCTTATACATGTGCAGATGGAATTCGCAGCTTATGTCACCGGCTCTTACTATAAGATCAGATTATAGCATAAGTTTAATGGCATGGTTTTAATTAAATAATATACTTGTTTGTGTTTATAGATTGATTTTGTAGCACATGACGATCTGCCATATAACATGGGATCAGAGAATGATGATGTATATAAATTTATTAAAGAAAGGGGCATGTTTGTTGCTACAGAGCGAACTGAAGGTGTCTCAACATCAGATTTGGTAGCACGAATTGTTCGAGATTATGATATGTATGTAAGACGCAATTTAGACCGAGGGTACAGTGCAAAGGAAATGAATGTTTCATTTTTAAATGTAAGTATCATTTTAAATTTGTTTGAATTTTTTTTTTTTTTACTATTTATTTTTATTAATTTGTTTAAAGTTACCTCTTAATTTAAACATGAAGACTAGCTTTAAATTTATATATTATTTCAAGAAATATATATATAAAAAAAAGAATTGGTGCAAAAAGGAAAATTAATTTCTGCATCAGCCATCCCCACAGTTACTGATTGCAATATACTACTCCCAGTTGATCACTGGAGTGGCAGCCATCAGTAATCTTGTGAGTGACCACTTTGATCAACTTGCCAAGGTAACAAAGGTGTGTGATATTGGTCCTTGTTAAACTGTTTGACTGTAATGTGCTTGACTTTGTACACAGATCCTTGGGCTACCAAAGTTGGGGAGTCATTCCCTCGGCAAAGGATCAAATTTCTGACGGCATGTCTTTGGGTCATCCTCGTGGATGTTTCTTAGACTGTTGCTCATTGTAAAATAAAATCTACTAAGTATCTGCGCACATAATATTTTTTGATAATAGAATAATTTTATTAAATATACAAAACACAGTTAACTGTTTAATATTTTTATTTAATTTTGACAAAAAAAACAAAAACATTATAATCATGCACATTAACATTAAGAACATTAGAGAAAGATTATTATACATAAAAATGAAATTAAAAAACTGCATTCATATAAAGTAATTATCTAAGTAATACAGTCGAACATGTTTATCTCAAATCTCACGGGTAAGACGAAAAGTTCGAGATAAAGAGGTTTCGAGTTATACAGGTACTTTAAAAAATTAATTTTATTTAAGAAATTCTATTAAAAGTGCTTTAATTGTTTTTTGTAGAAAAATATAAACATTTCTTTAAATTAGTTATACCACATACATCTATTTACATAACAGTTTTAACATACATTAACGACTGAAAATATTTTTTTCAAGATTTTTGACGTATAACCTTATTTGTTTTGATTATACTTTTGAGGTTAGAAAGATCGCAAATTCCTCATAGCCAACATTTTCCTGGGGTTCAAGAGTATAGTTTATAAGAATTCTACAGCTTTTTCTACTTCTTTTGCATTTACTTTTGATTCATCAATATGATCTTCAGCTTCTTTATCTGATATTCCTTCCTCATTTGTCAATGTTCCGCATGTTGCCAGGCAGTTGTCCACTTGTAAAAATCATCAAAATTAATGTCAACATTAAATCCAGATTTTATTGCATTCCATTCTGGCAAATCTGGCACTGCATTTTCAGCGTTAAAATTTTTTTCTTCTTTACTGATGCCTTCATCCTCTTATTCATCATCTTCACAGCTATTCTTATAACCAGCTTTTTAAAACCCTTTTGGATAGTTTTTAGAGACACATTTCTCCAGGCAAAACAGTAATTCTGATAGCGTCTTACTTGTTTCATCAATGGCATCTACAAGTTTGCGTACCAACTGTTTTCTATAGCTTTCTTATCTATGTTGAATAGCTAACCCCTGATGGTCAGTACTCATTAACCCCTCACTTACTGCCAGAATCATTGTTACATTGCTAGTTAAGGAAGTGCAGGGATAGTGATTGAAATTCCAAGAAACACCCCCTACATGTTCATCCCTACTTCCTGTGGATTCACGAAATTTATCTCCGTCTACGAGTTCTACGGATAAAGAAAGTTTTGACATTTGTGCTCTATTGTTAGAAATTCGAGAAACGGAGGTTTTGAAGAAAAAAAATTCAACATAAACATGGAAAATACATTGATTTTAGACAGTAAATGTAGGGAAATTTAGAAATTTCGAGATAAAAGAGGTTTTCGAGATAAAGAGGTTCGAGATAAACAGGTTCAACTGTATTAGTGATTTGCTTCAAACAAAATTTCATTTAAAGATTTCCTATTGTCACCGCATTTGTTTATTTTCATTGTAAAGTGATAGTCAAGCTGTAAAATAGACTCGCTGTTTATACACTGCTCCGCCAACGATAGGATCGCTAATCTTTGGCTAAAGTGGTTGTTATATCTTTTCTCTTTGGGAGCAGCATGTAAACATTAATTTTCTTCTACCATGATTTCTTCAATCATAATTATTCCATCTGCTTCTTATTTTCTTTATTTTTTCTCTGCAAAATTTTATATTTTTGAACATTGAAACTTTTTTTCTATATTACAATAAATATCAAAAAAAGTATCCATAGAATTGGAAAATCACCAATGTATCCCCACATGGCGTGCGTGCATCGTTATTATCTAACTTTGCTGTTGCCACTTGCCCGTTGTGCAACTCTCGTGGGTCAACAACATGATGGGGACAATGTTGTCAACACTGCTCATTGACCTTCTTCACTTTCCAAGCAGTCTAGTGCTCATCAATCTCATGCTGTCATTGAGAATAGGACCCTCTGTCCTCTGCAATGGCAGCTCAGAACCAGAAATACTCTTGGCTTCTAAATTCTCAATAGCAACCTATTGTAGAATGATTTTTTGCTCATAAATGACTTTTTACATTTTATTTTAATTTTTGCAAACTATTGTGAAACTCCATTCTTAATAGAACTATTCTGTTTAAATAAATATATTGTTCATTTGTCTCACTTAAGTTAACATTTTTGAATAAAATCTGGTTTTATTAAACTTTGAGATTGACAAATGGTTCTATACTTTGTTTCTAATAAGAGAAGACCATTGCGGCTTAGGATTGAAGTAATCATCCGCGATTGTATATAGTTCTAGTTTATTTAGCTATCAAATTATAAAAATATGTTTTCAAAAGAAAATAGAAAACAAAATCAGAAATGTAACAACAAAGCAAACAAAAATCAGAAATGTAATTTGTGATATCATTTATGAAATATATATTATAATTATCAAAAGAGAGTTATAGTTCCGTCATCTTACTGGAATCCTAGACTTGGCTACATATTTCGCTAAATAATAGAACATTCCTTTTTGAAAAAACAACTATATGACATTGCAAGAGAATTGGATTTGATTGGACCACTAAAAATGGCACATATTATGCTGACATGCCCTTAACAAATCAAATGCGATATAAATAATATTTTTACTTTTGTTTTGGTGTGGAAGAAAATCATCTGCTAGAAACAATATTTATTATTTTTTTATCAGTTTTTTTTAATACAAACAGAAAGATGTATATTTGTTATGATTTTTAGATATGATTTTAATTAATTCTTGTTAAACAAATCAGTTTTTATTCAATGAGTTTTATTTTCTTTATTTCACACGATTTAAGAAAGAAAACAAAAAGAAAGCTGTATGACATTGTTTTAAGAGTTGGTGATGTTGATATACGTTTGCGCTGGGAGCTTAGCATCCATTTGGCTTACACTTAAATGCAAACAGGCTCTATCCATAAGGATAATGGTTTTTTCCTAGCTTGCAACTGAATATAGAGCTATTATTTGTATTAATTTTTACACAAATCTATTTGAAATTATGAAATATTACATTAAAATTAATTATTATGCTTCAATTTTTGTTAAAATATTATTTAAATTCCAATTAATATCATATGAAAAACTTTTCTAGAGATATTTTGTTTTGAGTATCTACATTTTGTTTTGGAAAAAATTGGTTATCATTGTATGTACAAAATAAAGGAAAAAGTGTTCACACTTTTTAATAACATAGGTCTGGCTTAATATGTACTTATTTTTCAATAGAATTTTTTTATCAAGATTTATTGTTAAAAATAGATGAGAGTAAATAAATACTAAAGTTAGAACTGCTTAGGGTGCAAAAAATATACAGATTCCTGGATTTTAAATTTATTTAAAATTCTGGCAGATTCTTCTGTTTCTAAGTATTTATTCACAAACATGGGCTAGATATGTTGGAATATAGCAGTGTTTTCATTACAGAAAAAAAAAGGGGGAGAAAATTTCTCACCCTTTCTCAAAAACAGGGTGAGATTTCAAAAAGTTAAGTGAGATTTCTAAAAATTAAAAAAACACGAATAGACTTGGGGGAAAAAAATATTTCTTTAATTTATAATACATTTTTATCAACTTCTAATTTCTAAAACATTGAATATTTTTGCTGCATCATCATATGGAAAATGTTCTATATCTACTTTTTCATCAGCTATTCTCATTAGGTTGTTCAAATGCTCATCAGTCAATCTGTTACGATATTTTGTTTTAATTTGGTTTTGGGTGCTAAATGACCTTGCAACAGATGCTGAACTATTTGGAATCACTAATTAAATTTGTAGCATTGTGCACACACTTTCCTATCCTCTACATGTGCCAGCATAGGCTTTTGAATTATTTCTGTTATAGAATAATGAAGTTTGTTGAAGTTATTTCCATGTTCATACTTCTTGTTAGGTCTTCCAGCATAGTTTTCACAGATTTCAACTTTTACAAATTGCTGTAAATTGTCGATGAGGGAGTTTGGTAATTCATTAACAGCTAAAAATAGAGCTAACTCTAAACAACTTATTATACAAGACTCATTTTTTTTCTCAACACTTGTCGTAGCTGTTTTCATGTCTTTCAAAATGGCGGAAGACGAAATTTTTTCCAAAATTCGAGAGATTCGCGCATTTTAAAATTGATTAATAGAGTGCACGAACTTCTCGCATTTGTAATTTTTTAATGCGAGAAAAGAAAAAAATATGTGACATTCTCGCGCTGTAGTAAAAACACTGATAAAGTGAAATTTAAAAATATTTTAATGCAGGTCAAAGATATTGAGATATCAAAAGCCTAAATGTTTAGAGTAAAGCATGATTAAAATAATTTAAATGCTATGTGGGAGAAATTTCCTATGACTCGTGTTTTTTCTAATATGAACAGAGACAACCTTATCAAGTTGCCAAGCCCAGAAGTATTTTCTACTTTACATAAACTATATTTAAAAAGAGAAAAATACTTGCAAGGCCTTTGCTGTAATATTTTCATTCTAAATTTTTCCCTTCAGAAAATGGCACAATACCTGGGAATGCCCATTAATACAATTGTGGTGGTGAAAACAATTTAAAAAAAAAAAAGAAAACAAATGTGTTATTGAAACTATGTTCTTGTTCAGTTATTGAACTTTTCTATGTTTTTTAATATTAATTTTTAATGAAATCTTGTGTATTTTCATGTTATTTTAGTTAAAAATAAAATGTGCAGTTATACTAATTTATTATAAATCTTTTTAAGGAGAAGAAATTTCTACTTCAGAACAAAATGGACAAAATTAAAGGAAAATTTGAAGACAAACGACATGAAATAATAAATAAATGGGAAGAAAAATCCCGGGAATTTATAAATAATTTTCTTGATCTCTTTGGCAAAGATGGAAGATTGGTAATTATTGAAATTATAATATTTTTTCTTTTTATGCATGAAATATCTTTTAAAACCTATTGGGGCATATGCAGGGTATCTATAAAAACAGGGGTGATTGTGAGCCCAAGTCAAAATTCCGGAAAATTTCTCGAGTTTTTTCGAAAAAAAAATTGAAATTAAAAAATTTAAAAAAAATGTTAACGAGGTTTTTTTTCTCAATATTTCTTAGTTTACTTAAAATATATTTACAATTTCACACATACCTATACCATTTACACATACCTATGATGACCTGGAGAAGTTATTAAAATTTACAAATATGTCTTTCTTCTTTGAGTTTATGATTATAATAACTATTTACTGATAAAAAAATCATGACTATAAGCTTATAAAGTCTCTGACTCTCCCTTACAAAAAAAATTAAAATAAACTGTGTTTTTTAGTTCCACCTTTGCAAAATTGATTTCTGGAAATTTCTGTGATCAATGATTTTTTTAAAAGTCCTGACCTTCGATCACCGGAAACTTCCTGATCACTGTTAGCGAAAAATCCGAAAATTCGGATTTTTTCCGGAGCACAATCAGCCCTGTAAACAGGTTACTGAAAAAGATGTTTGCTAAATAAATTTTTGTATTTAGTAAATGGCACCATATTTAAATATTTGGTTCTGGTTTTGTTGAAAGTTATTTGAATCCATAAAAAAGAGATTGTCATAGATTTGATTTCAGAGCCATTTCTTTTAATAATAAGTACAAATGCAAGATATTGTTGTGAAAATTTATAACTAACTGCATCTTCTGCTTTTTTTTTATTCACATACAACAATAACTTACTGATTTTGCCAAATTTGAATTTAGATATGTTGAACTGAGAAGAATGTAATATAGGAATGTTATTTGCCTTATTTGTTGAGATTTTTCAATGTGTTATTAATTTTTTTGTGATTTAAATTTTTTTTCAAAAGAGCCGTATTGAACCCAAACCTTTTTAATTTATCCTATGTATGTCATATAATATACTTTTTAATCTAAAATTATTAATAGATAAGGAACTATAGTTATCTGGCATCATACTTTATGGACTTGAATATTCAACCCAATTAGATAGGAATGAAGTAGGCAATGGAATTTGAAGATTAGAAAATTTATTTGAATGATAAAGTAAACATAAAAAAAGATAAATCAAAAAAGCACACATTGCCATGACAATGTGATGAAAGTAAATTAATTTTTAATTTGTTTTCTTAAGCAAAATTTGTTCTCTTTAAAATTTATCTTTCTATAGAAAAATATATTATGCTTGCATTTGTATATTTAAAATTAACTAGTAGGTGCTGCACATATTTCCTTCTTTATTTTCTCTATGCAGGATTGTTTCTTTCATAAAAGATGAATATTAAAAAAAAAAAAAAAAAAGATATTGATAAAATTTTTTGAAAATAATGATCAAAATTAGACAAACATTACATATTTTTAGCAACTTTATATTAAAATGTCAGAGATATAAATGTAAAATATCACATTTACACAAACCAAATAATAATATAGATGCATCAAAATAAATATGAGGTTAGTAAATATTTTTCCAATTTAATATACATACAAATAAATTAAAAATTCTTTCCTGCATTAATGTTTAGACAATGGTTAAACACCTGCCCTAGTCATAGCACAGAAGTAATAAATGCTTGGGAACTTCTTAAGAAGGTATTAGGACAAAAATAAACTGTAAAACATGCAAAATTTATAAAGGTACAAAGAGGAATATGCATTTGATCCAATAATTGTTCTGAAAGTTGAAGCTCACTAATGAAAAAAAGTAAGGACAAATAATTTGAATTTTTTTCCTCCTTTAAAACATTTTCTTGTCAACAGTAACTTTCTGTCAATAATAAAAAAAAGAACAAGACTATATAGTGGCTATCTGAGCTACATTTATTATTGTTATTGTAATACAATTCCATACAGTCAGTGATTCCGCTAAACTTTTGAAACTACCGGTCCTTAAGAGCCAGGATTTCCAAATTTCTGGGTCCCTTTTTATTAAAAACAGGAATTCTCTACTTCTTTATCTATTAATATGCATTTTCATAACTATTCTATTTATTGATAGACAAACCAAAGAATTTCAAATTAAGAAAAGACCCACCATTTTTTTTTAAAAATTAGGAGTGCTCAAACACCTGAATCAAGGAAAAGCAACAATAATAATTAATATTTGAATTATTTTAATTTTCTTCTTTAGCTATAAAGAATTCTTTTTCCATATACAGTTTGATTATAATTTTGTAAACGTAAGTCTAATGGTTAGGTATTTTTTCCCCTGCATTGAGAATTAAGCATCCCAAGCAGGCAACAAAATAAGTTATTTTTTGCATCTGCTCTACAATTTTTGGTGTATTTGACACACTATGATGTGTAAGCAGAATCACTGATAGTTATTCAATGTTTCATGTTTGCACTTTGTTTCAATTGTATGTGTTTTGCACCTGTTTGTTTGGTGTTTGCTTTTATACCACATATACCTCTCTGAGTTAAAAT
Source organism: Parasteatoda lunata (assembly GCA_949128135.1). Lineage (NCBI taxonomy): Eukaryota > Metazoa > Arthropoda > Arachnida > Araneae > Theridiidae > Parasteatoda > Parasteatoda lunata. Next base: position 88,524,578 of record OX421975.1, read on the forward strand.
TTTTATTCTGAGAATAATTCCTTGAATTCTTTTTCTCTTCTCTGAATTTCTTTCTCCTCTGAAGTTTGAGTAAATTGTCTTTTTATCTTTCTTCCTTTTTCTTTCTTGCAAGCTTATTTTCTTGATAATTAAATTTTCATGCTATAATTTCATTTTTGTTCATCCTGTCTACATAGCACTTGTTTTAGACTATGACTTCTATTTTAATATTGACTTATTGTGGTTATTGCAGTCAAATTCTCCTGAACCTGATTACCCACCTTCGAGGGATTCTTCACCTAAGACCAATGGTTATGATTTATCAATGACTGTCATGTCTGAAACAGAGGTTCCCAATAAAAATAGGTTTTCCATTTCTTCTGTGCTATGGCGTGTTTGGGGATGGTTAAGTAAAATAACTAAACAAAGGTATTAAGAAATATAGTTCAATCAAACCTAATCATTAAGATAATCTCGTTATTTAAATAGTTGGAAAATATGAAAAAGGACACTATTTATTAGCTTTCAAATTAACCTTTTCTTTTGGCTATACAAATGCTGTATAGTGATAAGAAAGCTTATTTTTCTTAATTTCAGGTAAATATCTTTTTATCCTTTTTTTTACTTGTAAAATTTTTACTTTTGAATTAATTATTTTGTTAACTGTTAAGTCTTGGTATATCTTTTTATACTCAGATGAGTACTAGCTTGTCTGAGAAGTAAATGCAGTCTGTGTGCAACATTGACCACATGGTCACAATCATATGGCACATGGCCACAATCATATGGCTAAAACTGGGCTGTTGTGGGAATACTTTTACTACTCTTTATTTTTTATACACTTTTCTGTTTTGAGTAGCATGGGCAGAAATAGATTTATGTAACAATCAAGTAATTAAAGTTTCATTTTAAATAATTTTAGTTGGTTCAAGATACTACTAGACAAAATTTTTTTGAAAGGGGAAAAAAAAAGAAGAAACTCTTGAAAAATTACCCATGTTTCTAAAAGTTTAAAGCAAATTACTTCTGATTTATGTAAAAATTTTATGTTGAAGGTAAAATGGTTAGTTTGGCAAGATTTTACGGAACTTACTATAAATTGCTTTGTACGATTCACCTGTAGATTACAATTCTGCTAGTATATTTATTTTATAATTATTAAATGTGTGTAAATAAACAATAAATTATTATTCAATAGCTTCTGAGCTACTTTTTTAAAAAAAAATATATATTCTTAGTTCTAATTATGTAACAAATAGTGATTTGGTAGAATTGCCGAATACTGAATATTTGGCCCAAAAAATCAGCTGGATATCGAATATTTCGCAGCTAAAAAGCAACATTAAAAAAAAAAAAAAAACATTTATAAATATTTTTTTTAATGTAAAAATGAGTTTAGTCATTATTGAAAAATAATCAAAATCTAGCTGTAATAATGGTATAGCGTTAAGGAAAAAAAACTTTCATAGAAATATTTAAAATAATTAGATACTAAGATACTTAAAAAAATTTAGGATAAAAAAAATTAATATCAGTTATTAAAAAAACTTAAGTTGCAAAGTTGAAAAAAAAAGAAAATGAAATAAAAAATCCACTTAATTCTTTAAACATTAAAAGAGATGATGTCTAGCCGAAATGTTTTTAAAAATGAAGTGCTATCATAAAAATGCTTATAAAAATCAAAAATAATACACAAAAACAAAACAGAAAAAATAAAAATCAATCTTGATTTTTGAAAGAAAATTTTAAAGCAAAACATTTCAGTTTTCCTATTATTGTATTTTTAAGGAAAAAGTGAAGATTAAAGTCTTTTAGAGACCCTCTTAATCGCCGCGTCGCAATAAAAACGTCTATAGAAACATTAGTTTTCTAAGAAAGAAAAAGCTAGATAGAAACCAGAACAAAAAACTTTCTTAATTTTTAAACAATAAATGTAACGCTAAAAATCTTAACTTAACCTTTTCATATTGTTGTATTTTTAGAAAAAAGTGACCATAAAAGAATAGCTTTCATTTAGAAACACTTTTAAAAAATGCTGTCATAATAAAAACGCTGATGAAAAGAAAAGTTAAAAAATCAAGAGAGAAACAGATATTTTTTTTCTCCCTTAGTTCTGAAATATAACTTTAACGTTGAGAGTCACAGTATTTTATATTATTAGTTATCTGTTTTACCGTACAAGAAAAAAATGACAATAAAAGAATAAAGTCTATTAGAAACGTTCTGTTTGAATTAGAAGAGAATATCATTTTTGTTAAAACAGAAAAAAAAATCTCAATATTTAAAACGTAAAGCATTGAAAAACGATTAAATTGACTTGCCTGAATATAATTAAAAAAATCAGCATTAAAAAACTCATGGATCAGTATAAAGTAATCTAGTTTCAATTTTACAAATTTCGCTTTTCTATTCTTCTTTCAGAACATAATTTAACAAATATGTGCAAAAACTATTTCTTATAACGTTTAGTAAAAAATACGATTTTAGATTATTCATTATTAAATCTATTTAAATTTCCCCCAAATAATACTTTGCTGAATATTCGTTACATCCCTAGTTCTAATGTAACTTTGCTTTTGAAGCTTAAAACAACCTTTAGATATTAAATAAATATTATTGCTATTAAATAAATAATATTAACATATATAAAGTCTTCTTATAATTAAGTATAGGAATTCTGGCTTATGTAAACAATAATAAACAAAATCCTACCTCCTTAAGGAAATTACCTCCTTGAATTATTACTTTTCACAATCTCATCTAAGAGAACTAGCAAAAGTAGTATTCTATATAATCACTCACTTGCTATTAAAAGATAAATACTAGTACAAATAAAAATTATTAATTTTTTCAATATTGTTAAGATGAATGATGCTGCCTAAATTTTGTCTCCACTACCATCTTTATAATGAAATATTTTAATTTAATCTTTTGCAAGTCACTGCAAAATAATTAAATATTTGGTGTAAAAACAAAATAGCAATTAAAAAAATATGTATAAATTTTTTTCCTTATGGACCTTTCCTTTTTGCTGCAGATTTAATATTTTTTCTCAACATTATCTTCTTCTTCAGCATAGTACTATTGTTTAACTTAGGATATAAAAAAATGAGGCTTCACACAATGACGATTGATTCAATCTATCTTTAATTTGTTTGATAGTCAACACTCAATTGAAAATGGTTTTTTTTATTATTGAAATTGCCATTTTTACTGCTTTTTTTTAAAAAAAAAAAAAGAGGAGGAAAATAAATCTCTGCCTCATTTTAATATGAAAAGAGGAACTGTAAAACAAATTTTAAACTTTTTGACTGCACCCAGTTATTTGTAAAGAATAGTGGCTTGTAGAGATAGATTTTAATCATAAAACGTGGGACCATGTTAACGAGTAGATGCCAGAAGATTTTTCTTAAAATTGGGGAAAAGGGAAGAGGCTTGTTCTTGCATTCAAGGTATGGGAGATGAAGAAGAATGTCAAACAATTTGTTTGCCGTAGTTAAAAGTGATATGCATAAAAGAGTGAAATTTGACTTATGATGTAAAAGAATGCTGCCATTTATTATTCTGACTCCTGCAAGTTAAAAAAAAGAAAAAAATAATCTATGGAAATGAAATTTCAAAGATTTTTAAATAAACAAACAACCAATTTCTCAGCTGTTCACTATAAGCGTATGAAAATAACATTATAGTTAAATGGGAGTTCTGATGGTGGGACTAATAAAGCTCAGTATTTACTGTATCCATGTTTAGTATAGTGAAGCCAGGCTGTATTTCAAAATTTACAGCATGAATAAATCTTAACTAATGAGAAAAAGGAAACAAAATAACATATACTATGTATAATGAAATTTAATATTTTAATTGTAATTAATGATCTGAAATTATTTCTTATTCTTTATAACCTTTCTTCCTGGTTGTTTTCAAAACACAATAATAGTTCACATTTTATATTTTACTGTATGTTTTTTATTTTATATTTTATAACCGTCATTGAACAGCCGACCCAGTTTTATGGGTTTTCGACTACTAATGTTCAACTTCGTAGCCTTGCAATTTTGAACCCAAACCAGAAGACAAGGGAACTCCTGAATTGAGTATTGGAGAAATTTGCCTTCGTGGAGGATGATGGAGCTAACCCGAATTTGCGTTACACTGAGAGGAAGACCATGAGAACCTCTCACGGTTAGCCTGATGGCAAGGGGACTCTAACCCATGATCCGTCTACCACTGACGATATTTCAAGTCAGCACTGTGGTCGGTGCAAGCCGGATGCGGAATTCATATGGACTGGGGTTAGAACCTGCTCTATCCCACGAGTCATGGCCGCTCTTTACAGTATGATTAGCCAAATTATTGTCAAATGACTTTACATACTCAAAATGCCTTCCCTGAGGGAAGGCAAGATGATAAAAAAATTTTGGTAATCACGCACTTATGCGAATAAAAGGTGCTTACCTTTGGTTAGTGCATGGTCACTTGTGTGTGTCTTCACTTTCTTGACTTCAATAGTGCTGTCATACCTGGTTCGACTTACTCAAGCAATTAAGGCATTATTAATTCAGTAAAAAGTTCAGTTTGCCTTTTAAAATAAGATTTTATTATTAAATAAACATAATTTGCAAGAAGGCGAGCTATATAGAGCTCTTAATAAGGATAGATGAGAAGTGAAGTGAAAATAAAAGTTATACATTTCATAATTAAGCAGCACCATCCAGTGGCTGAAATAATAAAAAGTGAACTATTGAATTGAAGGATTAGTAATGAAATATATATATTTCATGACAAAAAATGCCCTGAAAAATACCTAATTCAAAACTAAAAATAAGCACTTAATCTTAAATTTCTAAAACTGACCCTTTTCTTCCTAAATTATAATAATTTTAGCTATAGTGTGAACCAGGCCTTGACTCTTGAAACTGAGGGTGACTAATGTGTCCTTTTTAAAGTTTTTTTGTATTTTTTTTTTTTTGTAAATTAGGAATATTAAAAGATATTTTGGGTTACATACTGTTAATATAGTCTGCATATTTTACTAGATTTGAAGGCGTACTTTAAACTTCATGCAATGAGTGTAAATTCTTTTATTCTGTAACATTAGTCAACAACTGTAAAATAGTTATTTACAAAAGAAACAATCTAATCTACATAATTTTTTTTTCCTTTTTAAATAATTTAGAATACCTTTTGGAAAGAAAGTAAAGGGAGACTAAGGCAGGCTCTATCACCAGCAAGTACTCCACCAGGTAGTCCGATGAGACGTCGAGCCAGGTCTGCTTCACCCCCATCCAAGTCTCGAAGATTAGATACAATGTCTGTTCGAAATGTATCTTCTGCTGATACAGATTCAGATGACGATTATGCCTGGTTAAGGGGAACTGCTGAACTCTAACCAAAAAGCAAGACTCTCTATCAGTTTATTTTTCATGTGTTTATCATTCAACAGTAACGTCATCCGGAGGGGAGGAAAAACTATGCACCCCATATACCATGGATTGGAAAGAAAAAAAAACTAGTTTTTGTATTTATTGTTAATGGGCATTGATGTGGCTAAAATGACCTATAAATTATTTATTAGTTGCTACTGTAATATAAAGATGTATTAAAATGTTTTAAAATTAGTTCTAATTTGTGTAACGGTAGTCTTATTTATAAAAATTTTGCATTTTTCAGTTTTGTTCGATTTGTTTGTGTTGAAAAATGAAATAGTATTTTTAATGTATAGTTTTTCTTTTAAAAATTATTTATTTTTATTTATTAATATATAAATTGAAAATGAGCTTCACAGAGGACATATTGTGCTACATATAAGGCACATTTTTATTTACGAAATACAAAATTTTTTTAATATGCTACATTTTGAATTTTTTGATAATTGTTTGTATTTAGTCTATTATAGTTAACTAAAACTTTTTTTTTTCTCAAATGTACTTTCATAAATAAATAGAAATCTTACATTTTATTCAAAATTTAAACTGTATTTTTAATATTCAATTTTTCTTTTAAGAATGTTTATTTTTAATACATTCAATTACATTCTTAATACATTTAACACATTTATTTACTTTAAATGAGATTTAATTATTGGATTAAAAAAGGAAACTTTTATTTATTCAAAGCAAAAATTATTTTTTGTACATTTTTTAATTTAAATTATTATTGATTTAAAATCTTTTACTCCATATCTATTTTTAAATGTATTATATATAAAAAAATTTTTTTTCATGTAAAAGCACTATTTTCTTGACTTCTAAATAAAACCTCTGATTTTTTGGATGAAAGTTTTTAAAAAAATATATATACAGAATCAAGATCACATTAAATTATGGAATTAAATTGAAGATTTTATATACAATTAGTTTTCATTTTAACTTTACATAAGTATTTAACATATTAAATAAAATTAGTCTGCTATATGAGCAAAAATTATCTTAAATGCTTATTTTTCTTTTTATAATAAAAAAATCTATGAATTGTAATTTTTTAAAAATTATACACAAAATCAAAGTTGCAACCAAAACAAACTTAAGACATAAAGTATTTAATGAGAAATTTTAAAAAACTGATTTTACACGTAAGCACTATTTTCTTGACCACTAATTAAAACCTCTAAGTTTTTTTTTTAAAGTAATGTATACAAAATCAAGATACTATCAATTAAGGCATCAAGTTGAAGAGTTTTTTTGTAGAATCTATTTATATTTTAACTTTATTTAAGTATTTAAATTTAGTTTATGAACAAATATTATATTATATGCTAATTTTTAGGTTTCTAACATGAAATTTTCAAATTTAAATTTTTGTTTAAACTATACAATTATAGTTTTTTTGCAGATGTTTAATTTTTATATTGATTTTTGTTTGACTTATCACATGTACTTAAAGTATTAAACCAAATTAATTGTCTGAAAGCAAAGAAGTTTTTCAGTTTTCTATTAAATCTTTCAAATTTTGTTGTTGACACTGTTTGTTTACACATAATCAATATCACAATCAATCAAAATATTAATTCAGAGACTTCTTTGTTTTCTTCTTTTTTATAAACTTTTCTTAGTAGCCACTTTGGGCTAATTATTTTCAGAAGCGTATAAAAATAAATTATAAACTGATAATAAAAATTAGTTGGCATTGGGAACTAAGAAATGATAATTTCTCAGCTTCATAAAATTTTTATAGGCTAACATCAATTTTATAACTAATAACTATAAAATAAGTATAAATAGTAATACTTAATCTTTTAACAAATACCCTATTAATTGAGTTTTTAGTATTTAAAATCTACTTCACACAATGTTAAATTAACATAAGAAAGAAAAGGTTATTGTATTATTCTTTCTTACTTTCTGTTATTATATATGGTTATTTATAATGATAGAATGAAACAATTGAGGTACTTTTTTAATGGTATCAGGTCACATTTTAAACATTTGCAAACTAAGTTTCTTTTTGGTCTAAGTATGTAATGTAAATATTAAAGTTGACACCCTACTATTACTGATCAGCTACAGTTAACAAAACAAATAATTTCTTTTTATGAAAATAGTTCATACAATTTTGTCTCAAATCTACAAAATGTCATTGTATGTCTTTTCCCTTATGTTTTGTAATGTTAATTTTTGTCCAGTCATAATTTTTAAAAAATGTGTGTGTGTTTTTTAAGTAATTGCTGTTATTGTGTTGGATACTAAACCCAGTTAGTTCTCTGATAGAACAGTAATCAGTTGAATTTTTAATTCTTGCTTTAAGGAATTTCTTTTTCCAAGTTTTTAAATATTATTTTTTTTCACGTGTGATTGTGGAAATTTTTTTTTTTCCTAATAATTTTTGTGAATAGGTATCAATATTATACAAACGTAAATATATTTCCCTTTCAAATATTTTTAAGTTGGTATAATTTTCCTTTTTTTTCCCTTTTAATATCACTTTTGTATGAAAATAGTAAATTTTTAGGCACTTAAATTTTCAATATTATTATATACATTCCTAAGTTTGTTTTGGATTGTTCAATTTATTAGTTACACTTCTAGACTACATTTCACTAAGATTCATTAATAACTTGTTTTTTGTTATGAGGTATGGTGCAATTTATTAATTTATTGCTATTTGTTAAAAAAATTATTATTTATTTTCATATATGCACAATTATATAAGCTTTGCTTTTGTTTAATTAAAAATAACATTTATATTACAGCATAATAAATTTTGGTTAGCTTATTTTCAGAAATTTACAGCCCATTTATGTTACAAACAGAATGAACAATAATTCAATTGTCAGAGTTTTAGTGTTTTGTCTACTTGCATTTTTGCTGTGTCATTACAGTTTAAAGTTCCAGTCTTAGTTATTCGAAACGTGCTTACATGAATTATACAGATTCAAGTTTATTGTTAGCGCCAGTTGTATTTATAGTGTACATAAAATTATTAAATTCTCAAGCAGCTGTTTGATGTCCACGATTGCTTTCAATTTCTAAAATAATAAACTATTCTATTGCATATTTTATTAATGAATTTATTACAGCTGTATATAAAAGAATTTCAAATTGAAGATTAAAACTTCAATTGTAGTTTTAAATATTTAAAATAAAGCAGCACTTCTTAAATCAAATAGTCATTTCTTTGTTGTTAAAAGTTACTTATTTTCATTATGATTAACATCTTCGGACCCAATTTATTTGTTTTTATGTAAGAGCTGTTTGTCTTGTTACCATAATTAATTTTTTTTGTTAAACTTAAAAAAAAAAAAAAAAATCAGAAGTTTTTACTATAAAATAATGTTTTATTTTATAGTAAAAACATTACTATAAAATTCAGAAACTGCTATATGAATCATATATAATGGGTGTATGATTTTAAGATTTAACTGTTCTGGAAACTGGAGCATTTACCTTACATGAAAGATAAAACCTGTGTGCAAATGATGTCGTTTACAGCAACAAAAATTAACAAGAAATTGGCTATCAGCAATTGGCACATTAAAGACCTATTTTAAAATCTTTATTTGAAATTATTTTTAATAGATTGTCAAGTTCTAGAAACTACACATATGGCTATACCTGACCTATAATACAGTCAGCATTACTCTATAAACTTTCCATAAACAAAGAAGTCAACTGGTTGGCAGAAGGCGGCTAGTAAAATATAAAAATAGTAATCAATATTCAAATTTGGGTTTTTGATATGAAAAACTGGTGTTTGACTTGCCAAAAAGTGCTGAAAACTGGAAATCTGGGGCAAGTTTCTTTTTTGTCACCAGGGACATTTTTTAAGATATTAAATCAAGCACAATACTTGCATTATATACTATAATTATGATTTATATTATTATAAAAAATATAGCCAAAATTATTGAAACTATTAATTGGTTATCCAAACATGGTATTCGTAATACCTTAAGATCAATATTATTTGCTATATTATAACTATTTATTTTCAGATAACTATAGGTTTTTTATTATTATCAATCTTAAATAATTGATTTTAATTCTTTTATGCCTCAATTCAACAATGGGAAGAAAAACAATTCATTGTTGCGTCTATCCAAATTATGACTTTTAAAAAAAAAGTGCTTAAAAAGTTCTTATTTTATCTCCAAAAATTTGCCAAACCACCCCCGAGATGAAAAAAAGAAGCTGAACTTTTTGTGGTAACATAAAAGTAGAAATTTGATTTAGTTATATACTATAATTTTATAAACTATAATTTTAATGTAATGTAACTAATAATTTATGTAACTAAATTTTGTAAATACTAAATTATAAATTTATGTAAATAATTTAATGTAACTAAACATAAAAAAGAATATTTGTAAATGACCCTTCAAATCACTATTTTAAAAATGATTAATGAATAATTGTTAATCAAAATAAAATCATTTTAATTCGGTTAATCTTTAAGTACATAGTACAAAGATATTCGAATTTTAGAAAAAATTTATCTACTTCATACAAGATTTGACTTCAATGTCTAAGAATAATAAACAAGTATATGTCATCAATTCTACCTTAAGTTCACGAGAGGAAAATTTATTTAATAAAATTTTTATTTTCTTTATACTGTCTTTCAAGAAACCTAAAAATTCTGAGACGACAAATTGGTTTGAATAGATAAGATCTCTAGTAACAATTTTACCTTGGTTCCAATTGGGTTCAAAATTGGATCAGTATGGATCCTTCATGAACATGCACCAAGGGTTATATATTATATTGGGATGTCTAGATTTTTTAATATAGGTCTGTATATTATATATTAGTCTTTACAAATTTATTATAATAAACACAAAAGTTATTATAATCAAGTTTGATGAATTAAGTCCAGAATTCAACTATCAAAAAATAAAATATTTCATTTTAGATGTGTTTTAAAAAAAACTTTTCAAAAATATTTAATTAACACATTAAAATTACATAAATTATCACTGACCATTTTTCGCTGAATACTTGTTTTTCATCACTTGTTAATTTTATGATTGTAAGCAGTTAGTTACTATTTTAAAAAGAATGCATAGAGCTGATTTGCCATTCACTACATATTTCAAATCACTCAAAAAAAAAAAAAAAAAAAAAAAAATTATTAGTTTCTTTTTTAGTTTTATTTTTAAAACGCCATTTTAAATTAAAGCTAATAATCAGAGATATTAAAAGAATAAAATGTATATCTACTCTTTCTGTGAAAAATTTTGAAAGATTTGAAAAAAGTAAACGTAATTGAGCTAATAAAGAGAGGGGAAAAAAAGCAAAATTTTTAATATTGATTTTAAATAAAACACTTATAATAAAAATATTACAATTTATTAGTTGATTACATATTTATCACAGCAGATTGCCATATAAATCATGACTACAGTTGTGTTTGTAATTCCAATTCAAATATTACTTGAGTTAGCAAACTGTTAAGTTTACGATTGTCAATGTTTGGTTCGTATTTCCAACAGGTTTCAAAAAAGCATAATGTTGATCGATCTTGCACTATACATAGTTCTCTACATATATTCCTTTTTGTTTTTAATTCTTCTTTAAACATTCCTTCTATTTCTTCAGACATTGAACCTGGAAGAAAAATTTCTTTTTCATTACAAGTTGTTTAAAACGTTTGTTTGCTAATTGTTGCTTGTAGTTAGTATTGAGATATGAGATAGCAGAAGATATTCAAAAGAAATCTTTCAACAATCCAAACTCATTAGGTGTCAATTTGCATTGCTAACATACCATTTTTCTATTTAATTGAATATGACAAAAACACTTTTAAAGAATAGAAAAAAAAATAAAAACAATAAAAATACTTTTATGTTTTTTTTTTAATGAGTGGACCAGTATACAAGGCTTTCATTATTAAAACAGGATAAGAAACTTTTTATGTCTTGGATATAACATCTTAACTTCTAATCATAACCAAACTGGTAACGATAGCTGGGGTAAAATTTTGAATATGCATAATACTTGTAAAATGTAAATTTCATCCATAATGTTTTTTAATTTTGTAGTTAGCTAAATTTTAATATTATTTTTAATTTGTTCTAGATAGGCATTTTTAAAAATATTTTTAATACTTGCATCAAAGTATTGAGTTAATTATAAGTGTTAAACAGCAATGCATTGTTAAATTATGAAGAAAATTTTTTTTTTTTTTTAATTAGATGGGGAAATTGAATTTTATGTATGAAAAAAAGCAAAAAATAAAGATTTTGTAGGTGATTGGATTTTACTCTTTATATGAACAGATGTTTTAGTTTAGTTTTTTTCTTTATATGCACAATATTATCAGGCCTTTTAAAAATTTCGATGAGAAAAATGTTTAAAAAAAAAAACTAATATTCACTCAGGTAGAGTTGATCATAAGTGGGAAAAAATTATCTAAAGATTTTTGCAAGTAAATTGGCAAAATCATTAAAATTTTTATATCTGCAACAGGATTAGAGATGCTTACATGGTTAAACATCAAAGTAGACAACAGAAAATGACATTCAAAGCAAATTTAATTTACTTTTTTAAATTTTATTAAATGATGAAAAAATTTTAGGAAACAATTTTTTAGCAATACCAGCAAATTTTTTTTTAACAGCATTAAATTCCTTTAAGAATTTTTAAAAATAAAATGAAAATTAAATATGATTGGAATAAAATGTTCAGTGTAAAATAATACTAAAAAAAAAAAAAAAAACAGTAACTCAAAATTCAAATCCCACTTATAATAACTTACAAAACTTCGACAAAGGCCATGACTGGAATGGAATTTCATCAGAATCAAAAGAACTCTCAGAGAGTTGTGATTTTGAAAGTGTAGAAAGAGCATTTAGCTTTTGCATAATTTTTTCCATTTTGCTCACAATGGATTCCTATATTGAAAAATAAAAATATTTTATTGAAATGTTTAATATATATATATATATATATATTGACTTAATTATGACTTGAACGGACTATAGGGAAGTGTCGGGTACCCCCGCCCACTGTCAATTTCATATGTATAGAATATTTTTTCAAGTCAATGGGCCATCGGACATTAATTGTTATATTAAAAAAATATTATTTTCAAACTTTCAAGTATTTATGCAGCTGGTAACATGGTAAACAATAGTTTTAAAAATATGTTGAATACAGTAGTCAAATTTTTTAAATTTCTATTTTTTTAAGTTAAACTATTCTTTTTTTGGTTTATTCTTTTTGCATTATTTAATCAGATGATAAAACAATAGAAAAATACAAAAATATTGATTATTACTCAATATTATATAGAAATATAAGCAATAATCCTTAAGTGGGCGGGGCTACCCGACTTTCCCCTATATTATGACTTAAACGGAAGATGTGAGAAGAAAGGAAAGCAACAGCACTTCTTTGATTGTGCAGTACTAAATTACGTAAGGGTTCGCGTAAGGGTCTGTCTTTCTATTCGGCCTTGGTTTAACTGTCCTGTCCAAACCTAAGTTCCAAATCCTTTGTGATGCTTTCAGTGCCAACCAATAAACAATTTTTAATCTGACAATCAGTTCTTTCATTAAAAGTTGAGATCATGATATCCGTAATAAAAATAAAAAAAACAGAAAAGTTTTTGATTTAATTATAATTATTCACTGTTTATGCTATTTTCATTTACTAAATTAGACTTTTACAAATGTTGATTTTAAGGGTTTATATAATAAAGTAAATTTAAATAATATTAAAAAAAATACTACTACAACATTAAACCCTATATATCGGTTTTCTTTACCTTAAACATGTTCATTAGTAGCTGAGATTTGAAATCAAAAACAAAAAACTACATTTTTACTTTCCTGGTTTTGAAGTTAAATTTCATGCTCGAAATAATTTAGAAAATTGGAAGAATAATAGGTTAGTTTAAAGAGGGAACAAAAACTTAATAACACAGTTATTTTTATGTTTTGGCTGTTTTTAAAAAAGTTTTATAACTTTTAAAATATTTAAGTTATTTGCCCATTCTTAAGTTGGGATATTTCTTTACAGAAAGGTAATAACATCTAGTTCAAAAGTATAGCTTTGCTTAAGTGTGATGCATTTTAAATGAGGCATTTTTTAAATTTTTTTAATTTCCTTTGCGAAAGAGCTTTGAAAAACGCTGTAACATAATTTAATGCAAACGTCTCACTTTGTACTTAAAACCAGGGTCAGCAAGGTTTAGGACAGAAAGAATTAATACACGGTTTAAACCGTCCAGTCCAAAACCTTTTACTCAAATTTTGTCTGAACAATATTTAAAAGGTAAAATAAACATAGAACTAATAACATATTGATAATTAAATCTACTAGAGAATATTTGTTTTTAAAAGTATAATGTTTTATTAATATTGTTTGACTCAATTTAAAGATTAAACAAAGATTAATCAGTAATCAAGTTCAATTGGTCCTCTAACATTCGATAGTACAAAACTAATTTAGCTGCTGTGTTCACACCAAGTTTTTTCTAAGTTTAGAGTGAATTGCTCCAACATTTGAAAATATCCTTTCATTTGACGCTGAGCTTGATGGGCATGAGAGTAGAATAATGATGAATTTAAAAATGTGTTTGGAATATTCCCTAAATGATATTGATTTTTCAACAGCCGTCCACCATGTCACTGGTTTATGGTTCTTCCAGGTGTTCTGTGAAGTAAGTTTTCGGAAATGGTGTCGCTTCAGCTTCATAGGCAATCAAAAGAGAAATGCACTCAGGAAATTTGTCAGTTAACTATGACTGAGCACTTTCTTTTTGCACATCAGACAAGCCTTCTCCTTTATATTTAGGGTTTAATAAATAGGCCAAGTAATGAAATACTTGCATTGCTTGAGTAATTTTTAATATTTGCAATTCTTTTAGCATAGTGGTGATACATCACCAATATCAGTAACTGATGTTATGCCTTTCAAAATTGTTAATACATTTTTTAGTTACTTTGTATTTCCAATTTAAACTAATATATATATATTTAATTTATTATTATTATTATTATTTTTTTTGAATAGATGTCTTTTTTATCATCATGGGATGCAAAAATTAAAAAAATAAAAGGTTAATTTTTAAACAAATTTATTATTTTTTAAAAAAAATTTCTTATTATTTTTAATATTGCATTATTTATCCTTATGCAAAAACATAATTTATCAGTATTAAAAGCATATTTATATTTAAAGGATAAGGTATTCACTTTTGTTGTTCAATGAATTGTAGGGCTTCAAAAATTACAAACATTTTCCTTTAATAAGTTAAAGTAAATTGTATAAAAAATATCAAATATTTATTTATATATGTAATTAATATGTGTACATAGGTTATACATATAGAATTTTTACCTTTTACCAAAGTTCAAGGTTTTGGACACTTTAAGACAGGTTTAATCAGTTTAGAACAGTTTAAGACAGTAAAACTCATGTGTCCTGTCCAAAACCCTAACCCTGCTTAAAACAATAATATTATAAATTAAAACAATATAGTTAGTATATCACAACACTTGTTTTTAAAATAAAACTTACCAGATTTTTTAGATTTCCTGCCAACTGATTTGACATTAGAGTCAATTCCTCAAACGTATTCACTTTAAGTTTATCTTCTGGGTGTAATTCTTCTCCAGATCTATAATAATTCAAAAAGGGTTGTTAGTTTAATCAATTCTTTTAGAAAACAATTTATTTTAAACTTTTATACAACTATAATCCTTATCAATAAAAAAAAAACTTAAAATTGTTTCTGTCTAATTTGGGATATCGCTAAAATTGTGGAATGCATGTTTATAATAATTCTACGCCACATCTGTACATATGTATGCAACTCAATGCAACTGTCCCGAATAATACGTTTATTGCCAGTTAAATTTTTTGAGGACATGGAATCAAAAATATTGTTTGACATATATATTCTTTTAATTGATTTTGTAAACTTATCTTAAAATTAAGATACGAAAATTCCCGAGTAAAATAATCAGAGACTCTCTATGAGAATCTCTTTGAAAACATCGCTGTTTGAAAATAATTTATATAAACAAAATTTTATTTGATTTTTTATTGATACCGTGGAGATTTTTCATATGTTGCCATGTAAATTGTTCAGATTATAGCTTGCAACGATTTAAGAAATAACTCATCGAAAACAGAAAGATTTTGAATTTCGTCAAATAACACGCGATGTTGACAATCAAATGAGCTGCATAGCAGAATTCTTTATCTGTGGCAATACGAACAGTTTGCATTCTTTTAACATCAGCGTGTGTTTAGTCCTTGGCCACCAGTATTGAGGAGGCCCGATCTTTTCCCTTCTAGCCTTCAGTAAGAGTGGGGACAGAAATATAGTGAACCTCCAGCCTCCTTCCGCGAGGGTAATAATTCAAAGCTGTCAAATTGAAAACCCGTTCCACTGTCTCCCCTACTTTTTTGGTGGGGGTACGTGTATTTCCTGCTGGGGTGCTAAGTATCGAAACTAATTGACTGACTCTAGCAACCCGCGAATGCCAGCTTGCTTCCAAAAGATATCTGAAGAAACTTGCTCTACAATTCATAGGAGAACGAGATGTATTATTCTTTATCTCCTTCTCGTATTCTTTTTCTCGCTTCTTAGAAAAACTTTAAAAATATTTCTTTTTAACAGTAAAACGGCTTTATTTATAAAAAGGTTTTATCATTTTATTTAACATGCACTTTTTCTAATTATATCTTGAATTGTTTATTATTTTCATTTGATTATTTTGGGATTTAATAATAACCTTAATATTTAAATATATACAATTTTACTATGTAGTCATATAAAATTAATTCATTTAAATTAATTATTCAATTAAAAATAAATATAAAATTTTTCTATAAATAAAATAAAGTTTGTTACGAAAATTTTAAATTTATTTGATAATTTGTTTTAAAAAATTTTATGTTAGAGTTTTATTTTTATTACTTTTTTTTCTTTCAATTACAATTCAAAGACAAATGTTTTTTTGTTTTTTGCTATCTGACAGTACAGACACCAATGCACACAGCTGCAGCTGATTACGCTGAAAGAAACAGAGAAACTAGGTCCTTTTCTGAAGGAAATACTTTACAGGAGCAAGAACACCTTGCTGCCGCAACTCCATCACGATCGAATGCATGTTTTTTTTGTGGAAATGATCGCCACCAGCGAAGCATCTGTCCTGCTAAACATGTAACCTGCCGTAATTGTGGCAAGAAAGGACACTACCAACGAGTATGCAAATCAAAACAACAACGTAATACAAGCGAAGTAGGAACATCTGCACACATCTTAGCCTCGCTTTCATGTGCTGCACCTAGTTGCCTACAAAAGTCGTTAGCTACAGCGACTGTTAATGGTGTGAAACTTCAAGCTTTAATTGACACGGGTAGCTCCCTCAGTTTTATAAACTCCCGTCATATAACAACATGCCAGCTTAAAGTAGTACCATATCTTGGTAAGATCACAATGGCCAATTCTGCAATGACATCAGAAATTGCTGGACGTTGTATCGTGAGCATTGAGGTCCAAACTCATCGCTATGAAGGAATAGAAATTCTAGTCATGAAAGACTTGTGTGCTGATCTCTTAATCGGGCATGACATCCTAAAACTTCACTCATCATTGATTGTCAACTTCGAGGGAAGCAAACCTCCACTGGAAATATGCTCTGTAGCTGTTGCTAAGGTAGATCCTGTATCTTTATTTGCCAACTTAACTCCAGACTGCAGACCAGTGATCACCAAGTCGAGACGACACACTATAGAAGACCAACAGTTTATTGCGGCAGAAGTTAAAAGACTGCTAATAGAAAACATCATTGAACCCAGTCACTCACCGTGGCGAGCTCAAGCATTTGTTATTAAAGGTGAAAACCGTAAACCCAGAATGGTCATTGATTATTCAGTAACCATAAACAAATTTACCTTACTCGATGCTTATCCTCTTCCTAAAATTGAGGAACTTATTTCCAGAATATCCCAATATGAAATATTCAGTAGAATTGACTTAAAGAGTGCTTATCATCAGGTGCCAATCATTGACTCAGAGAGACATTTCACCGCATTTGAAGCTGATGGAAAATTGTATCAATTTCGTAGAGTTCCTTTTGGAGTGACTAATGGTGTGGCAAGCTTCCAAAGAACTATCGATAAACTCATTCAAGAAGAACAGCTGGACGATACGTTTCCCTATTTAGATGATGTTACTATTTGTGGAAGGGATCAGCAAGAGCACGATAAAAATTTGCAAAAGTTCCTGATCGCTGCTAAGAAACTCAATGTAACTTTAAACGATGATAAGTGCATGTACTCTTCAAAATCTATTGCGTTATTAGGATACATAATTGAAAACAAAACCGTCAGACCCGACCCAGAAAGATTAAAGCCATTAATGAGTCTACCTGTGCCTAGGGATATAGCCTCACTGCGAAGAGCTCTAGGAATGTTTGCCCACTATTGTAGATGGATTCCTTCCTTTTCTGCCAAAATTCGCCCTCTATTGACAGAAGGTCCATTTCCCCTCTTAAAGGAGGCTGTTGCTGTATTTGAATTTTTAAAAATGTCTGTTGCTAATGCCACTCTAGCTGCTATTGAAGAAAACACCCCATTTCGTGTGGAAACAGATGCCTCTGATTTCGCTATAGGTGCTACCCTAAGCCAAGCTGGTCGGCCAATAGCATTCTTTTCTAGAACACTAAATCAGTCTGAACAAAGACACTCATCGATAGAAAAAGAAGCCTATGCCATAGTTGAGTCCCTACGTTACTGGAGGCATTATCTCATCGGCAGACATTTCGAAGTATTCACAGACCAACGTTCTGTAGCTTTCATGTTCGACCAACACCATAGAGGCAAAATCAAAAATGAAAAGATCACACGTTGGAGACTTGATTTGGCCTGTTTTAAGTACGACATAGTATATCGCCCAGGAAGCAAAAATGCTACAGCTGATGCCCTATCCAGAATATCCGCAGCTACTATACCCGGAGCTGATCTAATGGAACTTCATGTTGCTCTCTGTCACCCTGGAATTACACGAATGGTACACTGGGTGAGGTCCAAAAACCTACCCTTTTCAGTCGAAGAAGTAAAGAAAGTCATTCATGCCTGTACCACATGTCAGGAACTAAAACCTCGCTTCCACAGAAGTGAAGGCATCCTCATCAAAAGTACAGCACCTTTCGAACGACTGAATATTGATTTTAAAGGCCCGTTACCCTCTAACAACAAAAACCGCTTTCTTTTAACCATCATTGATGAGTTTTCGAGATACCCATTCGCTATACCCTGTCAAGATATTTCTTCATCAACTGTTATTTCCAGCTTACAAAATGTTTTTTCTCTGTTTGGCATGCCTACTTACATACACTCTGACCGGGGGTCTTCCTTTATGTCGCGTGAACTAAAAACGTACCTAACCTCACAGGGTATAGCCACCAGTCGTACTACAGCATATAATCCTGCTGGTAATGGGCAGGTGGAAAGATACAATGGCTTAATCTGGAAAACAATTGAACTGGCACTTAAATCAAGAGGTTTAGCCATCAAACAATGGCAGCTGGTGTTGCAAACAGCCCTTCATGCAATACGCTCGCTTCTATGCACAGCAACTAATGCTACACCTCACGAAAGGATGTTCACACATATCAGAAGATCTCACAATGGGTGCTCATTGCCTACATGGCTGTCTACTCCAGGACCCGTTTTGATGAGAAACCACATCCGAGAAAATAAATATGAACCCATTGTTCAAGAGGTTGAACTCTTGGAGGCTAATCCAGAATATGCCCATGTCAGGCTGCCTGACGGAAGAGAAACCAGCGTCTCATTGAGGCACCTTGCTCCTCGAAGGGATTCCACTGGGAACCTAGATGAATTCCATCGCCTTACCTTGGAATCTCCCGCACGATTTGAACAAGTTCAAAACTTAGAGAGGAGTACTACAGGAATAAGAGAAAAATCACTTGAACCCACAGACGAAAATAACATGGCTGAAATGAACTCTCAAAACCTCGTGCCACTCACAACTCAGAGGACTAGACGTCCACCGAGCTACCTCAAAGACTATGTGACTGGTTAACTAAATGAAGAGGGGATGAATGTTATATATATATTTTACTGTAATGGCAACACCTCTCTTACACTTTGCTTTGTAATCTGGCAACACTATGTTGTTTACATTTTAGTTTAATTCCATTATTCATGTAGCCAAACATTATGTGTCATCTTTGTTGATTAAAGATAAACCTTTTCTGTTTATTTTACTTTATCAATATAACAATGAAGTCT
This sequence comes from Parasteatoda lunata, assembly GCA_949128135.1. Classification (NCBI taxonomy): domain Eukaryota; kingdom Metazoa; phylum Arthropoda; class Arachnida; order Araneae; family Theridiidae; genus Parasteatoda; species Parasteatoda lunata. The sequence continues at coordinate 88,544,269 of OX421975.1, forward strand.
ATTTTTTTTTTTTAAATATTACTTATTACTTTTTGTTTTTAAACGGTATTAATATTTTTATAAAATAATACTAAATTATTAAGTAATGTCTCGTGATTACTTTATATAATGAAGGAACGTCATTTTTAATTTTAGGCCTTTAACTTAAAATTATAATAACCATAATAATTATAACAGAGAATAATGTTAAAAGTGGGTAATAAAAGCATTTTATTTGTAAATACCGTTAAAAAAGGACAAATAAATAACTTTCAAAGGAATAACTTATTTGGAAGAGGATCCTTAAAAGCTATCTTTGATAAGCTGTGTAATTTTCTAAACGTAAAAGTAAAATTGTAGGAAAATTGATTTAACTCTTTCATTTCAGTATTGCTGGTTCATAAAAAATATCATCTTTTCTGTTGTAAAAATAAATTATAACATTTTCGACTAATAAGCTGAAGTGACAATTAGTTTAAATTTTCTTTTCTCTAATAGATCATTTCGAAGAATCCTTAAAAACAACAAAATAAAACAATTCTATGTTTTTATACTTCAAAATTTAGATTTATGAGGCTGCTCACTGTAATAAATATGAAGATTTATCAAAATAATCGATATAAATAAAATAAAAAATTACGATATCGAAATTTTGTGAAAGAAAAGGCATTTATTGATTTTAATTAAAACTAACAACAGATTGAGATAAGTTTCCGTTACAGAATTCTGTCAAGTACAAAAAATTATCGTTATCTAGTTTATACATTCAAACAGACAGTATATAGATGTATAAACAAATATAGTACATAGAATATGGGTAATCAATATTTCTGTAATGCAAAATAATAATTATCTGCCAAATAGTTGTATCAATATCGATGACTAAACATGCAAAATTGAAACAAAAAATCAGATTATCTATCATACATACCATAATGAATTGCTCCAACCCGATTTCTGTTCGTAAAAAGTTAATTCAAAATGGTGATTAACTTAACGTAATTCTCAGATAATATAGCTGTTTATAATTCTTGATGTTATTATTCATTTCCCTCCCCCTATGTTGGTAATTAATAGTTTCATCACAGATATTAAGAATTTATGATGAGGTTTAAAACTAATTTCATCTTATCATTTCATTTTTTCTGCTTTAGTTTCTCTGACAAATCTCTAATGTTTGGTTTTCGTTATTTTTTATTCAAGATTGTTTGATCACTTTTCCTTCTTCTCACTGTTAATTTTGAATCAATTCTGAAATCTTCTTTGAACCTTGACCAGTATAACAATATCTCAAACTAACATATTATAATACTGAACGGAATAAATTTTCGTTGAATGAACATATTATGCAGGTAATGATAAACAAAATTTTTTTTTTAAAGAAAATGTTTTTATACTTAAAACAATTTGCAAAATAATTTTTCAAACCCAATGAAGTAAAATATACACAGTTCAATAACGGATGGTTCTTTATTTTGGTTGTGGCGAGCGAACTTACGACTGATGATTGAGAGTAGATTTACAAAAATTAAAAATTGATTTTGAAGAATTCAATATCAATTTTTATATTCATATCAGTCATCCTGTAGTGCCAAGAATCAGGAAAGAGTGTTAACGATGATTAATTCGTTAACTGTTCAAAAGTATGTGCCTTCATCTTCTTTTGCACTAAGTCTTTTAGAAGAATGCAATATGGGAGGGGGGTGCGTCTAAGCCACTCCAACTTTTTATTTTTTTATCTCTAACACTTTGAATCTGTGTTTCAAGTTATTGTTTGTCTGAAATGGACTCTTCAGTTATCCTTTGCATGTAATTCATTCTCAATATTCCTTTCTTTTAGTTTTTTTCTATTATTTCTTGATATGTGGATCGACTAATGTTGATACTTAGAAATTTTGAGTGCGTGAATGAGTGGAATGTTGAAATGGTGGGCTCATGCGTTATGCAGTACAAAAGTGTCCAGAATTTTTCTGTTATATTTGCCACTTGAAAAGATATAATCTGAGTCACCATTTGAAGCTTTCTATGAATGGAGAGTTGAAGCTTTCTTCTCTTCTTTAGCTGCTGGAATATAGTTATGACGTTATTTACGGCTCAAATTGCCTCTGAAAATTAGCACTCAAAATCTTCTTCTTCATATGCACTACAGCCCCCTATATGTCAAGGTGGTCTCAGTTTCCTCCAATGGACCCCATCAGATGCCATGATTCACCAGCTATTGATCTTTAATGCTTTAAGGTCTGTATTGTCTCTCAAAATTGTCAAATTGTCTCTGGAATCTAACTTTATAAATAATATATATGTTTTCACTTGCTCCTAAGCCATCTTCAATTCTCCATGTCTTTAACCTTTTGAACATAAGCTGATCTATTCAACTCTGTGCTCTGACAAACTCAAAAGTTTGAAATGCTTTGACTGTTTTACACAAGGTGCGAAATTATTCGATTTCGTCCGTTCGATCATTTTCTCTTAGCTAAGAGCTATCCAAACTTAACTTCGTATACCTATTAGTTCTAGTAACTATTAGTTCTTCTTATCTTATGCTAGGGATTGATTATAGTTTTCTGAAGCTCCGTGTTTTAAATCATGTCTATTTTTTCCTTTTTTTCTTAACATTTCGTAATTATTAATCAGATGTCTTTACTTGTATGAGCAGCGGAATACATTTATGCATGTGTCAATGACACAAGCATAAATTGAAGTAATTATGTATTCTGTTTTATAAAAGTTTTGACGACTTTAGTTTTTATTACATTGATCCAGACAGAAATAATCTTGAGTATAGCTTTCAGAAATTATTGGCTTTTCATCTTTTTCACAAATAATATAAATTGCAAGTTATATATGGCAAATATTTTCACTGTTTTTTCATTATAATTATTCTATGAGTAACTAATAGATTGTATAATAACTTTCAACAATCCCATTGTTTAGTTTCTGTTTATTTTCAATTCCCGGATCTTTTCTTAGATGGATCCATTGATTACTTGTATGATAAGAAATTTTGACTGAATGAATACTTACATTTAAACGGTGGTTTCTGCATGCATTACTGCATAAAAATTTTCGCCGACATCACACTGAGTGTAATCCGTATTGTGCATTGAAACCCTTCATAAATATTGGCTTCTCTTTATCACTGCGAATACATGCTTCAATCTATTTATGATACAACTTTCCTTGAGAAAGTACCATTTTAATGTATTCCACCACAGGCTTCTAAATCATTTTATACATCTCCCATATTTCTTGAATATTTAGTAAATATTTCCAGCACTATTCTATAATAAGTTATGTATACAAGAATATATAACAATAGATAAAAATACTCTTCAACATGATTAACACAAGTAAAATTTACTCGTAATCAAATTAGTTTTACACAATGAAACAAAGCTTTAAATATAATTGAAATATAAATTTTACAAAATATAAACAAGGAAGCAAATGAGCTGTTAATCATTACATGAATGTTTTGAAAATTGATCGAAATATTTCTAATTTCCCGAATTTTCCACAGCTAAAGCAATAAGTTATATGTACAAGAATATATATAGCTATAACAGTAGATAAAGATACTCTTCAACATGATTAACCCAAGTAACATTTACTCGTAATCAAATTCGTTTTACGCAATGAAACAAAGCTTTAAATATAATTGAAATATAAATTTTACAAAATATAAACAAGGTTATAACAATATATATAAAATATAAACATTCAGTTGATCATTACATGAATGTTATGAAAACTGATCCAGAAAGAAAATTATTGTCAATCCACATTCTCAAATATAAACTGTTTTTTTCTTCTTCTTTTTTCTTTTTTCAATCACACGGTAGATTTAATGTTAAAGTTAGTTATGGATTTTTTTTTTTATGATGATGATGAACTGCTACAAAGCACTCAACATTTTTGTCAGCTTCGTGAGAATATTCAATCACAAGTAATATTCTCACTAAGGCAACAAAGAACAAGTGTCGAAAGAATTGTTTGCAATGATTGCCTTTATTAATTGGAAGCATAGTTGAGTATTCTTAAAATTTATTAACTTTTAAGATTTAAGTTTAATAAATTAAAAATGAAATTTCTATTGGGATGTTATTCTTGTTGCGATAAGCACAATGTGCTTTATTCTTTTTTAGTTGGCTATATGGTTTATTTCCTAGTTTTTTAAATGTGCCGGATTTGCCCAAACATAGCTACGCAGTAAAAACATTTTGCATATTTCAAAAGCACCCAAATTCTAGTTGTAGGGTAATCAATTACATAATTCGTTACTGATACATTGCTTAATAATGTTGCATCTATTATTGAAAATTTATTTGTAATTATTCATGAGATCTCGTTCTAGAAACGTTTAAAATAGAATTTAAAAAAACTACAAACTTATTTCAATATTAATTTTTATCTTAAAGATTTATGAGAATTTTGAAAAATATATTGCTTATTTGTAATTTAATCGTGTAATTTTTGGGTGTAGAACGAATTAATAACTAAAAGAATGTAAATTTTTGTTTACTGTAATCCTATTTCTCTGTCACTTTTTGCACGTTTCATGCGTTTAGTGCTCAATCTCCAAATCTTTTGTCAAAATTTCAAAAATTATTTGCCGTTCTAACAAAGTATTTTACAGCTCATTATATTCATATGTAACAAAAAGTCGAACGCTATACACTTAGAATGAATTAGAATTTTTTTTTTTTTTTTTTAATAAATTTATTGCAACACCTGGTTAAAAATTATAAGAATATCAAACATAGATAATCCTGAAAGCAAGAAATTTATGCTTCAAACAAATCATGAAATAAATTTCGAAATTAAAACTAGTTGTAAGTATCGTGCACGATTTGAATACTATGAAACGAAAATAAAGTATTCAAAATTTATCTTTTGACAAAAAGAGAATGAGCTATGAAAATTATTTCACTTATTAATTGGACGAAAAAGTTTACATTGTTCAATTAACTACTCTAAAAAATTGCTAACTAAAATTATAAACAGTTAACTTGGTTATTTTTTCTTAAATTGAAATTGTTGCATTCGAGTTGAATGCAATTTTTTCAAAGAATCATTAAATGGCTTTTAAGAAACATTATTTACGTAAAAGAGATAACGCAGATTTTATACTTAAACCATCTAAATTTGTTATAAATAAATATAATTTCATGAATAAAAATATGACTTTTCAAGATATTCATAAAAAGAAATGAGATTGAAAATATTGACACTTAGATTTGGAAAATAAAAAGATCCAAAACCAATTTCCAAACTCATGAGTTCCTATCTAGGCTCTCCCCTCCTCCCTCTAAAAGAAATAGTTTAATGGGCGTAATATGATACTGAAAGGAGTCGGATGACCAGCTTTCTTCCATGGTCGATTTTAAAAAGATGGTTTTACGATGACGTGTTACAGATGTTCCCTTTCATAAATTGTCTCTTTTCGGTTTAACTTTTTTTTTTTAATCGACAATCAAAGAAGAAAAAAATTTAAATTTACAGAAGATGTATAAGGTGTTTCTTAATAATTTGATTAGATATAATTTAAATTGGTAAAATCTATAAAACTTGTTTTTATATTTATATTTATTCATCTATTTATTTATAATAATCAATTATTTGAATTCTAATGAGCATTAGTTTTTCAATTACCAGTCTTCCTACTATATGCTAAGTATGTTTATTTGTTTAATCTCTCTGGAAGATTTTTAATCATTAACCTTTCATAGCATACATAAAAAATATTTCTGGAAACATAAAGTTTTAATCCATGTAGATTGTCAATCATAAGAATGCTAAAGCAATAAACTTTTTATTTGCAAAAATGTTTCGAAGTTGGATAAAGGGGACATGTTAGGCTGACTAAATTTATTCAATTAATATTATTAATGAAACATAACTTGTGTTTTTTTTTTTTTTTTTTTTCTTTTCTAAGTATATATAGAGAGAAAGAGTTTTACTCACAATAGTTTACTCAAATCAACAGTACTAATTGTATTGTCATCACTATTTCTCTATAAAAGTTTTTTTGCTGTACTACTTATTGTAGAAATTATAACAAGCGAATGTTTTTATTGCCATTTCATTGAAAATTCTTAGGATATTTTAGATTTACTTTTTAGAATGTGACTTTTGAAAATAATCTTTGATACAACCCTTACATAACATTACGTAAATTAATTAGCTGTCACATTCATACGAAAAAGTTCAGTGGTTCTTTTTTTCTGTAAATATTTAAACATTTTTTTACCCTTTGTGTACCAGCGGGACTTTTTAATCCCACTAACAGCAATTCTATAGCATTTAAATAGAACAAAATAACCCATCTGAACAAATCTCTCCCTACAGAAATCTGAATTTTCGTTTATCATTAATAATTGACACCACGCGATTATTTGAAGTTAAACATCATCTATGGTTACGGAACTATTTAGTTGTTGATATTTCGTTCGAGGACGCCATTTTATGGTTTTTAAATTTCATTCCTCAATTTTCAGCTTTCGGTCTCGATAAAATTTGCAAGTAGTACGTCTTTCATATTTTTGTATTGATTTATTAACATTTTCAAACAGTTAGAAGGCAAAGTAATAAATTTTCTACTTTAATTAAAATTTTATAAAGTGGTTTAAGTCCCAAATTAATTATTTTTTATAGAAAATATTGGATATATATAAAATAATATTGGATAAGTAATATTGGATACATATTTGTAGAAGTTTAAAATCGATATTATTTAATGGGACAAAAGATCTTCGCACTTTTTTGATAGTTTTTTAATAATATGGTAAATAAAAGGTTAATGTCTTTAGAAGTATTTTTATTAATTAGAATTCCACTCTTTTTTATCGTGTGAGTGGAATATTCTAATACTACGCATGTTTATTATAGAAATTTTGAATTTTAAATTGTAGAAAATAAGTCTAAAAGTAGATGGGAAATTTTTTAATGCAATAATTTGAATTTGTGAGTGGTTGTGCCCATTGATACCTTAAATAATTTATTATATACGAGCTGAAGTAGGAGTTAATTTTGAAATGGAGAATAAACACAAATATTATTGTCTTCAACTTTTGAGACACACTCATGACAAAACTCTGAAATTACGAAGTCAAGATATTTTTTAAACTCGATCGATATTGTATTTTAGCATCAATCTATACTATGTAATGTTTTTGTGTCAACACTATGCTTATCTTATCACATCACTCAAAAAGTTCATTCATTGAATTTTAGACATTCATGCTGAAAAGGGAATAAGTTGTTAGTCAAGCACATATTTAAAAGAAACACTTTGCTTGGAGAGGACAATGGACGGAAATTTTGATTTTAATCGGGCGTACAAAACTTCCCACTAAAGCCTTACCGAACAATTGTGTTTCATCTTTGTACCTAGCAAATCTTCTTCAAGAAGCCATCCATACACACAGCAATTGTCTTCTTAGTATAGGCAAATCAAGACGGAGCATTAATATAATTAATTGTTATTAAAAAATATAATGAGCAAACTAGGTGGTAGTATTTAGGGCCTTTGAAGGAGGTTGAGGAAAGGGTTTAAGAGTGACCACGACCACAATAGTAGTTAGTGAATGAATTTAATCTCTTTATCTGTCTATTCCTTTTTTTTTTTTTTTTTTTTTTTTTTTTTTTTTTGTACAATTTTATCTGATATACCATGGAATAGTAATACCATTGAATATCTCATTTGAAGCTTCCGTACCTTCTCTCCTTGTCTTTGCATTTTACAACTTATCAGCTAAACAGTTTATTATTATATAACAAATATATATATTACAGTTTATAATATTATAAACGGAATTACGGAAACATTTTAATTAATATTTAATTAAAAAATAAAATTAAACGATCTTTTCAAACTCTGTTTCTTATATTCTAGTTAAGGCCACATTATCTTTTAGTATTAATAGATGAAATTTAAAAAAAAAAAAAAAATATGACATAGTTTTAATATCATATTTGTTTATTCGATGTTTCGTTTAATTTTTTCTATGTTATTTCAAGGAATATATTGAATAAAAATAACCTATTTAAAGCTTTTCTTTCATGTCATTTTAAAGAAATGAAATCTATTGAAACTATTGAATCTATTGAACTTCCAATGTGGTGAACCGGGATCGAATCCTAGTTTTGACTGGTCGATGCGAATTCCTATCTAACATTGGAAGGTTTTCGTGTTTTTCCTCTCCATGTAACGCAAATGCGTGTTAGTTTCCTTCAAAAAGTCCTCCACGAAGGCAAATTTTCTCCCAATACTTGATCGATAAGTTCCCTTGTCATTTGTATTGGATTCAAAATAAAAAGACTACGAAGTTAAGCATTAATATTCGTAATTGGGTCGGCAGTTTCACGACATTTATTAAAAAAAAAAAAAAAAGAAAGAAAAAAAAAAAAAAAGCATACCTATCTGTAAAAATATTTAGTCCAAAGTTTGATACCGACACGTGGAGCGTTAAAACAAGAGTCTTAAAATCATTTTAATAAATGTTCAACCAAATACATATCACACGCAATGATTTAATTTTTATACGGAAATTTTAATTCCACATCATTTTAAATTTTTTTCGAGTTTTGAAGAACACTTTCCTGCATGTCTTAAAGTTTATAACATTTTGACGAAGGGCTAAGCAAACAAATTTTTCTACAACAAGGACTGTAAATTCCTGTAATAAAAAAAATGAACTTTCTTATATTAATATCCTTTATTATATTTAACTTTCAAATTTTTAATTTAACTTTATTCAAAACTTAACTTTTTTAAATTTTGCTTTCTTAAATTTAGCTTTCTTAATCAACTTAAATTAGAATAATTAAAGTTAATTCCGTCATCGTTTGCAGTGCAGAAATTTCTTCTCAGAAAACACTCCTCTGTGAATGGGCATGGAAGAGAAATTAAAATAACACATTGCTTACATACTTTATTCTACCAATATAAAAAAACGAAAAAATTTTATTATACACTTTTAACATGAATTCGAAAAATTTCTCGCTATTAAATACAAAAGAGATTGCATAATTACTACCCTTAATATATATTTTTAGAATCTTTCAAAAAAGTGTTAAAAAATGTATACATTAGGAATGACAGATTAATGTTCAAGCAATAAAAAAAAAAAAAAAATAAATAAAATTAAAAAAAAAAAAAAAAAAAAAATGAAACCAATAGTTTTAAAATCTAGTGAAATACAACTAAGGAATCAGGACTGAAAACATCAAAATGAGTTTGATTGCCGGATGTTACAAAGAAAAGCTTAACTCTAAGTATTACAACTTAATTTTTAAACTATCACGATAAAATTTCGTGGTGTTTATAATAATCACAGTTCGCATTCTTTCTATTTCCTCTGGCAATCAAACTGGTTTTAATATTTTCAGTCTTGCCTTCTTCAGCAGTGATTCATTGTATTTTGATATCAATTGTATTTTTCTCCCGTAAATATTAATTGTGTCCACTAATGTTCTTTTACTTCATTTTTTTAAAAATTTTTATGGAAATTCAATAAAGGATTTTATTACTTAACACCTTACATATACATATGTTCATATTTTTTTTTCGTTTACTGAATTGAATAAAAATTCCACAATGCTTTTATGTTCCTGTGCATTTACATTAGAACCCTAAAAACAGGGATAAGTGCTTGGTCATGGTTGGAGGATGTGTGTTCTTGTGAACTAGCTTTTTTTTATTTTTTATTTTTTTATTTTATTTATTCATATTTTTTTCCGTGGAAAAACAAACTATCCATTGGAGTATTTAAAGCTATTTATAGGACGGAAAAATTGAAACACTTTACGTTTATATTTAATGTAAATGTTTTTTTAAACCAACAAATGAGTGTACGACATATATATATTTTTTTTAAAGGAAAAGTCTTTTCATATAGTATATTGGTCTTTATAGTATGTTGGAAGATCTTTACGTCATTATCTTGATTTAATTAAACTCACTTTATTCAGAAGCTAAATATTTTGATTCTAAAATATCTTTAAAAAACAAGAAGTAAAAAAAAAGACAAAAAAAAGGGGGAATAATATATTTAAAAAATAAATTCTACTATCAAAATTAGTAAAATGCAAGAAAAATATTATTTCTAAATAAATAAAATTTATATGAAAGGAACGAATTAACAGCGAATATAACTTTCATAATACATAACAAGCTTATAATTAAACAACCGATTTTTAAAACGCTCCCCGTATCAGTTCTTCAAAAGGGCTGTAAGAGAAAAAGATTTCCAAAAGTTGACAGAGTGAAAGTATTTCGGAGAGAGGGAGAGAGACCACCTACAGAGATGATTAGTCACTGTGAAACCGCAATCGTATGAACTTGGGGGAGAAAGTTGCTTCCCTCCCTTACCCAAAGGTAGAAAGTGACTTGAGTTTCAAAGCCAATATTATAAAAAGTAATAAAGATCAAAAAATTTGACCCTCATTTTCGTGGATAGGAAAGATTGAAAAAATTATTAGTATTTTTTTTAAATTGATTACTCCGATTCTTAAACAAGAAAAATCGGATCAAAGTGTGACAAGCCCGCCATAGACTTTACATGTTAAAAGCAGAAGTGAGGAGTCTGCTTGGTGCAACACTTTTCTCCCGGCAACCACGATTGAGGACCCCGATTTTCTTCTCTTTTGGGAATGCCGTGTCTATCCTTGTTTGCCATGGTTTAGTCATAGGAGTAGGAAATACGTTCCATTCTATCTTGATGTGTAAAACCACTAAAATTTTGAAAAATTGGAAACCATTTGAAACTCGAAATTGCTTTTATTAAACATAAAACTTATTGGCAATCGCAACACTCGAATACGCCATCTGGGGAGAGATCGGTTTCATGCATTTGGCCCTTCTCCCTTTCCCTTCTTCCGCTTTTCAGTTGTATAGGAATGTACTACGATATTTTCCCTTTTCTTAATATTTTTCCATTTTATTTAATAAAACTATTTTTTACTCAACCGTGATACTTTTCTTTAGAACTATGTTTAATGCATCTTTCAGTTCCATATAGTTTTCCAATTTAAAAGATTTTAATCTATATGAAAATCAAGAGAGAAATTAACGTATACTTCCTTCCTCTATGACTTTCCACACGCTAATGGGGAAAGCATGTGAAGTGTTGCCATAGGTAGAGAGTTCTGCTCTACGCCACCTGCAGCCCATTTCGATCGCCATTATGGAAATTTAAAAAAGTATTTTTAACAATCTAAATTCGAAAAATATTATTTAAGAGTAAAACATCGTAATACACTGCTCAGAAGAACATTGAGGTTGTGGGTTGATCTTGCTCTTGGAGAATTGTTTGAAATATTGATACATTATCGACAGACATAGACGCTATATAAGATGAAAATGACATTAGTTTGGCAAAAATAAAATGTGTTTTATTGAGCATTTGGGTACCAAAAAAAAAAAAAAAAAAAAAAAAAAAAAAAAAAAAAATTGCATTTGAGAGAAACAAATAAAAAAAGGTGTTTCCTTAAAGGCTATATGACACGAGGCAACCTAGTTGAAAGCAACTAGCGGTTTCGGTGAATTTAATACGTGTCATATGATGGTTGCCCGGTTGCTTTCAACCTGCTTTCAAGTTATAACCTTTCAACTTTAGTGGAGCAACCAGATTAGTTGAAACGTGTCATATAGTAGTTTCCAAATACTTTCAACCATTTAGTAAACACAATACACGTGCTGATACTGTCGCATCCTGCATTTTTATCTTTTAAATTTAAACTTGGTTTAATCTTTTAACTATGGCTAGTTTTAAATGGAATTCTAGTGATATATGTATTTTTCTTTTGAAATTTTTCAAACGTATCCTTGTCTTTGGGACATAAATAACAAAGATTATGCGAATAAGCTAATTCGCTATAAACTAATTTCCTCTGTGGAGATATTAAAAGTTACAAATTATTATTGAGTTTTAAAAGTGAATGAAAAAAAAAAAAAAAAAAAAAAACTAGCATATTACTAATTACAAATGTTTAAATATTTGAAAATTCAAAATTATATAGCTTGAACGCTAAGCTTTTTAAACTCATTAATATTCTTTGACAGATATTTCCGAGTACTAATGAAATTTTGAAAGCAAAGGAAAGAATTTATTTTGCTTTTAAATCACCTTTTTTCTATTCTAGTTCTTCTTTCAGAACCTTAGCTATCAGCTCAACGCCTACTTCAAGTACATTGTCAATAATCGCTTCCATGATAATTAAAAGAGCTTTTAGCAATAAATTTTATTGAAAAATATAGACAAACTAAATGCCGTTCTGGTATTGGACTATTCAGAGTTAGTTGAACAAGCGAAGGTTGTAACGTGTGATCACAAACGAGAAACCAAAAACCGGTTTCTTAACTTAGTTGCCTCCACTTGGTTGCCCAGTGTCATCAGCACTTAAAAGAAAATCGTTTTTAGTATGGTGTGTGGTTTCCCCCAGACGGCCAGCAACACTGAACACCCTTGAGGCATCGAGTTAATGAGGTTATTAATGAGGGACTGGGGATATTCAGTTCCATTCTGTAACATTCTTTTAGAAGAACTCTTTCCAGTTCTTGAAGAGATTTTGGGGTGGTAGGCGTCCAGCAATTCATTTATCTAGAACGTCCTAAACATTTTCGATTTGGTTCATGTCCGAGAAGTATGTTGGCTAATCTTTTCATATAGTTCCTTCATCTAAAAGGAAATCATTTACCAACTTAGAACGATGTGGCTTGCAATTGTCGTCCATTAGCATGAAGTCATATCACATTGCTGTAGCGTATAGGATTACAATAAGTCTCAAGATCTCATCCTATTATCGGCGACCGGTTAGAGCTCTATTTTGAATGATATGGATATCGGTGCGCCCATCAATGGAGAGGCCAGCATAGACCATCACTCCCCCACCGCCAAACCACTCTTTCGTGTACGAACGCAGGATTGTTTCTAGTGACACGTTCCCTCCAGATGAAAATATGCTTATTATTATTATGAACAAAAAAAACGGGACTCGTGAGAGAAAAGAATATTGCGCCATTCATTTCTCCTCCAGCTCTGTTGCCCACTCCGTAACGTTGCCTTGATGTTAACGTGACAAACACCATTGATCGACCAGCATACAGACCTACAGCGTTAAGGTGGTTTCGGACAGTTTGGGCGGAAACTCTGGTGCCAGTAGCCGAGCGAAGGTGTTGTTGAAGAAGAGTGGCATTCATATTTCTGTGTTTCCGAGCCGTTAGCGTTAAATAACGGTCTTCATTGGGCATTGTTGCACGTCTATACCCTTGTTCTAATATTCAGCCTGCATTCCCAGTTTCCAAAAAGACGGTTCCAGACCCTGGAAATCACACTTTGTGAAACTACAATGGCTTGAGATACTTCGGCTTGTGTTTTGCCCCCTCTAACTGGTCAACAACTCTCCAAGCTTCTGATGCGGTTAAATGACTTCGATGAGACATCGTTCTCATCGTAACACTTATTGTTTGTCGATCATTCTTTTCACCTTTGTCTTACATTAAGTTGAAAGCCAAATTAAATTCGTTGCCACTAAAGCGTAGTCTTCGACGTCAAACTTAAAATTTGCATATGGCGAAGTTTGGAAATAAGAAAAAGTAGCATTTGTGACTCTCTTCTCCCATATTATACAAGTCTTGCAGTGGACTGATCGTAAAGACTCGGCTCCCAGTAGAACACCGAAGTCAAGCATGAATGGCTGCGGTTAGTAAACGGATGGGTGACCACTTTGATCAGCCGGCGTAGGGGTCGAGGGTGTGCAGTATCGTCCTCTCTAAACTGTTCTACCGTAAAGTGCTCGACTTCGTGCACAGGTCATCAGGATACCAAAGCAGGGGAGCCATCCCCTCTGCAATTGATTAAAACTGCGATGGCATGACTTCGGATCATCCTCGTGCATGTTTCGCACTAGAGCTGCCAATAGCCCATTGTGTAGCTCTAGTGCGACGTAAATAAAGTACATACCTACCTCCATTTTATGCAAAAGAATTTCCTTATACTGTTATTTTATACAATATCCTTTAATTTTTTTGAACAGTGTACATTCCCATAGATCTGAGAAGCGGAAGAGTGGGGTGGATGGAGTGGGGAATCTTGGCATGGGGACGGTGTTCTCATCATATGGCGTATTCGAATGTTGCGATCACGAATACAGCATAGCGCTTTTTGGCATTACTTAAATATCCCCCTAATTCAATTTAAATATTGACGTATCAGGAGGAGGAGGAAATAAAGTGCCTTCATGTGTGGTCCACCATCCTTTCCCACCACCCTCGTGTTAACTAATATTTTGGAACATACAGAGTTTTGGAACATAAGGAGCAAAAATGAAAATCTCAAATGTAATCGAATATATGTGGAAAAGTTTCCATATTTACAATGCTTAATTATAATGTAAAATACTGGCTAAATCAAATTACTCTTTATGTTGCTAAAATAGATTTCAATCTCAAGATTTGTGGCTAGTTTGACGCAAAAACTCTTAAAAATGAATTGATAAAATATAATTCATAACTTTGTTTAGAATTAATTATTTTTTGTTTCAAACTAAACAGTCAAAGAAATATATATGCATAGTTGAATATATATTACCTTGATAACAGAATACTTTTCCGAGGGGGTACGTGCATGCTTCCTAGCTGATGCCTTTTCTCTTGCTGCTTCCAGTACTATTTGCGTTATTCGCTAGAGTTAGGTAACTCTTATTATTATGAAAAGAAAGTTTTCCATTTTCTTTTTATTCCAGAATTTTCACGAAAAGCATGAGAGTTACTCTCAGACTTGTATGCTTTCAGTGGTAGCACAATACAGTCTTAGAGAACTTATGAAATCATTTGATTTGGTCATTTTTATAAGTGCGACAATAGAGGAAATTAACAGTTCAGGTATAAAATTATTTAAAGTTTCGTGAAATTTTATACAAAGATGAACTTAAATTTCAGTTTAATTGCATTTTTTTTATTCAAAGTAATTGATTAGTTAATTTATGTATCAGGCAACGCGGGCGTTTTTTTAAACTTATTAAAATTATTGACAAGCAAGGAAAAAAAAAAACTATTCGAAGAAAGAAGACGTCAGAGTAAGTTCAAATATTACACCTGAAACACTTGAAAAATTTAATAAAATTATTTAAAAAAATCAAATCAGAATTAGACTAGTTGCAGCTCGAGACTTTGCAAAGTATTGTTGTCAAACGTAGGACTTAATAATGTCTTAAGACTATAATAGATTTAAAATAAAATCGATCCTTGATTATTTTAAAAGCATTTAATACTCTTTTATTGGTTAACATGCTTAAAATTGCTATTGAACTTCAATTGGGAGCAGCTGGGGTGTAGTGCATGCAGCAGGAAGAGCATAAGGGTAAGCTATTATATTGTTAATAGCATAAAGGGAATATTGTTATCGTATCCTAATTGAGGATGGCTGTTGCCAATACACTAGTCTGCATAACCAAATAATTTATTTCATCATAGTGTTTAGGACTGTCTGCTGCTATGGAAACAAAGAAAGCGCATTTCAAAGAGAGAGTTTCATAATTTTGCCGTAAAACCGCGTTAAAATTTGTTCTAAATGTTTACCCACAGCCCTTTTGAAAGTAGACAAATATAGGCAGAAGAAAGAACCATAGTCACCGACAAACTAGAACTTCCCTCGACATCTGGCAGGGGAAGTTCTTTAGTTAAATAAACAGTACATTTAATGTGACATAAAAAACTTATTAATTTATATATTGTTACGGGCATGTATGCAGAGTGTGTTCTTAATACGGAGTTCGGCTTATAAGCCCTTATGAAGTTGAGGAGCCGAAAGTGCAGGTTAGAGAGATGAATCCAGACTCGCTGCGTTAGGATTTGAACCCGAGACCACCACACAACACAGTGTTTAGGGGAAGTGCTAGACCTCTCGGTCAGGGAGGTGTTTCATCAATTAAGGAAATGTAAAACTGCAAACGTGTATCATAGATATCATCATAGTTCCAATACAATTCACCACTTGATAGAAAATATTAAGAAATATGTTAGAAATAGTCATAGAAAATATATGAAAATGATCTTAAAAATCCAAGTTTAGCTTAAGCGAAGTAACAAGTAAAACAAGAACTAATAAAAAACCGTTTTCAAGTTCAAATTCAGAAATGTGTTGAGATTGTACAAGAAGCAAATTTCAGGTATTATGTTCTCCAGAAATGCATTGATTTGAGTAAGCTTTCATCGTAGTATTATCCAGCTTACGTAACTCGAAGTCTTATCCATGCCTTGTCCGGGATTTGAACCCAGATCGTTTCTGATTCAAGGCCAGTTCTCTGACCTCTACATAGTCTGATTGGCGAGAGATCATTTGTTGAAAATTGTATTAAAAAAATTTGTAATAATTATGTCGTAACTCCCGGTTAGTAAATTTTATAAATAATATCTGTCATAAATTTGTAGTTGAACTAGAAGTATAGCTGGTTACTAAATTTGTTTGCGTAAACAGCACTCTTAGATTTTCATTTTTTTTTTGCTGCAATGTTTATACTTACGGAGAAAATTTTTTTTTTTCAAAACATTACTTTGTTAGTTTGATAATATTTTTGCTTTTCTCTTACTCAAAAATTAATTTTAAACTCTTGGTGCGAATTTTTTTTTTTTTTTGGCTTAATGTTGTAGAAAGATTCTAAACATTTACACATTGTATCCGTAATGTAGTCGATTTAAGACTTTAAAAGACAAACATGTAGCTAAATTTCTCATAATTCGGCCTGATGCCTTCAGGCCAAATGTAGCACAAAGTAGCAAAGATATAATATTGTAATATTATAAGTGTTATTCTATTACTCGAATTTTATTATTCTTCGATTTTTAATTAGTTTTCAAAATATCCATTTGCAATTGTATTTTGTAATTGAATATCTGGCTAAATAAGATAGAAGAATATTGCAAGGGGGACACTGACAAAAGAACACAATCACGGTGTTTAGAGGTATTTCGACAAAAAATTCACTTTTCAGTGACGATTTTATCTTTTTTTTTTTTTTTTTTTTACTTCAATCAAAGAGTTAGATAAAAAATTTTGATTTTTTTTTCAAATGGCTACTAGTCATTATTTTTGTCTCAGAATTAAATTCTTCCCTTGGCTATGAGAATCCTTTAGCTAAAAATATATCTTTCCTGGGGATGTTTGAGTGTTTCATTTTTAATTAAAAATGAGTGTAGAAACACTGTTTTAATTTAAAAATGCATTAAATATTTTGTCCCAATTTTATTTTGAATTAAATGTATTTATCTCGCCATTCTTAAACACATAATATAACTTAAATAGTAATAATAAATTTTTTTTTCGCTTAAAATATGTAAAATTAAATAATGTTAAAAGAGATTATTTTATGGGAATTACTACTAATATTGTGTTTGAAATTTAAATTTAAATCAGCAGTTGTAAAAATTTCATTTTCATTTACATTATGTACTTCAAATAATATCAAAGTAATAGACCTTAACCACTAATCGGAAACTTCTTTTACATTTTGGTTATAAACGTAATTTGACACGAGCAAATAGTTTTCAAGAAAAAAAGGTCTTAACTCGTATAAAATTTCTCTCTAATTCTAACACTCAATTCTGTGTAAATTCCTATATTTACTTGTTCCAATATAACAAGGTTAAATGATTTTGAACTTTCCCATTGCCTAGTGGATAGTGTGTAGATTTATGAATAAATTTGTGCATTGACTATAAGATTAAGCTTTAAATAAATTAATATCTCAAAATGGTTGCCTGCTCTAATCTGCTCATCAAATTTTGACTTTTATCAGTGTAATGCACCAGGTGTTGTGTAGTGATTGCTCTGAATAGTTTAGAATCCCTGTTAAAATAAAGTAATTATACACATTATAAGCTACATAATATTTAAGTGATTAAAATCAAACAAGCATGTTTTTAAAATCTAAGTAATCATTATCACCGCCATGGTTTTATTACAACATCAAACGAGGTTAATTTATAGTATGAATAAGAAATTTTTAACATTTGCCTTTGCCTTCCCTTTGTATCTAATAATAAGATATAAATATAAAGACAAAAAATTATAAATAGATTTCAAATCAAAATTTGTTTATTTAGCAAATCATATTGAGAATGAATTGAAAAACAATAAATAAAATCACTTAAATGTAAATATTACATTAATATTACGTAGGTCTTTCTTCTTATATTCATGCATGTAAGTAATAGAAAAGTTTTTTTTTTTTTTTCTGAATGAAGTTGAGTATGATTTTTCTGTCATCATTTTAAAGGACAATTATCTCTCTGTTTAAATCTAAGAGTAATATCCTTTGGCCGAAGAAAACCTATACCTCCTGCTAGATGTTCTAAGGGTATCTAAATAGAAAAAAAGTTTATTAATAATATTAATATTGAATTGTGTAATATTAAAATTTAATATAACACGTTATATTACATTTTAATATTACATACATTGTTATGATCTACACATGATCATAACAATCATAATATATTTTGATATAAAACTGAATGTTCGGCGCTAATTTGCAATCGTAGTGAGATATTCAGAATTTCTTTATGTAAAAATAACTTTTGTATAGTTCTAGTTAAAGTGCTTTTGTAACGATAGTCATTTTTACAGCAAGTGAAAATAAATTTTAAAAAAATCTTCTGTAACTATAATTATCTTTAAGGTAGAAGAACTTTTGAAACAAAAGTTACATTTATTTCAAGTGAAAATTCTTATGAAACAATAATGATTTTTCTTTAGGAGAAAATGAATTCTGTAACGGAAAATATTTCTTAGTTTTAGAGAAATTATCTTTCGTTATGGAAACGATAGTTATTTTTATTTGAAGTAAAAACCACTTCTGAATCGGAAGTTATTTTCACTACTTGTAAAAACTCAGTAAAAAACATAAAGTTTTTTTAAATCTGTTTTGTGTCTGTTGAGTGCGTCGGTAAAAAAAATTATTTTCATTAAAAATTTTACTCGACGTTGAACAAGATTTGAAACTGGATGGTTCATTGATCTCTTAAAATGTGTATAAAACTAAATTATGACTAGTTTTATGCATTATCGAGTCTCTTAACCTGATTCTTATTATAAAAGTGGTTGAAGTTTCTACATGTTAGTACAGTTACTGATATGTAACTTGGAGAGTGACTTATCATTTATATATTAAGGATATCATACGGGAAACATTTTCTGATTGGTCGAGAGTCAAAACTAACCGAAATAAAACGCAAATTTTTTTCTCTCTTACACTTGATCGACAAGGTATTTTTATTTGGAATGAATCTCATAATTTCAGGTACACATTTTTTCCCTTTGATTTTAAAATTAATCTTAACTGTTCAAAGTATCGATCATGCACTAATATACTGTTACAAAATAATTGATTTTGTAAAATAATTAGATTTTAAAAATTCTGAGAGCTCTACTTGCCACATCTATCAAATTGTTCAAAGATATGCCGAATAAATCGTGAATTTTTTTGGATCAACGGTTTAGTTTTCTAGCTAAAAATTATTTCTAGTTGAAAATTTTGAAAACTTACTAAAGATAAGTTGTATTTATATTTAAAAAACTTAATCTGCATGTAAACAATTTTCTGTATTTTAGCGCAGTTTCTTGTCTCTTGGCTGGGGAAAGAAAAGCGAAACATACCGTAACTAACTATTTATACCATAGCAACAAGGAAAATTCTGGGCGTCTGTTTATTCATTTTTCAATTATAATTAAATATGGCGATTCGTCATTGTTTTTATTCACAGTTCTTTGTATTATTTTTTTAAAATAAAAATGAAGTGATGATTTATACTATACCTGATTTTAATGCTTATTTATTTTTATGTTTGAAAACAAATATGGCGTTTTTTTATAAATCACTCATGCATTATTGATTAGAAAAAAACGTTGCATTATTTTGAGTTTATATTCATAATGAATATCTAGATTTAGTAAGAATATATTCCATGAAGTAACGATAGAGATCTTTTAAATCTCTTTGCATTTTATTGAGTGTTGTTTTTAGAATTTCTTGTACAGTGCATTATTTTTTATTTTCCATTATTGTTATTCAAAAAATAAAATGTTGCTACTATATTATCTAATGAAAAAATCATATCACTCTGAATTTTATTGAGAGTGGTTCTTAGACTTTCTTCCAAAGTGCATACTTTTTTTATTTTTCGATATTGTTATGCAAAAAAAAAAAAAAAAAGAAATGTTGTTACCATTCATTTTCTCTTTACTTAAATTTTATTTTCTGGAATTAATTACACAATTATTTAATTAAAAGATTCATTAATTACAATAAAATATGAATTTCTATAAAAGCTGGTCAAAATTTAAACTGGAAATTGGGATATAACGACTAGTTTTAGCAGAATAAAATAAAATGTTTCAAGGGGATGAAAAAATGCGAAAATAATTAAATTTTTGACAAACTAGAAAGGAAAAAAGTAAGGCGCATCACTTTCAAAAGTCGAAGAGGAGATTTTTGGTGGTGATAGAAGTTTATTACTAAAACTATGCTCTTTGCATATTTTCCGTATAACAAAATTGGAATTATTATCTCATTTTTTCATCTATTTGAAAGCGTAGTTTTTAAAGGTTTTAACTTTATTTTATTATTTTCTACTTTTTAATTTTTGTACCTGTTAAATAAAGTCGGAATGTAAAAAAAATTCTTCGCTTGTTAATGAATTTAGCTTAAACTATTGATTAAAATGATTGCTTCTTTTCATCAGACACGGAGCTGCTGCTGAAATTTAAGCACTCTAGTTAGTCAGAAATTGGTCGAAATTGAGATTGCTGATAAATTTCACTAGAGGATCCAAATTATGTTTATATAGGTCAAGAAATAAATGAAACAACCATTTTAATCTAAACTGTGTTCAGTTTTTTTTAAGAACACTAACCAGTTGGAAAGTAGTCGAAATTCATACTGAAGACAAATTCCTTTTGGTGATATGATTCTAAAATTTGCATGTAGTGATCAGGAAATTATTAAAACTTGAGGTTTCATTCAGTCCAGAGCTCCATTTAAAATTTAGGTCCTCTAGTTAATCGTACAGTAGTTGAAACTTCGATTGACCATAAACTTATTGTAGAAATAACATGGCCATAAATTTTGCTTGTGATAAAGTTACCAGTAATTAATAATTATTTAATTTGTCATCAGGCTCGGATCTCTAGATGAAGTTTAAGCACTTTAGTTTTCAGAATGTGAAGGAAATTTTTACCATCAATCAGTTAACTTTGCGATAGTGTAATGATTAATTCTGTTGTCAAATGTGGAGCACTCATAACGTGAACACTCTAGTTAATCCAAAATTGGTCGAAAATATGACAGGCGATAAGTTTCTTTTGGCAAATAATTTCGTGATAAATATTGCTGGTAACGGTCTTGAAATGATTGCAAATAGTATAGTAATTCAGCATTGAGCTCCTGTTTAAATGTGAGTGCTCTAGCCAGTCTTAAAGTAGTCGGAAAATTTTGATAGGCGGTAAATTCTCTTTGACAGTAGTATTATGATAAGTTCTACTGGTAGTGGTAAAAAATGATAGAATCTGGGGAGGAGCTTTAGTACCGATTTTAGTTCTCTAGCTAGACTGAAAGAGATCTAAATTTTGAATGCAAGATTCCATCGACACAAACATTCATCGATCTTAATTCCATCGCAAAGATATCAGAATTCCTTTAAGTAAGCAAAAAATTAGTAAAGAAAAAGGTTATTTATATTAGGATATAGATATATATTTCAGTCATAAAAATATATAAATAAAAATAATAAAAACAACTTTTTAACTATCTAATTTTTACTGTCTATGTATCAATAATTTACTCTTTTAATTAAAATGCTAATAAATAAATAATAAATAAAATAACATTTTAGTTTTAATAATCATTAAGTCAAACATCCCATGATACTAAAAGGTAAAATTCCACTAAAAATCACTGTGCCATCTATAAGTTCCCAACAGGGCGAAAGAAAGTGAGATAGGGGAGCAGTGTTGCCAAGTGTGGTAATCATTCCACTGTCTTTATCTTTTGCAACCCCCTTGTTTCCGGTGTACTTTTAAAGCCATTCTCGCAATTCTCTAACTAAAAGTCTAATTAATTAACAAAAAGTTAAAAACTATTGATCGCGGATTGCATTGGCATAATTTTGAGAGAAAAAAAATTATAGAGAATCTAAAATTCCTCACGCTTTTTATCTCAAATTCTGTTTGATTGACGACCTTATAATTTACATGTATCGAAAGATAATGCTAAATAGAGTAAATATCGATTATCAGCTTATTTGTGAAAATTAAATGAAAAAGATTAAAAACATATTTAGAATTTTCCCTTCCTGTCTTCCCCCCTTCGACAATTTAGTTCCTCCGGGAGAGGAAGAACTTTTTAAGTGTAAGTCAGAAGTATTATTAACTAAGAAATTGCATTACATTGCTCTTTAGTTATTTTGCACTAATAAGCATTGATGGAGTTAAACGTTAAACATTAAACAAGAAGAGTAATTATCAAAATTATTAAGTTTTATCGGCAAGTTTTTTATTATCCTTTATTAACTATTTTTTTCATGCATACCGATTGAAGTCAACTTTTTATTAATAAAATATAGTATAGGAAAAAAAGAGCAATCAAAATTTGTTTAATGAATTCTCCCATGCACTGAGTTATATTTAAATTCTGTAGCATTTATATTTGTAAAAAATATAACCATTTTTGCTTTCAATTTTCTTTTGTAATGTATATCCACCCAATTCAGTGTTTCAAAGATTTCTGCTGTAGTATTTTAATAATAGAATATTAATAATATTTTCATGCTCAGCTGAGAATATAAGGGCAAAAAATACGGGTATCGGAACTTTTACCTGTCATGAACATGCTCAATGTCAAACATGCCATTGGCATATTTGACATTGTAATTTCTTGGTCCTAGTTCTGAGTAAATAAGATCAAACATTATATCCCCTCCTTACCTCTTCTAATAAACTAATAATGAAATAGTCTACCATTTTTTTCTTCTTTTTAATCTGATTGTTGCCATAACTAGAAAATGTAGTAAGTGAAATTCACGATGAGTGTTATTTAAGTTTCAGTGAAATTACACTTTGACGCCCGGTGGCTGAGTGGTAGCGCTTCGCGCTCCCGTGCTACAGGTCCCGGGTTCGATCCTCGGGGCGGGCAAGGTTGACTCAACCTTTCATCCTTTTAGTGGGTCGATAAATAAGTACCAAGCTTGCTTGGGAACTAAACACTGGGGGTTTCGCATTCGGCTGACCACCTAACCGGAACATCTGCTCCTGCACCCCAGAGCCCAAGGTCAAGAAAACTGAGATGGGCACAGTAGGCCTTGGCCCTCTATGGGCTGTCAAGCCGCTAAGTTTAGTTTAGTTTAGAAATTACACTTTCTTTAGTTTTTCTTTGTGGGAAATATACAAGTTGTTTTGTGGCATATATAATTTGTTTATAGAAAGAAGTTCCCTCGACATGAAGTCCAAGGCCGCCTGCTGCTATGGAAACAAGAAACAGCGCATTTCTAAGAAGGGGAGGCTTTCTCTCCTTAATTCCCTTTTACCGCCGACCTGACCCAAAACCTGTTTTAAATACGGACTCTAATAGTTAAAAACCTCGTAAGCATAGTCACAGCCACTGAATGACGAGGGGAGTTCTTTCCATAGACAGACGATATTCTCCACTATATTTGTATCACAAAATTGACGTTAAGGATTACCTTTGTTTCCGGACCAGTTAGTACTTGAAAAGTACTTAAGACATAGGTAAGGCATATTTTGGTTTCCAAAAGAGCGAATCGCATTCCAATACAGTTTCTAGGTCCGGCACCAAATGGTAAATAGGAGTAAGGAATAATTTTATCTTTATTTTCTGGACTGAATCTGTAAGAAAGAAATTTGAAACTAAAATAGAGAAGAAATAATTAAGCAAACAACAACGGCAAGGATAAAAATAATATAATATGAAAGTACTATGTCAAATACAGTGCGCAAAAATAAATAAGTAAATAAATTAAAACAGACCACTCAAAATAACTTTTAATTTAATGATCGTATCTTCACGTTCTAGGACTCAATCTTAATGGTTTGAGGAGGTGACAGCAAATAAGATAACTAATTACGGCAGATGATATTTTAAGTTACGAAATCTGACATAAAAAGTACTTTCTCTGAATAAATATACCTTTCTTTCAATCTGATTCGGATTTCTAACCCTGAATAATACGGGGTAGCCGCAATATGGGAAATATAGTCCCAATAGGTAAGACAGGATAGCGTTCCAAAAATTGGGCTTCTTAATGTTATTTTTACTTATTGCGTATTTCGCTATATCTATAGAATTTTTAAGCGAATGGAAATACTTTCGCCTACAAATTATAAAATTCTTTTATCCAAAGATAATTACACTCAAAAAATAACTTTTAGTATAAATTTATTATTTTTTATTTAATAATAGCCGAAAATCTTTTTATACCATTTTTACATAATTAAAAAAAAAAGAAGACATTTTTCATGGTAAAATACCAATTTTGTGGGACATCCGTGGAATTGCTCCTAAGAAATCAGAATTTTAAAAATACGACTATTTTATTTTAAATTATTAGAAGTAATATTAACAGGGTTATATATATGGGACTTAAAAAATATTAAACAGTTTCAACAATAAGAAGAGGAATCTGAATCAGTTATTAGTTGTGATCTATATGTAGTTTTTCAAATAAAATATGTCTGTTTAGAAACTTTGTCTTACTAGACCTTATAAAAGTTAAAATTGTATCTTAAAAGTGAAAATTCCAATCAGTTTTAACGAAAATTTATTACCACAATAAAAAAATAATTTTCGTTTGATTTCTGAATCCAATGTATAAAACAAAGTTGAAAAATGTTAAGTTTTGATCTTAGCACTTTCTAATATTTTTTCAGCTAAGTCTAAAAATTAAAAAGTGTTGCATAACTATTGAAATCTATATAAAAATGAATTACAAAATTATGAACCTTTCAATTAAAAAAATATTCTTATTAAATTAAAAAAAAACAAAATACCGAATCATTAGAAAATCTGTTTTTGTAAAAGTTTTTTCGGGTTAAGAAATGGGAGCAAAATCTTCTCCCCTTCATCAATATTTTTTTTTTACTTAAAAATGCTTCTTTAAGTCTGAGAAAATATGTTTCTTACCTATCTGGATTGAAGGTTTCAGGATCAGGAAAAAATTCTGGATCCCTGTGCATAGCATATACTGGAGTGGTAACAGTCGTCCCCTTAGGAATGGTGATTTCTGTGCCTTTTAACTTGTAATCTACTACAGATATTCTGTCTAACCTGTTAAAATAATTGGTTAAGGAAATAAAGTAAATTAGGTTTTAATGCTTAGAGAGTTTTAGTTTCAAAATTTCAGTAATTTAGGTTTCAATGCGTGGTCAATTTAAATCCTTAAGGAATTCTGTACCTTTTCACTCGTAATTAACTACAGCCATTCTGCCTAACCTGTTAAAAAATGGTTAATGAAATAAAGTACATTAGGTTTTAATGCTTAGATAGTTTTAGTTCCATTACTTCAATAATTTAGGTTTCAATGCTTGGTCAATTTAAATCCTTAAGATCCTGTACCTTTTAATATGTAATCTACTACTGCTATTCTGCCCAACCTATTAAAAAATTGGTTAATGAAATAAAGTAAATAACGTTTTAATTCTGGGATATTTTTAGTTTCAATACTTCAATTTAGGTTTTAATGTTTAGTTTATTTAAATCATTTTGGAATACTGTAAACTCTAAACCCTAATCTATTATAGCTATTCTGCCCAACCTGTTAAAAAAATTGGTCATTAGAATAAAGTAAATTTGGTTTTAATGCTTGGATAGTTTCAGTTTCAATATTTCAATAATTTAGGTTTCAATGCGTGGACAATTTAAATCCTTAAGGAATCCTGTACTTGCTAACTCGTGATCAACTACAGCTCTTTTGTCTAATCTGACAAAAAATTGTCAATTATATGAAGTAAATTGAAATTGAAATGCTTGAAAGGTTAAAGTATTGAATAAAATATTAAAGAATCAGTTTCAATAATTCAGTAGTTTACGTTTCAATGTTGGTAAACTTAGATCCTTTAGGAATCATCTAACTTTTAACTCGTAATCTACTACAACTCTTCTATCCAGCCTGATGAAAAAATATCTATGAAATTAAGTAAATTAAACTTGAAATGCTTGAATAGTTAAAGTGTTGGATAGGGTGTTAAAGAATTAGTTTCAGTGCATTAACTACTTAAGTTTCAATGAGCAATTTAAATTTAGTTTTAAATTTAGGTTTCAATGCTTGTTAATCATGCCAATAATATTGCGTTTCAGAATATATATCAGGTTTTCAGTGAAAAAAAAGAAAAAAAAAAGTATTTTAAAATTAAGTCTCCTTAATTATTTGGGTACCATAAAGGAGGCCATTGTGTTATACCCTGTATATTAATTCCCTTGTATTCAATAGTTCAAAAAGTCGAAAAAAATTTTGAACAAAAATCAGAAACTTTTTATTCATACCTTACAACAGGTGGATGCAATCGAAGTGCTTCAGAAATAACATTGTCTAAATATTTCATATTCTGAATTGCTTCGTAAGTTACTTTGCCCTGAAAAAATATATAACAGTTATTAGCAAGTTGACGAAGTGCTTCGGAAATAACATTATCTAAATATTTCTGAATTCATATTCTGAATTGCTTCGTAAGTTGCCTTGCACTGAAAAAATATGTAACAGTTATTAGAAAGTTGACGAATAAAATTGAATTTAATTCGCTCGACTCCAAATAATTTTTTCTTCATACCATTTTGTGTTTTTTAATGCGTACGTGGCGAAAGTTTTTGATTCCAATCTAAATATGAATTTTTAGAGATGGTGAGAGAAAGTTTGGAATTTGAAAGTAATAGGCCATAATAGTTTTGTGAGTAAGTTTGTTTTACTACCAAAGCTTTAATAAAATTACAATGTACAAAATAAAAAAAATTAAGTACCTAAACCCATTTTAGACCAAGCATGGACATTTTATAAAATGTGGTAATGTTTTCATTGAAATATACTTAAATTACATTCATTAAGACACAGAAAAAATTTCGTGCATGAAAAATATTTTATTTAAGAAATAAAATGGTTCACCATTGGCTAAATCAATAGTCAAATCATTTAGTTGAACACACACTAATTTTTATGACATTTTTTTTACCGAACTTACAACTTTATTCCAATTCTTTTTTTTTCTTTTTCTTTCTTTTTAATTCTTTGATTAATCTCAAATGGAATAACTATACGTTTTCAAAAGGTCCAAATTGCCAATAACCGTTTCAAGTAGTTTACAAATTTCTCAACAGAAAGTGTTTACTCCAATGGGATACCTGCAAATGACGTAGTGTGGGTATATTGATCCTGATTGGTTGTTGAAACGTGGCATTTGTTTACGTTTGCAACTGTTCTTTCCATTCTATTTTGAATAAGCCAAGCTCGTCAGCTATCAATTCTCTTAAGTGACACATTCTATATTCTTACACAAAGATTCTTTCATAAAGTTTTCAATTCTTTAACTATATATTTCTTACTTAACACAAAGACAGGTATGAAGCCATGTAGAACATAAACTAATTACGTATCGAAGTTGCCAGTTGCGCGAAAAAAAAATATCACGGTTACAATAAAATACATAAACAAATAATTAATCTATGTTAACTAAAATACGTAGACGGGAAAGAATTATATTTAAAAAAATTTGATGTGAGATACGGCGCTGTATTTAATCAACATTAATTAACATTAACAACGTTAATTAACATTCTGTCTTAATGTGGTTGTGTGTTATGTGGTTATGTGGTCTGATTTATGCGTTAAGTAACATTCAACCTAGTATAATTTTAACACACCATTTTGCTTATAAACGATCAGCTGACGTCATTGGTCACATGAGTGGGTATTGTTCTTCTTAACATTAGAGAATAAACTTTTCGACCACTCTCCTAACTAAACTAAAGGGATAATATTTTCTAGATTGCTGTTACGCTCTATTTTGGGAACCAAAAATGCAAATTCATCGAAAAAAGGCATGTTTATTAATGAAAGTTATATTTTGCAACTTATTACCTGAACAAAAAAAAGTTAAATATTTATTTTTTGCCAATGCTCACCCGAATATTGGCATTCGTCATTCGGGTATTAGAAGGGCATATTTGTCGACCATTTCTCAGGGGCATCATATTAAGTGGGCCCAACGTTGCTCACACAGTGAGAAAAACAGATAGTACAGAGATGGAAAAAAAACATCCATGCCATGTTCGGGATTTGATCCGGGATCTTTCTGACATGAGGTCAGCTCCCTGACCACCACGCGGCGTAAATTTGAATATTTAAAGTAAGACTCTAGAATCTATTTGGATCGATTATAAGTTACAATTAGCTTAAAGGTCATTTTTCGCTGCATTGTGCTTTACCAATGCGCTATCTAATATTTATTAAACACATAGTTATTAAACTTAAAGTTTGGCGAAAGTATGATGCACTATTCGGTAAAACCAATACTTACATTAGTTTCACTGAGCTGTTCCTTAATTTCCTCGAAGAGCTTATCTTGAACTTTTTGATTCAGGGCTAAATTGTATGTTGTGTATCCAAGCAGTAATGTTGTGGTCTGATATCCAGCAATAAAGAAGAGGATACACTGAGATACCAGCTCATCCATCGACAGACCTGGAAATTGGGCAAACTAACATCAAAACTTTTTTTTGTATTTATGCATAATAAGAACTCAAACATTAAATAATATATAAGGATTATTCCGAAATTGGTGGAGATGTTAATCAAATATAATTACGTACTTGCACCTCGAGAAGAAGACGATCACTGATACACAGACACGTGATCTATGCCTATGACCTCAGCACCAGCTGATCGTTTATAAACAAGATGGCGCGTTAAAGTTCAGCAAAGTCTTGTTCCACATAAGTTAGACTGTTAATGAACACATTGATCATTTATAAATTGCCAATGGTCAGGTAAGTGAAGTGAAGTGACGTTAATGTAATAATTTTAGAAAATCTGCTACTTTTTTGAAATTTGCATAAGCTTCTTTAGCTCTATACTTTTTGCTTTTGATTAGCCTGTATTTTTGTTTTCTATATTTTCTAATTTAGAGCCACTGCAACCTGTTTATGGGAGATTCTTTTTAAACATGACAATTCGGACCAAACAATTTCTTCAAATTTAAAGTCTTCAAAATAATCTAAAACTTTTTTTGTAAACTTCTTTAGTTAAACTTATTAATATCTTACAGTGTAGTTTATTGACATTTGCTCGCGAAAAAAAAAATAAAATAGAAATTCACCAAATCTTGAATGCCAGGAAAATGACATATTGGCATAGAAGTTTGAAAAACAGTCCTTTTAAGTTAATAGTAAGTAACTCAACTTAAGCCTTTATGTTAGATGGACCATAAATTGCTTGAATTAATTCTTTTTATCCACTGTTGAAAGTATCAAAAATTTTTTGTTGCTGATATGTACAGAATAAAATTGTGTATAATAATCAATCATTAAATAAATAAATAACTTTGATTACATCCAAGCATATTACAATCATACATAAACTTGGTATTAGGTTAATATTTGCTTTTCCTCCTTACAGTATTAGCAGTTTGGCATTCATAAGCCAGGAAAATGACAAACTCGCCATTTTATAGCATATAACTTTACTTTAATTTAATATTTTGGCCTAAGACGTTTATATTCTGCAGAAAACAACACGATTTCTTAAAATAACTCAGATAAATCTATGTAGTTTATGTCATTAATGATTTCAAGAATGACAACAACCAACACAAAAACCTACTCACCTTGAAAAATTTTTTTAAATAGATTTTGAACCAGAAAATTAGTTCTTTATTCATGCAATAAGACATGTTCATATAGGAGGGTATCTAATCAATCTATTAACTTAAGATATTGATTGAACACTATCTATTTTGGTTATAAACCACTAAATAAAAGTAGCCAGGAAAATGACAGATTTTCTTGGGACAAACAAATTATTGGCAGCAAAAATTATTTTAAACGAAGTTTTTGTAAATAATACCCTCTGCGTATATTCTAGAAATGCTTACAACGTTTGAGATAAAAAAATTAGATATTGAAAAATTTGTCGGAAGTTTTGAAGCTAGTTATTATTGGAAATATTGTTTGTGACATGCCAGGAAAATGACATTTTGAAATTCAATTAAATTTTTAAACTATACAAAACAGTCAATGCTAGTGCAAAGTCATTTTAAAATGCTAACAGCAATGCTATTTAATAATTTTTTTAAAAAAAAGTTCTTTTAGTATTATAGTATGAGATCTTGGAGCAAGGGACAGTGAATTGTCATATTTCGTGAGAATCACCCATATAACAGTTTCTATACTCCGGCAATATTCAGAATACATTAGTTCCTATTTTTATAATTTCCTTAGGAAAATCTAATCGGTTAACAACTAACATCCAGCCGTTTTTAAAATTGTTTAAAAGTTGAAGTATTGGATCATTCCATTTTCTCTGTTAGTTCTCAAGTCATTAACGGGAATTTTCGAACAAAAGGAGAAATGGTTTAATCGTACTTCATCGAACTGAAAAGGATGGTTAGGACATGCGAATTTGAGCTCATAATATAAATTTTTAAACTTGGCATACCTATCACGAGCGGTTCTTTCAACTATGGCACCTTTTCCAAATAAAATAGAAATGTCACGAAAGTTTTAAAATTCTAAATAAAAAGCAAAAAAAAAAAAAAAAAAAAAAAAGTGAGGGAAGAGCTAATATATATATATATATATATATATATATATATATATATATATATATATATATATATATATATATATATATATAACATACCGTATATCAACAGTGGAAACTCAGTTGGCATTTCAATATATTAAGGCTTCAATATTAGCAGTGGTTGGTTCGTAGTTAAAAATGATACAAAAGAAAAAGAATGTTGATTTATAAAAAAAAAACTCACTTTTTGATGATAGATTTTTGAAATATGAACGATCAGTAGATTCTGAACCATAATTCTGAGTGATTTCTTCTGATATTAGCTCATTAAGGTCTTCTTTTGGAATTTCATTTGCACATTCCAGCAATAATTGTAGAAAATCGTTTCTTACCTGTTTGATTAAAAAAAATATAAAATGATCTTTTAGAATAAAGAAAATATTAAAATGCCATATATTTATGAATGAAAATTGAACTTCAGAGCAATTTGGTTACATCAGCGTGCAGAAATGCCTGCCTCTGGATGCAGTCAAAGGGAGTATTCATTCGACTTAACTTAAAATCTGTAACTTAATCTTTAAATCTGTAACATGTATTATTTTTATTTAAAAAGTAAATTTTTATCATGCACAAAATGTATGAAGGATAAAATATGGAAGGATATTTTCAACACATTTAATAGTAAGCGTTTCGTGCATTAAAATTTAAATATTTTTGAAATTTACCAATATTTGGTACGAAATAATAAATTTTTGCGAATGAACAATAGTTACGTGTATTTATATAAAAATGAACTTAAAATACGGATCGTGCTGTAGATGTTATTACTTATGCCTTCTGCAAACATCGGCAAGTTTGCTTGGGAAATCAAGCAAACTTTTAAGGCAGAGTGTGCGTTTCTTGTTTTCCAGTTTCGCCATCTATGGCTAAGAATACGCCTTCAGCCAAACACACGTCACAGCCAATTTTACAGGGAGGACCCAATCATACACCATTAATTCATCTACAGATCGTAATTTTGACCTGAAGTAGGGAACGATCAATCTCCAATTCAGTACCCCTAGAGGTATTGATTTGTTAGGGGAACGTGGAGGACTTTGTGACACCGACAGGTTTAACTTGCACCAGTCACCATTTTAATAAACGTGGATTCTCCGGCCGGTGGGACTCAAACTCACGTTCTCACAAACACAAGCTCAACGTCCTACCAACCAGGTTATCCCGGCCTATATGAATTGTAAATTTTTAACTATATTTATCATGTGGCTCAGGGGATAGAGCGTTCGCTTTCGAATGAGGTGAACCGGGTTCGAACCCCAGCGATGGTTGGTCGATACGAATTTGGCAACAGGCTCTCACCAACCACAGTACTGACGATAATCGTAGGAGGTTTTTTCTCTATGTAACGCAATTGCAGGCTAGTTCCATAAAAAAGTCCTCCACGAATGTCTCTCAATACTTGGTCCAGGAGTTCCCTTGCCATCTGGATAGGGTTCCAAATTACATGGCTACTGAGTTGAACATTAGTAGTTTTAAATCCAAAACTAGGTAGGCTGTTCAGCGAAGGTTATAAAACCATATTTATCACGTGAGACGTCACTGAGTGTTTGAAATTAAAGGTTATTTATTGTTCCTAATTTCTTCTTTTCACAATTTTTTTTTTGTTTCTTACTACAGTGAGTATATTCTGTTTTAGCGGAACATCTGCAGAAAGCTGAGTTAGACAAATAAGCGTTAATAAAACTACCTGTCCCGTCTCTCTCCTTTGCTTGATTATTTCATAAATTGTGTCACGGAAAAAGTTCATGGAATCCGGCGGAATGAGTTCCACACCAAGTTTTCTTGCCAGATTTGGAGCCGCAACTGAAAGATTGACATAAAGATAACATTATTTTTAAAATTACATTTACTCTTACCCTTTCGTTACGAGCGCCGTATTTAACCTGCACCCATGCGATGATCTGTGTGTTCGTGCGCCGTCGTCAGCGTGGTACTGTTTGAAAATCGGACCAATCTGCTTCAAACTGTTTGATGGTTAATATTCTATTGACCCATGTTTGATTAATTAATACCATTAAAAATAAATTTAGAATCCGTTCCCCTAAAATTTCCTTTAGTTTCCCCTATGTTTCAATTCTGGAAGTGACCTCAAGAATCCGTAACTAGTACTTTCTCTATGAACTACTCAGGAGAAATGTAAAAGATGAGGAGTCAAAAATAGTTCACTGAACTATCTCGAAATTTAAAGACAGTCCCTTAAAATTGAGCAAAAATAGTCATTGAATTGATTCGAATTGAACTATTTGACTATGATGTATAAGACGAAGTTAATTTAACTAGTTCTTATTCAAAGAACTAACTAAATGTCACTACACACTAAGTACCAGTACCATATTATACCAGTTTATTGATTCAAATTTGTCTAATAGCTTTGAAATAGTGTAAAATTGTATTAAAGGATTTTAGTGAAAGCAATCATGTTTCATGACATTATTGTAATAACCTTATTTATACTACTGATTTTTAAATGCTATTTCGAAGCAATTGGTTCAATCCAATTGGTCGTTATCAGTGTCAAAATATTTAAACGTCATTTGCGATTTGCATCAAAAACTGTACAGCAGAATTTCATGTAAATTAAAAAGTGGCATTATGAAATGATGAGAAAAACATCTATGGAGGGAAAAACCAATAATAACTAGTCGGCTTCATTTAGAGAACATATACAAATAGCTGTTTGCTTAACAGATCTTCATATTTGAATTCTTGCGACTTTCGTTGTCGGAATAGATCAAAGACTTGGGCACTCGTGGTCCTTTTACACCTATATCTGAACTGGAACTGAACATGACATGTTTCCAATATTCCCAGGCATGCACTTCTTTCAACGTCTGAAGAAGCGATTTCACGTTCCTTATGATAGCAGATAGTTGAAAATGGAGACTAACAAAAAGAGATGGTTAAATTACTAATGATTGCTACAGGTTTTCTATAAAAATGTAATACGCCCTTTAGTGCTGGTATTTGGAACTAATTGTTTGCTAGATAAAAATGTCGTTATTTTATTATGCTATTACCCAGCAATAAATTATTATTATTGTATTTTGCATGTTTGGCGTGAAATTTTTAAGCCAATTTTCGCATCAATGAAGTCTTCAATGAACTGGACACAACACAAATAAGAAGTATGAGAATAAAGTGCCAATTATTCATTTTGAGGAATGCTATTTCTATTTTCCACTTTTGTTAGGAGTTATTAGGGCAAATGATTAAAATAGTTAAATAAAATAATTACAAATTTTAAGCTTATTTTAATTTGTTTGGTACATAATAGTATTGTTTAGATATATTAGTGTTGTACATAATATGTATTAATAATGCGTAATAAATTGTTTTCATGATCTGTCGGATAAGATGAAATCTAGTTGAAATTAAATAATTATGATAGTCCCGCCAATTTCCCGTTAAGGAGGTACCACTGTTATCAACCATAATTAATCAACGGTTCAGAGTTCATTTGTTTTAGTTTTTATAAATAAAAATACCTACTTAAATTGACTTACAGGCAAGTATTTGACGAAAGCCAGGATTCTGTTCGAACATTTTTTTCACATGTTTGACAAATATATTATTGGGATCGTTGCGGGACTCAATTTTAGTAGAGAAGGCTGAACTTGCAATTATGTCTACTGTAAATGAGCCATACATTCTGCAATGTTGAAATTATACATTATTTTAGAACTGCAAATCAAAATTTTAATTTTAATATTTCAAACATGTCAACAATCAATTACACAGAAATATAAAATATGCACTGATTAACTGAAATCACATTTTAATATTCAGAGCATTTCAGCAGCACAACAAATCACGATGACTTCACCAGATGCATCAGAGTTTGAAGTATTGGCTTATAAATTGTTTGTGGGCCTGGATTGGCTACTTTGGAATAGCAGGGTTAGCTGCCTTATGCTTTATGGGGTTCAAGTCTATTACGGTCTAATTATTTACTAAAAGCACATTTTAATATTCAGAACATTTCAGCAACACAACAAATCGCGATGACTTCACCAGATGCATCAGAGTTTGAAGTATTGGCTTATAAATTGTTTGTGGGCCCGGATTATTTACTATTTTCTATATTTTATCATTGAACAGTCTACCCATTTTAGGGTTTACTGCTATCAATTCTGAACCCAACTCAGAATACAAGGGAACTCCTGGATGGAACAAACTATACTTCTTGGATGAATTTTTTTATGGAACTAATCCGCATTTGCGTTACATGTGATATACTCATTACAAGGGAATAACTATTCACCTTTGATGATTTTTGTAATAACCTGATGTTGGATAAAGGGCTATGAATGTTAAGACCCCACAATTTTGTGACCAACGGCATAACGAGGGCTATATGGTCAGTACTGGTTGCACAACTGACCTTCTTTACTTCTCAGAAAGACTAGTATTCATTAATCCAGCTGGATGGTATTTCAATATTTAATAAACAGTAGAGCGATATGGGATTGTAAACTTTAACGCATAATAATATGGAAATTCACAATATTGAGATTTTTTTTATCTTGATTTAAATATTCAATTGTTTGAAAACTGTCATTCTATTTTAGGACACACACATCACCAACATAGAGCACTGTGCCTATGCTCAAGCTATTTTAATATAACGAGTATAAAACATAATTTTTTTTGAATTATGAGAGCTCAGATGTATAATGATGAATCCTTGTATTCGGTTTATTTTAGAGCTAATTAAACAATCCCTTTCGTGGGGATGGAAATACACATTTAAAGGAATAAGATTTTTAAATTGTTTCCGAGTATCCCCAAAATGCTCGACTATGTGATAGAAAAATGAGACAGAAATGATCAGTTCTCAGCGTTTTGCTTAGTAAGTGAACACCTCTTCTCATAAAATTGCCGGCTAGGTGGACAAGCGGTTAGCGTGCCAGGCTGCGAAGCCAAATGGCCGAGGGTTTGAATCCTGCTCAGGGAATGGATGGTTCTCTCTGTGTGTTGCCCTCTGTTGTGTGTGATGTGTGAATGTGGTTCACCCTATGAACTATCTGGAGCAATGTGGCGTGGGTAATGTTACTCGTCTCCATGACTTTGGTAACGTGGTGTTCAGCAGGCACCTTGATAAAGCGAAATGAGTACCACTTCCGGCATCTTCCTTAACGAAGAACGATAAAATGCAGTGCCTGCAGTTAAAAAAAAATCTTCTCATACAATGTAAAAATTCGTTGTTCTAGAACAGATGGTGTATATGAATAAAATTATAAAACAATGTATTGAAAATAACCATCGAGTCACACTCCGACTACAAAATTAACAAACGTCCGTGAAAATATTTGATTTAGAATAGTATGACATGTGTGTATATGTTACGGCGAATGACCGAAATCGGTGGTTGTCGACTTTCACCGGTGAATGTCGACAAACACCAAATACGTCGGTGAAAGATCGAATATTTCATTACATTCTTGTTCATTCGGATCCTCACCGGTGTATGTCGAGAATCACATAGTCGTTTTGGAGAATGTCCGAAATATTTGTTGTATCCAATTCTATATTAATTTATTCGTTGATATTATTATATATATTTGATATATTTATATTTATTCTATATTTTAATACTTACTGACGATAGATTAGAAGAAACGTCAGTGTTTGGAATATCGGGCAAATGTATATCGGGCAGTGGCATTTAACCTTAAAAAAACAAAAACATCAGTGTGGGGTATTCCGGGCAAATGTATACCGGGCAGGGGCACTTAACCTTAAAAAAACATCAGTGTAGGGTGTATTGGGCAAATGTATACCGGGCAGTGGCACTTAACCTTAAAAAAACATCAGTGTGGGGTATACCGGGCAAATGTATACCGGGCAGTGGCACTTAACCTTAAAAAAACATCAGTGTGGGGTATACCGGGCAAATGTATACCGGGCAGTGGCACTTAACCTTAAAAAAACATCAGAGTAGGGTAAACCGGGCAGTGGCACTTAACCTTAAAAAAACATCAGTGTAGGGTATACCGATCAAATGTACACCGGGCAAATGTAAATGTATGGCCCGATACTCCAAACACTGATGTTTCTTCTGATCTATCGTCAGTAAGTATTAAAATATCGAATAAATGTAATTATATTCATATCGAATCGAATGTAATAAATATTTCGTACATTCACCAAAGCGACTATGTGATTGTCAACATTCACCGGTGAAAGTCAGAAATAAGGGTATTTAGCAAATATTTCGGACATACACCAAGCGACTACGTGAATGTTGACATTCACCAGTGAATGCCGACATTCTCCAGATTTCGGTGTTTCACCGTGACATATATATGAGATGTATGTAGCAAAATATTGTGTGTTCTAACCAGCAACGCCATATATTGACGAGCTTTGCAACTAATTATGAAATTCGGTGAGAATAAATAACCCAGTTTACTAAGTAGAACGCAGCTAACCGTACATTTCTACCTCCCCTCATTTTTCAGTTCGCCAGTCACTTTTGGAGTAGGAATCATTATTTTCCAAAAGTTATTTTAAGAATAAAATTAGTTGATTTATCATTTCTTTATCTTTTAGAATTAAAGGGCATGTTTGTGATGATAATATTGATATTGTTAATAATATTTATTCGATGTCTAGTATCTCGGTTTAGAAACATGTTTTGTTTATCAAAATGATAAAAATTGATATCAGAGTAACTTAAATCTAAAGAACCATTACGTGTAGAATTTATCTTATCTTGCTTTTTAAAGATAATTTTATTCCTTGTAATTTTATTTTAATTCCTTTTTATCTCAGTTTTATAAGGAATGCAAGGAATTTTACAAGTTGGAAGAAAAATGTTTCATAACATTTAGGTATAAACATGTACATAACAACTCAGCTTAAAACATTCGAACTTTAGAAAATTACGTTTCATAAATAAGTGAATGAATTTACAATTAACAAAATAGAACGATGAAAAGGAAAGGGAATTTTAAAAACTTCAAAACTCACTTGTAAACATCGCAAGGTTTATTAGAATCAGCGAACTTCTTGAAACTCTTAATTAGTGTTTTGGAACAATCCTCAAAGATGCCCAGAACCTGAATAAACATAGTCAATAAAGAGATTGGATTAAAATCTGAGATATGGGTTTTTAATGCGAAGATATTTATTTAAAAGCAGAGATATTAGACTAAATGATATTTGTTTATACACTATTAAAATTTTCCTTCTAAAATTACGGTACTGGCAGCTGTCTGTCCATCCGATTAACTGTAAAGTTTACGGAAAAGAAAATTTTTTTCCTTTATGGTATTATAACCATTTACAAAAAATATCGTTATAAAACCATGAATACAAAACTATACGGTTTTTTAACCATTTACAACTAGCATTTTTTAAAAACGTAATAATTTTTTAAACTAGATATAGAAGCTCGGCTTTTCGTAAGTTAATGGTCATTGGAGAGTGGGAATTCTTCACGTTTTGAACGGAATAGAGAAAATATTGTAGAGTCAACACTAGGACTCGAACTCCAGTTCTGCAGGTCATGAGATTGACAGATAAGCCCGCTTGGCTATGATATGTGCGCAGTTGCGAAGAACTAAGTAACTTCATTAGGTGGTTCTAATTTGTGCGATAAAATTCTGGTCGTTTAACCGTATTAGGTGAAAGCAGTTAATAAACAGTCTTTCTTAAACTTAACCGTTTGATTACCATTTTATTTATGGTTATTTGACCGTTTTGATTAAATATGGTTAAATAACCAATCACTAAATTGTTATTTAACCATTTTTCCGAGAAATTTCTAACAGTGTATGAAGATATGCGTTTCAAAGCAAAGATATTGGTTTTTTATGAGATCTTGGATTAAATTAATATTGACTAAAGATATATTGGTTTCAAGGCAAAGATATTGATTTATATGAGATCTTGGATTAAATTAATAATGGTTTATTCGAAGAGATATTAGTTTCAAGGCAAAATAGCGATTCATATGAACAGATTTTAGATTAAGTTAGCATTGGTTTATTTGAAGAGATTTTGGTTTCAAGGTAAAAATATTGATTTATATGATCTATGAGTAAATCAAATAAAACAAAATGAAATAAAAAAATGAGGACATCAATTAATATTGGTTTATTTGAAAAGACATTGGTTTTGAGACAAATATACTGATTTATATGAGGAGATCTTGGATTAAATTTACTTTTATTTATTTGAAAAAATATTTTGGCTTACATGAAGAGATATTCGTTTGAAATCAGAGTTATTCACTTATATATGGAGCTTTTAGTTTCAAAATTTGCTCGTTTCATCTTCAGAAACGTTTTCACGAAGAGAAAAAGAATGGTCCCCATTGAGTCAATCAAAATTGCTTAAACGTTATTGTAATAGACTAAAATTCATGTTTGCTTTAAGGAGGGAGTTCTTAATTGTCAAAATTAAAAAATTCACCTCAAAAAAGTTTTTAAATAAGCCTACTATCAGCGGTCATTAGATTTTAAATTTTATACGAGCCGTGCTAAATTCGCCGTACTAAAAATATAGAAGTAAAAACCAAATGTAGCAACAACATTAAATATTAATAATTATTATTATTGTTGTTTAAATTTCAGTTTGTTTTCCAGCTGGTTTTGAAAGAATTTTCCAAAATTAAAAAATAGCTTTGTGTAAAAATTGGAAAGGCGGATGATAAATGGGAGTTATTTTGACCAGAGTACTAGTATTGTGGTTGATTTTTCTACGCCATGGCTAAAAATTTACAAGGAAAGGGCCGAAGGTTACGACGAATCTATTTCAAAGCGATTTTTTTATATAGCAAAGAAAACATCTACACCGCATTGTTTATTTATTTCAAAAGGATGATTTTACATTTTTATTGAATCTTAAAATACAGGGTGTTTATAAAATCCCAGACCCATTTTGATGTTTAATAACTCATAAAATAATGAATATATAAACAAACTTATGGCATTTATTGATGGAATAACTCATATATTTTCCTTTTCAGGTTTGAATATCTTTACTTTTGTAAATATCGTCTGCGCGTGTGGTTAATTTCAGATAATTTCATTTTCCAGTCTAAATATCTGTACTTTTCTAAATATCGTCTGCTTATTAATTGCATTTTCTCTCTTTTGTTTTTGGCAACTATTGCAATGTTATGTTTACTTTTGATGTGTTTGTTCTATGTAGTACTTTTCTATGTGATGTTTTATTCGAGTGGATATTAAGGAGAATGCATACACCACAAGAGAAAGCACAGATTTTATGGTGGTTCATAGAAATGAAATCGATAATGCAAGCACAGAGAAATTGCAGAAGAATTTACCCAGAAGATCCTCCATCCAAAAGCAGCATCTTGCGGTGGAAAAAGAATTTTCTAGAAACTGGAAGTATCGCAGATAAGAAACGTTCCGGACGTCCCTGCACAAGTGATTTTGACGTTGAGCGTGTCAGACAGACATTTTTACACAATCCTAGAAGATCTGTGAGATCAGTGGCAAGGGAATTGGATATGCCAATTTCGACGGTGTACAAAGTTATTAAGAAACAGTTAAGACTGCATTCATACAAAGTTCAAATTATTCAAGGTTTGGAACTGGACGAGAGGCCTAGGAGGATGGCGTTTGCAGCAGATATGGTAGGAAGGATAGAAGATGCTGCTGATTTTCTGAAGCACATAATGTTCTCCGACAAAGCATCCTTTCATGTTTCTGGCATTGTAAATCGCCATAATGTGCGCATATGGGGATCTGAAAACCCCCATGAATACCGTGAGGCACAAAGGGATTCCCCAAAGGTAAAGGTGCGGTCTGGACTAATACACGACCGAGTCATTGGGCCTTTCTTTTTTACAGAAAAGACGGTCTCACCAGTCGTATACTTAGACATGTTGGAAAACTTCGTATTTCCACAACTAGAAGAGCTTCAGCCACATGTCTTTTTGCAACAAGATGGTGCACCACCTCATTGGGGTATCATCGTTCGTAGTTCTTTGAATGACCATTTTCCAGGAAGATGGATTGGGCGAGGAGGTCCAATTCCTTGGCCACCCAGATCACCTGATATAACGCCGCTGGACTTTTTTCTTTGGAGATTTATAAAGGACAATGTTTACAGGAGGATCGTGTCGAACATTGATGACCAAAAAGCCAGAATTACAACCGCAATAGCCTCTGTGGATGCCGACATGCTTGCCGTTACCTGGCGTGAAATTGACTATCGACTTGATATTCTCCGTGCGACGAAGGGGGCACACGTGGAAGTTCATTGACAAGGGTCATGAAACTTTTTGAGTCTATCTAACCATTTATGTTATTAATTTTAATCTATCTTTATTATTTTATGAGTTATAAAACATCAAAATTGGTCCGGGACTTTATAAACACCCTGTAGTGTTTAGTGGATTTTTATGCAAAAAAAAAAGAAAAAAGAAAAGAAATCAATTGTTGAACCAAAAGTAAATATTACAAGGTTCTATCCAGTTTAATATTAAAAAATTAAGAATTTAATCGGATGAGAAGTTTTTGAGATATTGAGTCAGAAATTTTCCTTTATAGCATTAGTAAATAGAGAAAAAATTATGGTAAAATTACCGTACTATATGGTATGACATTTCTCGCAAAATCCCAAAGGCAATTTTGGTATTAAAAAAAATTACGGAAATTCATATACATTTGGTAATTCCTCCGTTCATATAGTAATTCTGGTTTTCAAAATTATAGTTCTTATTACCACACATTTAGTAAAAAAAAATGCGAAACAGAAATGTAAATTTAACCTTATAGTTTTTATGCAATGCTCTAAGGTATGATAAATTTTTTTTTATCGTATATTACAAAAACCACATTTTATTTTTAATTTTACCAAAATCATTACAAAAACAATTCTGCAAAAATTACCGAGAATTTCGGTATTTCCATGGAGCCAAAAGCACGAAATTTGTTTACCATATTCTGTTAGTCTTAGCCACACTTTTTTTTCTTAGCGTGGCAGAAAAAAAAATTAACTACAGTAGAGCGTCGATTATCCTAACTGCTCGGGACCGAATGTGGTTCGGATAATGAAAAGTTCGGATAATTGGAAAGTTGTTTAAATCTAGAGTAAATGATTATTATTTATGCACTAACTTCCCTTCGCACTTTTTCTAGGCTTAGGACTGGCAGTACTATCTAATTTAGCTCTGGCGTGTTTAAAAGTTTTTTTTTTTTTTTTTTAAATTTTTAAATAATTTTTTTTCCCACTTTCATTTTGAATTATTTTTATCATATTTCAGCTTTTTATAATTTCTTTTGTCAATTACAGATTTTACCACATTTTCCTTTATTTTCCATTGCAAAAGAAATCCAGCAAAGATTTTTGTATCAAAGAAGATGCTCTTTTTCAGAGCAGCTTATTCTTTTTAAATAAATCAACTGAACTGGATCAACATCATTCTGACGTTTTAGCCAATTCATTGCAATATCTAATGAATTGCATGCTTCTGTATGAGAAGGTTCACTATTTTGAACTTGATCACCTACTTTTTCCGATTGATTGGAGTTCCGATTCTCATTCAAAATTTCAGCAACAATTTTATCATGAAATCCTGGGTCGTTTTCAGTATCTCGACACCAGTCGTCTATTTCTTCTGCTGTATAATCTAGCATCTTATCTATCGAAAGATCTACTGGTTCAGAAACTTCAGTTTCGTTTGTTTTTCTGTTTGTTTTATTCCAAGATTTAATATTCCAAGCGCTGTAATCACTAATCATAAACCATAAGTGTCAACTTTTCATCCCCCGATTATAGAACTTTATCTATTCATTAACTTCTACCTCATTCCAACAATTGTAGATTGTCAAAATGAAGCTCGCATTCTTGGAAGATAATTTTCAGTTGAAGAGAGCGAGAGCTAAAGGGATACCCCTTTAACTGTATAACAATACATGTATGTATGGCTAATATAAGAAAACTGCTAAAAAAGGTTGTAAAATAAATAAATGTAGTGGATATTATTTATTCTTCTAAATTTAGAAAAATTGTCGATAAGTTAAAAAGTATTCTATACTTTAAAAAAAAAAAAAAAAAAGCGAATTCGGACATAGTTTGGATAATTGGACGTTCGGATAATAAGGGTTTGGATAATCGGCGCTCTACTGTACTTGGATTCTCCTTGCAAACAAGCATTTTGTTAAAAAAATTTAATTTTTTTTATAAATTAAAATTGATTTGATTTTGATGCCAAAAGACAATGAACCATATTGAAAATCAGGCTACGAAAAATCTTAAAATTTTTACCTACCCTGCTGGGAGTATTAGCCTATAGAATACATGCCCAAACTTCTTTATTGAAAGCTTCTTTATTAATTAGAATATGTAAATGCAGTTACACAGAAATACACCAAGAGTATAAAAAAGTTACACATTTAAAAAATTTACCTTTAAAAAATTACATACTCTAAGATCCATTAAATATTTACATTTCCTCAATTTCCATTTAAGATTTCAAACAGATGTTAAATATGAACTATTAATAATATTAATCTCATTTATGCTTTCACATGTTAATTTCTAGTTAAGTATTCGCACAATAGCCCGTTAAGAGCCTGGTGGGTCATGGAGATTAAGGCTCCAATAGAATAATTATGGTAATGTAATCAGCATTGCGTAGTCCGCCAGACTTGCTGGTATTCATCAATTTCAATTTCTACATTATATAATTTTTTTATGCACAGAGATTAAGGTATACTTTTTGGTAGCAAAAATAAGCATGAGTTGGAAAATAAAATTTTGTTTTATAAATTTTTAATTTAACCAAATATTGTGAGGGTGTTTTAAAAATAGAATAGGGCATTTTCGAATAAATAAGTCGCATGTAAGGGACGGACATAAAATACTTATCCGATCCGAAATTTTATATGTCCTGGATATGTGGAATAATACAATTTTAGAGTTTCGTTGACAATATATCTTCAACAGTGTATTTTATCAGTCTTGCAAACTTACTTTTTTGAGTTTGCCGGTCGAAAATGTTGGTGAAACAACCATTCGAATTCGTTTCCAATCTTCTCCCCCAACAATTATCAGCATTTTGGCTAGTAATTCTTCGCCTGTTCCAAAATCCTGTAAAAACATTTTAAGAGCATTACTTATATAAACAGAACAGTTCACACTGAAGATTTATTAATGTTTCAAATCAATCGAACGCATTTTTTCAGGTTTACACATCAAATTCGACTCAATTTCCTGCTTAAAAAATACATTTACATTCTGTCTTAAGAGTACGGCCACAAATATACGAAACTAACTAAAGATTCTTTCTTTACCAAATTTAATACAGATTTCTCATATATATATATATATATATATATATATATATATATATATATATATATATATATATATATATATATATATATATATATACACCGAAGAGCCATTACCACCATCCTGCTAATAACATGTAGGATCACCTTTAGATCTCAAAACTGCTAGCACCCGCCGTGGCATTGATTCCACAAGGTGCTGATAGGTAGTCAGAGGTATCTGGTACCAAGCGTTCACCAACTGGTCCTGCAATTCCTTCACATTGCGAGGGGGTAACGTGGCAGCACGAATTTGGTTTTCCAAATAGGACCACAAATGCTCTATTGGATTAAGGTCAGGGGAATTTGGGGGCCAAGACATGACT
This sequence comes from Parasteatoda lunata, assembly GCA_949128135.1. NCBI lineage: Eukaryota > Metazoa > Arthropoda > Arachnida > Araneae > Theridiidae > Parasteatoda > Parasteatoda lunata. Next base: position 88,588,743 of record OX421975.1, read on the forward strand.
TGAAAGTCACTGGAATGTTCCTCGAACCAATCCATGATGATTCGACCCTTATGACATGGTGCATTATCCTGTTGGTAAACACTATCCCCCGCAGGAAAAACTGGGTGAACCTGGTCTGCAACTATTTTCGAGTAGCTTACAGACGCCAGGGATTGTTCTATGAGGATTATGGGTCCTAATGTGAAAACATTGTTCCATGGGTCCATGAAAACATTGTTCCTGGGCGAGAAACCATGAAAACCTTGGCGAACCCATTGTTATAGATGGAGGGTGGCCATAATGTAATGGCTCCTCGGTATATATATATATATATATATATATATATATATATATATATATATATATATATATATATATATATATATATATATAATTCTTCCTTTCCTTCCAAAAAAAATCTTAAGTGAAAGTGCTGGACGCGAACGAGTTTACGAGAAAAATAGAAGAATAGAAGTAAAAATATTTCCCAAGAATTAATAAAAAAAGAATGTGAAGAGTCAAGTGATATTTTGTGTAAAAGAAATACTGCCGCATAAAAGAAAAATCAAAGTAAGGGAAAAAGAAATTAAAAATTGCGATTTTGATTTATTTGGTATTATTGAAGGACCTATTGCAATTCTTTTTTCTCCAAAAATTAAATGTTGCTTTATCAATTTTCTAGAATTCTATTTTAGCGTTCTTAGCATTAGCAATAGAAGAAAACAAAAATAGTCGTCAAACCACTTTTTTTCGAAATCCATCGTGAAGTACTTACGTTGTTTTCTTTCAATTGCCCAGCAGAATTCTGAATAACTGATACTTACTGTATGATCTAGGAATGATTGAAAATCTTTCACATAAATGTCTCTCAAAAGTTCTGGTTCTGCTATCATTAAAGAGGGATTATTTCCATCATAGTATCTGTAAATATTGCTCCTTCATTAATCATTCATCTGATAAATAAACTTTTTATAAATGAAACACTTTAGCATCTGCCAATTGTTGGACAAGTAGTTTATGTTATGGAGGTTAACCATTTGATTCAGAATTTTTTAATAAGCATATTTTTCAAACTGTTATCATTATTTTATAGTAAGTCAAAATAAATTTTAATAATTTATGGTTATGGAATACAGCATGAAAGGCTGATGTGTTTTTCTGCGTTAAAAGTGCAATATTCTAAATGTGACTTTTTCAAATGATAATTTTTTGACTTTGCATTTTTTGCAGTTATTTAAATAAAACAGAATCAGTTATTCATCATTGAAATTTCTTTATTTTACAAAATTAAATATCGATAAATTTTGACTATGAATGAAAAAAAATTCGAACTACTTTTTTTGGATTATATATTTTAGTACAAAAATAATTCCAATAATCTAACAGATGTTTTATAAGTTGCTATTAGAATGTTTATTATAATTTTAAAAAAAACCCTTGCCTTCTTGCTTGCAAATAGAGCGTCAGAAAAAAAAATATATTAAATATATATAACAGGGACACCAATGTTCCACGAGGGTTATTATTACACAATTCTGATGCTAACAGCATGTTGGTGGTCATATTATGGTCAGTATTACGCACCGGCTACCTTTATATCCCGAAAAAGCTAATTACCATCGAGTTGATGCTAGGTAGGCTGTAAATCAATATCGATGATAGAACCCTGATTAATTGTGACATAATTAATTGTGTTGTCGAATTCTTATAAATTTGTATGGTATAGAGCGCAAAATTAGAGAAGTAACGATCGAATTTCAACCAATTAGAACTTGATATTAATGTTTCGAAAGCCTAACCTTAAAAATTGTTAATTAAAGCAGATGATATAAGAATTCAGACAAAAAATGTACTATCTTTGAATAAGCATACTTTTTACACCTGAAATTAGGGTATACTTAATGTACAATGAAGAAAAAAAAATAAACAAATAAACGAACCACCCTGAATAAGTATTGATCTAATGATCAGATCTTCGCGTTCTAGGATTCAACCTTAATGGTTCGAGATGGTGATCTCAAATATTCTAACTAATTTCTGCCGATGATATTTCAAGTTTCGAAATAAGACACAAAAACGTATCTTCTTTGAATATACACACTTTTCGAAAAATTCGGATTTGTATAAAAAACTTTGTACACAATTTCAAAATTCGTTTATTTAAACGAATTTTATAATTTTGTGAAATTTTTTTCAATTCGCTTAAAAAGTTATCGACATATGGAGAAATACGCATAAAATAAAATTAACATTAAGAAGTCTAAATTTTGAACTGCTCTCCTGATCATATTTGGGACCATATTTTCTACATTGTAGTAACACCCTTTATTAGCGGGGGGAGGAGTCTAGAAGTCCGAACCGAATTCGCAAAAAAAAAGGGATGTTTAATCAGAGAAAATACGTTTTTGTGTCTGATTTCGTAAGGTAAACAATGTAAATGAAGCCTAAATAGTAGCACAAAAATGGACATACTACAGTTTCAGTTCTATAAATAAGAACATTCTGTGACAAAACACACAATGAAGTATGCACATTCTGTGTTCTGATACTGAAGAATGTTCTTGTCTATAGAACCGAAACTATAGTATGTCCATTTTCGTTCTTTCATTTTATTCACGTTTAGTTCTCAGCATGCTGTTTTTTGACGGATTCTTGACTCTCAAAATATGTGTAATAATTGCAATTTCGAAAATATGGCTCCAATAGTTTAAGCTGGAGTGGGGACGAAAATTTAGATCCCTAACATTATTTTCACTTTTTGCGTATTTTGCAATTTCAATTAAGTCGTATTTTTAAATATTTCTTTCTCGAGAAATAATATACTTGTTTGCTTTCAAATTTCGGTTTTTAAACTATGTATATAAAAATATTGTTAAAATTTGTTTACTTTAAAATTTATTTTTTTAAAATCTCGTTAATAAATGTAGTACTAAACGTTAATAAATAATTATATTTTAATGGAATTCTCTTTGGATAAGTCTATTTTATAATCCTGCGCAAATTCTTTTGTCACGCTTCATTAGTTCTAGCTATAAAATAAAATGCACAAAAAGTAAAATTAACGTTAAGAAGTCCAATCCGTTGACCGCTAAGACAAAACTATAAGGACCATAATTTCGAGATTGCGACTAAATTCCCTCCCCCCCATATTTTGGAATGAAAAATCCCAATCCTTAGGAAAAAAGAGACGCGTATTGAGTATAAGAGTACGTTTTTGAGTCAGATTTCGTGATTTAGTATCGTCTGTACAAATAAATACTAAGTAGATTTAAGATTAGATCCTTGAACTAGTAAGAGGAATTCCTCGTATTCTGGAGATAGTACTCAGATTGTATCCTAAGAGCAACACTTTTCCTATGGAAATTATGGTTTATGCAACTAATGGCTTATGCAATACTTTTCCTATTTAAAAACCTTCTAAAAATTGTCTCTGAAATTTTTTTTTAATAAACTCTTCACTATATTAATAGTAGAGTGGGAAGAGGCAATTTCATTAAAATGATTTTTTTAGGAGGAGGGGGGGGGGAAACTGTTCAGTTGAATTACTTTAATGTGATTAAAAAAATTTCCCTTATTTTTCCGCCTTATTATTAACTAGTCTTAATTCATATAGTTATACAGACACTTTTATTTAATTGCAGCATAATTTAACGATTATTTAACATATTACATACCCGTAGATTCTTCCTAACTTCTTATAATTTTCAAAATCCAACGCATCAAAGCCCTAAAAATAAATGGATAACATTATAAATAACTCTTATTTTTATTCTTAAAGAATTTCAAGAAGGTGAAAAAATAAGGCCTGGAATGAGATCTAGAATAAAGCCTAAAATAAGGCCTAGACCGAGAGAACGGGAGTTCAAATCCAGCCCCGTTCAGTAAATGGTGACTGGTGCATGTTAAATTGGTCAGGTCACAAAGTACTCCATGTTTCCATAACAAATCATACTTCTGGGGGTACGGAATTGGAGAGTGATCGTTCTCTGGTTCAGGTCAAAATTACGATCTGTGGATGAATGAATGGATGTATAAATGGGTATGCCGTATAAACGGGTTGTGACGTATGGGTGTGGCAGAAGTCAAATTATTGGCCATAGATGGCGCCAAAGGAAAACAAAAACAATCGCATCCCTTGCCTTAATAGCCTACAACAACAACTAATATGATATGAATAAGTTTTTAAACACTCGACACAGAAAAAAATATAGTGTTTGATTTTATGTATATATTGCTTCGTGATTATTATTTATCGCAACTATAATGCTAATTGACAGCTCATGCAAACAAAAGTGTCAGTATTTAAAACAATACTGACTTCTTGTGCTTTATTTTATGACGAGATTAAATATTTAATTACATAATAAACTTTGTTATTGGTGCAGTATTTACCAACAATTTTTTATTCATTTATCAAATTATCATAACATCTTAAAACGGCTGATTTTCCCCTCCACTGTTTATTCGAAATTGCTAATAAACTATGGTTTTATTATTATTACTATTATTATTTAGTTACTCTGATTAAAAACAAAATCAGCGCCTTTCCTTTTTTTTTCTTATAATAATTAACCTAGTCCGGTTAAAAAATATTTCATGAATAAATAAATATAGGTTGCAATTATTATAAAGTTACAAAATTTATCGCATTAGAATAATAAAATATGCCATTTTTAATTTAAGAATTACTTAGCTTAGAAAAGAATTTTTAATTTTCTAGTATGATTTTTATAGTATTGTTCTAATAAAAAATAACTAGTATCAATTAGATAAAATTCCCTCACACCAAGATTTAATTAAAATTTTAAAGTAGAGTTTGAAAAATCTCAAATTGAAAACACAGTAAATAAGCCCCTTAACTTCTTTGTACAAAAGTAATTTACTGGATGATTTTTCAATTCATCATTTAAAATTTCTATTATATGATTACTGCATTATTTATTAGAATCGATCCTTTTTAAAATTTTATGAGAAAGATGAACAAATAATTGTGAAACTACAAAATAATAAATTAGCATGTAATCCCCGAATTCATCATCACAAACATTTGATAAAATAAAATTCTTTATTGAGTAATGCTTTCATAGAATGAGTGAATTCCCAAATTCCAGTGGGTAAAGCTACATGCCTGAACCATGTATATGATTAGTAAATGGTCCTTAAATTGCAGCTACCAAGTTTTGCTATTTCTTCTAGCATTACTTATTAAAAAGATGATAGATTAAAAATCCAAATCTTTTAATTCTAGGAAAATGAGATTTTATGAACACAACCGAAATTCAGGAATATCAGAACAAAATGATAAAGGACAAATGAGGACAAAATATTCCCCCCCCCCACGAAATTCAGAAATAAAAGGATAACTACGAACCTTACTATAGGTTCTCACGGCTAATACAAATTTACGATCAATAAAAAGTGAATAGTGGATTAAATTAGTTTTGAGATACTACTTTAATGCTTGGAGATCAGAAAATCTATCCCTATAGGTTTTCATAGTTCTTAAAAATTTATGATAGTGGAAAAATGAATAGTGAAAAAGTGAATAGAGGATTAAATTAGTTTTGAGATACTACTTTAATGCTTGGAGATCAGAATATCTATCCCTACAGGTTTTCATAGTTCTTACAAATTTATGATAGTGGAAAAGTGAATAGTGAAAAAGTGAATAAGGGAATAAATTAGTTTTGAGATACTACTTTAATGCTTGGAGATCAGAATATCTATCCCTATAGGTTTTCATAGTTCTTACAAATTTATGATAGTGGAAAAATGAATAGTGAAAAAGTGAATAGAGGATTAAATTAGTTTTGAGATACTACTTTAATGCTTGATCAGAAAATCTATCCCTATAGGTTTTCATAGTTCTTACAAATTTATGATAGTGGAAAAGTGAATAGTGAAAAAGTGAAAAGAGGATTAAATTAGTTTTGAGATACTACTTTAATGCTTGGAGATCAGAATATCTATCCCTATAGGTTTTCATAGTTCTTACAAATTTATGATAGTGGAAAAGAGAATAGTGAAAAAGTGAATAGAAGATTAAATTAGTTTTGAGATACTACTTTAATGTTTGATCAGAAAATCTATCCCTATAGGTTTTCATAGTTCTTACAAATTTATGATAGTGGAAAAGTGAATAGTGAAAAAGTGAAAAGAGGATTAAATTAGTTTTGAGATACTACTTTAATGCTTGGAGATCAGAATATCTATCCCTATAGGTTTTCATAGTTCTTACAAATTTATGATAGTGGAAAAGTGAATAGTGAAAAAGTGAATAGAGGATTAAATTAGTTTTGAGATACTACTTTAATGCTTGGAGATCAGAATATCTATCCCTATAGGTTTTCATAGTTCTTACAAATTTATGATAGTGGAAAAGTGAATAGTGAAAAAGTGAATAGAGGATTAAATTAGTTTTGAGATACTACTTTAATGCTTGGAGATCAGAATATCTATCCCTATAGGTTTTCATAGTTCTTACAAATTTATGATAGTGGAAAAGTGAATAGTGAAAAAGTGAATAGAGGATTAAATTAGTTTTGAGATACTACTTTAATGCTTGGAGATCAGAATATCTATCCCTATAGGTTTTCATAGTTCTTACAAATTTATGATAGTGGAAAAGTGAATAGTGAAAAAGTGAATAGAGGATTAAATCAGTTTTGAGATACTACTTTAATGCTTAGAGATCAGAATATCTATCCCTATAGGTTTTCATAGTTCTTACAAATTTATGATAGTGGAAAAGTGAATAGTGAAAAAGTGAATAGAGGATTAAATTAGTTTTGAGATACTACTTTAATGCTTAGAGATCAAAATATCTATCCCTATAGGTTTTCATAGTTCTTACAAATTTATGATAGTGGATAAGTGAAAAAGTGAAAAGAGGATTAAATTAGTTTTGAGATACTACTTTAATGCTTAGAGATCAGAATATCTATCCCTATAGGTTTTCATAGTTCTTACAAATTTATGATAGTGGAAAAGTGAATAGTGAAAAAGTGAAAAGAGGATTAAATTAGTTTTGAGATACTACTTTAATGCTTGGAGATCAGAATATCTATCCCTATAGGTTTTCATAGTTCTTACAAATTTATGATAGTGGAAAAAGTGAATAGTGAAAAAGTGAAAAGAGGATTAAATTAGTTTTGAGATACTACTTTAATGCTTGGAGATCAGAATATCTATCCCTATAGGTTTTCATGGTTCTTACAAATTTATGATAGCGGAAAAGTGAATAGTGAATTAAATTAGTTTGAGATACCACTTTAATACTTAAGATATTTGAAATTCTATTCATAAAGGTTCTTACAAATTTAGGATAGAAAAGTGAATAGTGAATTAAAATAGTTTTAAGTTAAGGCTTAGTTATGTTTAGTTTTAATGCTTAGAGATTTTGCATTTTAGAATTCTGTTACGGGTACTTTTTTGTAAAAAAGTAATATGTAGCGGGGAGTTACTACTATATAAAAATATTGACGTTTGTTTTATTTTCTCAACTATTTTCTAAAATTTGTGAGATTCTTAAAATTTGATGCTAATGAGAAAATTAAAACAAATCTATTCAAAGAATAGTTAACAAACTTTCCTTTCAAAACTGACGTTCGGATTTATTAGGACGAGTTTTGCATGAATATTTTCTCTCTACTTAATATAAATACACATATATTTTTAAATTAAACTTTAATATTATGGCATGCATTTATATAAGATGTAATTAACCATTGCATGCAGATCAACCAAATAATCTGAATAATAATTTCACTAACTAATTTATCTCATGTCAATATTTACTTGATTTCCAAATAATTTTAAGTTTTTTCTGTCTCTAATTCTACGTTGTAAATCTTAATTTGTTCCATAACAATACTATCATTGACATACTAATTATTAATATAATTAAAACTAAGAAACTAAAAGCCTTATTGTTAAATGATAATAAGCCATATTTTCACCGATGTTCTTATGATTTGTAATATATTCGAATGTAGCGGAAATTTTTTCCATTTTTATTCAATGTGTGATTCTTTTTAAAAACTGATATTAAATATAACAGTGATTATTATCAAAAAATCAAGTAATTTTTAATTTTTGATTTTATTATTATAATTTATTTTTTTTGAAATTGAGGAGCTATTAAACTTAAAAACTATTAAGTAAATTTTATCATAAATTTTCTGCTACGTTTTGAATATTTCTTTCAGACGGTTTGTGATTTTTTAACAAACAGTTTAAAATGCAAAAATAAAAATATATATAAAATAACGTTTTGTAAGTTAAAATAATACATACATACGCAAGTGATATATCAATGTAAAAAAAAACTAATTTTCAAGTAATATATACAAAAGAGAACATTCACATTGAGAAAGTGAAAGTTGAATTCCAAGGGGAAATCACACAAGTATTTTATTCTAAAAAATATATTAAATATTTTTGAAAACAAAAATTCTACTAGAATATGCTACTATAGATTGCAATGTTTAATTAATTGGCATAAAATATTAAAAGAGCCTCATAATTAAATTGCAAGTTAATTAAAAGTACTTGTAACAGAAGGGACAAATAAAATTCAACATTTTTGACATGCACTGTTATTTATGCTAAATTCTGTGATTTGGAGCATCCTAAACATTATCTGTAATTTTTTTTTAAAATTATCACATTTCAAGGTAAAGTGAATTATTATAAGACTTTTAAAATTCTGACCCCCTTTATTTAAGTCCAAATAATACATCGTAACAGAGAGTACATGAAATGTAACGTCTTACAAATTTGACAAAAAGTTAAATGGAAATATCACTGTTAAAGGTGACTCTTCGGGTATTTAAAGTTGGAGTTGGCAGCACTGCTATAATTGAAACCCGTGTTAAATCTTTGCAGTTATATTTAAAGTTTTTATTTTACCAGACTCTGTTTAAAAAAAAAAACAAGAGCATTATTTGTTTCTTTCTCAATTTCAGTTATTTGGGCAACGAAATTAACTACACAATTTTTTCCTAGACCTTTATACACTTGCAAAATTATCTATAGCAACATCAAAAGAATTCCAGTGTTTTAAATGGTGACTGGTGTTCATTAAATATGTCAGGTCCCAAAGTCCTCCAAGTTCCCAAAACAAATCAATACCTCTGAGGGTACTGATCGAGGAGTTCCCATGTCTTTTGGATTGGGTTCAAAATTACTAGGCTGCTGAGTTGAACATTGTTAGCCGTAAGCTAAAATTTGAGTTGGCTGTTCAACGACGGTTATAAAATAAAAAGCCAATTGAGCCATTGTTGCAAGTCGCTATATTTAGTAATTCTATGTAATTATTAGGCAAACAACCGTGATTTTAATAGAAAATTCAACATTTTCGTGAATAGCACATACACATTTTATATTGTGTTTTACTTATGCATAAAATATGGATAGGTCGTAGTACAGCAAAACTTAGATTTTCCAATTCTTATGTTTGGATGCATCTGCTTTGATACTTAATATGCTTCCATCAAGGTGCACATTTGGCTTTGTGGACTTTCTGTCCATTTTCTTTGACAATCATGCACTCAGCTCTACCAGTCAAGTCCGGTAAGAAAGTTTATCAGATGAGTAGAAATTTATTACAAGTTTTTTTCGTTCCATCAGAAACTTCGTTACTAGGCTATTTCTTTTGTTTTGGTAGCAAGATTACAGAGTATGCATAGAGCAGTACAACGTTTCCTTGGAGATACAGGTAATGCACGGTTTGCTTTTTTAATAACCTTCCCCAATGCTTAAGGAATATTATAAAGAGAATATCCTTCCTGAATTTCTACTGCTTGTATCAGTGCCTTTTCACTTTTCCTTTACCTTCTTTTTTTCAATTTATCTATCTCTCTGTTAAGATTTTTTTTCCCCAAACTACTTCTGTTGTCATAAATTTTCGTAAGATATTCATTATCTTTCTTGTTACAAATATCTTTTTTTTTTTGGAACATTTTAGTTCTATAGTATCTCATTCATTCTGCTGCTGTTTCCCCATATTGATTACTCACTTAAACTTTAAGCTATGAACTAAACACACTATTAAATAAAAATGGCACAGCTTTGTATAAAAAGTGTGCTCTAATAGTGGACAAACTGGTTTAAACTAGTTGAATCAAGATGCATTTGAACTTGTATACATTCCTACAGTTTCTTTTTAATGGTCAACTTATCAATTTTGTGTAACTGAGGGGACATTTAGTTTTGTCCTCTCTGTTACGTCTCCTTTGTTATATTAGAAACTTTAAAATTGTTAATTTTTTTTCCTTCAAAAATATAACATAACATGATTGTACTAAATAGACTTTATTGTAAAAACCAAATATTAAGTTAAAAAGTTTTTTGTGTAATGAATAAAATATACTTAAAAGAATAATTGTAACAGACGGGACAGTATATATTTGAGATAATTTTTGACCTAAAAAATAAGAAAAAAAAATTTTTTTTTGACGGTAATCACTGCATAATTAGACTCGGGAACAATTTGTTTTAAAATATAAATCAAACTATACGTAAAATCGTAATATTTTTAATAACTTATTCGTCTTTAAAATAGACAGTTTTTCTGGTAGAAAAAGTAAAAATCATGAATGCTCTCTATTTATGATAAATTTTACTATAATCATCCATAACTCCAAAAAATAACTTTTGAATTCATAAATTACAACAAATTTTCTTTAAAATGACAACAAATACATGGATATTGCTTAAACTTTAAACATTCACTACTGGTTTCAGTTGGCATAGAATTCAACAAAAAAGATTAATTGTTAGTTGCACAATGTGCAAAATTGAAAATGGACTATCCGGATTAACTTTTGATCTAAAGATCGGATTTTCAAGTTTTATTACTCACTCTTAAAGGTTTGAGGGGGTGACCGCAAATATGATAATTAATTAGTGCAGACGATATTTAAATTACTAAATGAGACAAAAAACCGTATTTAAACATATTTTTTTATGGACGTATTTGGATTTCTGACCCCCTAAAATATACGGGGTAGCCACAGTCCGGACAAAATAAATTTTCTTTAAAATTCGATTTCTCAGGAACTATTAGACCAATTTTATTCAAATATTGCGTTTTGTCATGTGGAATTACATTCTTTAAAATGAGATAAAAATTGTATGTTTTATAATTCCAAATTGTTTCGACCATTAATAAATAAAATAATAAAAAATAATAAATCTTCACTAAAAGTGATCTTTTCCATGGAATCAATTTTTGGATAAATGAATTTTATAGTAATGTGCAATAACTTTTCAATTCACTTAAAAAGTTCTCGAGATATGGCGTAATACGCAAAAAATAAAATTAATATTAAAGAGTCCAAACTTTGGGCCTCTCTCCTGATGAGAACCATTTTTCCCAGATTGCGGCTACCCCTTACAATTTGAGGGTCAGAAATCTGAATCCGTCGTAAAAATAGTATCAGAGAAAATACGTTTTTGTGTCAGATTTCGTAACTTAAAATATCGCATTCCATAATTAATTAGCATATTTGAGGTCAGCCCCTCAAACACTTAAGAATGAGTCTTCTAGAACGTGAAGATCCGATCATTAGATCAAAAGTTATTCCGTTTTGTATTTTGCGCATACATTCACCAAAATGATAACAGTTAAATGTTTAATTTGCTTAACCGTCGTACTTACGTATCTTAAAGTTGGCAACAGAGATCCAACAAACGGATAGGGTTTAACGAATGGTAAATTTTTCTCTTTCCACACATTATGATTCCTTACGGAGATTCTAAAGTAAAAGAAAGATAAAAAACATTTTTTTTATATTTATTTTCTATTCACATTTTCTCTGGAGGCAAAGAATCACTGTATTATAAGATACATATTAAACAAAATTTTTCAGATTTCTAAATTGTTTTAAATACCTCTTTCTATACACATACCTGTAAACTGCTTTCTCTTCCTATTCTGGTTTTATTTTATTTTATATCCGTCATTGAACAGCCGACCCAATTTTGGGTTTACTACCACTGATGTTCAACTCCGTAGCCTTGTAACTTTGAACCAATCCAGAAGACAAGGAAACTCCTGGATCATTACCCCAAGAGGTATTGATTTGTTATGGAAACTAGGAGGATTTTGCGACTCGTCAGAATTAACGTGCACCAGTCACCATTTACTAAACCGGTAGCCGGCGGGGATTGAATCCACGAACTCTTGGATATGGGCCTAGTGCACTACCAATCAGGCTATCCCGACCTCTTATTCTGGTTTCTGATTAACCGATTCACTGATTTCTTTATGGGACGATTCTTCGTTCCTCTTTTTATTGATACTTCCAATGACGGATCATTCATTCGCATTTTAACGGATTCTCTCTCAGTCTAATTTTTAATTTCCCTATTCACTGATTTCCTTACTTACCGATTTTTGAGTCACAGAATTACCATCATCATCATACTGATTTACCCTTCCTTCGCTCTTTCTCTGTGCTTTCGTTCATTTTATCATTTCTCATCCAGTCATGTTTGTAAACAAGGAATTCATAAATTCGTTTATTTATAAGTATTTAAGTTCGGTTATTTAAAAGTGGAATAGTTCAAATTAAGGATTAATTTTTCACAATAGGTATAACTTTGAAAATTCCACACATCTTCCAACCAAAAAAATGAGTGTTTTCAAAATAAGTGATTGTAGGTAATAAACAGAATTAACATTTCATTATGTATATCAATCTTAATCCTAAAATTATTTTAACCGAACAGTACTAGAAAAAATGGCTCTAGAAAGGATTAATGTAAGAGTAAAGAATATATCTTACCGATAAAGGATATAAAGTAATATAACTCCGAGTACTGCACTTGAAATATAAGCATTCAGCAAACTTTCCAATAATTCCATGATTAAACAAGAATAAGAAACTAACTATTTGATTTTTCGCCGTTAAACATAATCCTATAGTCTTCGTTCATTCAGTATATATAATGAATTCTTAATGAAACAGTATTTCCATAACATGAGAAATTTGATTAGATAATAATGATGGAAATGCAATACAAAGTACGCACATTGAGATTTTAAATTGATAACAAGAACCTTGATATTAGATAAAAGATAAATTTAAATGTTATCAATTTTTGAGTATATTTTAACAAAACAATAGTTCAAATGGTCTGAGGTATTTGGTTTTATATCATAAATAGATATTACTTTTTCAATAAAACTTGTAAATGAAAACAAATAAGCGAAGTTATGCAACTAAAAAATACTAACTGACATTTAAACTGATGCGAAGGTAAAAGAGAAAAAAAAATACTAAACTGATTTAATTTAATTATTTGTTAAATAGAATATGCTTTAAACCAAGGTTCGTAGACAGTCTCGTGAATTTTTTATTCGCAGTTTCCTTAACCCCGTTTTACGTCACAAGCAGCTTAGAAATTTAACCAATATATTCTCTATTCGTTGTAACATTTTAGAATGCTAATATAACATTAAAACTATTGAAATACAACTTCACATTATTGTATTTACCTGGATTACTTTTTTATAATAAGTATGGACCGTTTTATGTTAAAATATTTATTTAAAACACTTTATAACATATTTTAAACATGTTTAAAGGCAAAATTTATTTTCATTAATCTCTAATAAATAGAAATATGGTTTTTCAAAACAGCTTAAAATAATGTTAAAAGAGTAATTTATTTTTAAACAAATTTCACAAAACATAAATTGTATTATAATAGAATGCTAATCTATAAGTATAATTCTCTTATGCGGCGCCATAAACTCGGATATTTCTTTAACCATTGGCAACACTATAGTTATTATTCATTTTAAATAAATGACCCCTAGTATCTGAAGCGGTAAAATATTACTTCATTAAAAACATCATTTACTTCAAAGATACGCAAATAGGAAAAAAAAAAAAAAAAAAAAAAAACAGCAGACATGTTTTAAGCGTTTCCAAAATAAGTACCCATTTTCAAGACTTGCTGGACGTGTTTCTTCTCATTCACGTGTGGTAAATATTGAAAATAGGCACATATTTTTAAAGCGCTTAAAACATGTCGACTGTCATACCAATTATTGGTGACGGAGCTTGTCTTTTTCAAATGATACCATATAATATATATTATAAGATACTCAAGTTATGATTCGAGTGGTGCGTGAGGAAGTAGAACAGCAAGTAATGTAGTTTTGGGATGAGTTTTCTATCTTATATCGCGACAAAGGTGAAAATAAGTATAATAATTCTGATGCCTACTCTGTTGTAATGTCCCGAGCTTATACTGGTGACTGTCGGGTAGATTTTAAGTTCTTCTTTCAATAGCAACATATGACGCATTAATATCCACGTCCTCATTTTTAATTTTTAACTCAATTTAGAAGATAATATTTGAGAACAAAACAAACTTGTCCTCCATGAGTACTTTTGAGAAAAATTAACATATGTCATGTTACGGTCAATGCCTGATATGTTACGGTCAAAGTATATGTTACGGTCAAAGCCTGAAGTCCGAAATTTTCTTGATTTCGGGAATTGGCCGGCCAGATCCCGAAGTGGCCGAGGATGGCTGGCCAAAGTCCAAAATAATTGAAACGATCAGTGAATATTTTACTTTGGCGGCCTTCTATAATTATATAAATAATTCTTGTAAATCTTCTAATTTAAAAATATAAAAAATAGAAGTTTTTCAATTGTCTATTAAATAATCATTTATTTAATAATCATTATTAAATTGTCTATTTAATTGTCTAGTCATACATACACCAAAGGTCTAGTCATACTAGGTCTAGTTAAGTGCAACTGCCTGGTATACATTTGCCCGGTATACCCTACACTGATGTTTTTTAAGGTTCAGCGCCACTGCCCGGTATACATTTGCCCGGTATATCCTACACTGATGTTTTTTTAAGGTCAAGTGTCACTGCCCGGTATATCCTACACTGATGTTTTTATTTTAAGGTTCAGTGCCACTGCCCGGTATACATTTGCCCGGTATATCCTACACTGATGTTTTTTTAAGGTCAAGTGTCACTGCCCGGTATACATTTGCTCGGTATATCCTACACTGATGTTTTTTAAGGTCAAGTGCCCCTGCCCGGTATACATTTACCTGTTTGCCCGGTATAATAATTTTTTCTTCCAACTTTGGCTGATCTTCCCATGCCAATTCGCGATTTGGGCGGTCAATTCCCGAAGTCAAGAACAATTTTGGACTTTGGCCAGCCATCCTCGGTCAATTCGCGATGTGGCCGGCCAATTGCCGAAATCAAGAAAAATTTCGGACTTTGGCCATCTAATTTACAGTGTTCTCGGTCAATTCGCGATCTGGTCGGCCAGATAGCGGCAAATCCATTGCTAAAATTTTTCTAATATTCAAGAAATAATTTTTTTTAAAGAATTCTTTTTCAATCAATGCTTATAAGGCCAAAATAGTTAATAATAAATATCTACAGGCAATATGTTAGCTTTAAAGTTTAATGTGCCTTTTGGGTATTTTTTACAAAGACCAGCGGAAAGTAATAACAAAGACCAGCGGAACAGTTTTTCTTTTGAATTTTTACATTTTTCAGCCAAACTAATGCTACATGGTGTGTATGAAGAATTTATTGCCGAATAAATAATGATGGAATTTGTTTAATGCATCAACAATAGTAAGACATTTAAATTAGTTGACAGTATAATTTTTTTCATAGTCTCTTAAAGAACGAGAATGGAATGCTATTGGAAACATCTGAACACCTGAAACATCAGGCCGTTTCAAAATTGCTCTGACACCACTTTTACTTGCATCAACAAAAATATGACATTGTAATTTATGATTAAATATTTTTAAAGCGGGTTTAGAAATTAAAGCATCTTTCAAAATTTTGAATGAATCTTGTTATTTGGTAGTACATTACCAAGTTGCATCTTTATTCAAGAGATTATTTAAATATGTTTTAATTTTAACAACATTACTTATAAATTTATTATACACATTTATTGAATATAAGAAGATGGAGAGATTTAACATATAATGGAGTGATTTAACATATTTTTCCTAAATGTTGCTCCACCTATTGAGGAGTAACATTTAGAGAAAAGTATGTTTCTCATAGTTAGTAAAGAGAAAACTATAAATTAATGTTACTACAAATAATGTTAATTAATGCATAACTTGGAGCCAATATATATATATATATATATATATATATATATATATATATATATATATATATATATATATATATATATATATATATATATATATATATATATATATATATATATATATATATATATATATATATATATATACTCTGTGTGTATTCATACATTGATGCTGCATTATAGACATTGTTCTACTATAAGTTTCATTATTGTGATTTGAATAAAATGATTTTTTCTTCAGGAGGTTAAGTATTTAATATATATTTTTATTAAACGTTTAAATTACATAATTCATTTATTATTCTTTCAAAAATTTATGTTTTTTTTTCTTTCTCTTTCATGCAAAGGTACTTGAATTCCTTCCCGTTTTCTCCTCGTCCATCAGCCCAAATCACTGAAAAAGAAAAACAAGGCTAGTATTTTATGTTCTGCATGATAATAGAGTGCTTATTTATTTTATTTTTTGTTTGAAAATTATTCCTTAGTACATTAAAAAAAAAAAAAAACATTTTTTATAATTCTCTTGTGTAGTTTTAAAATTTCCTATTTAGTTAAATAGCATGCATACGTTTTGAAAAGGTGAAGGCAATAAATGTCTTGGTGGCAAAGAAGTGATAAGCCACACTTTTTCTGAGTGGTATTTTTAATGAAATTTCTCCTTAGTATGGTTTCCTGGCAAGTACTTCGCAAATTTGCATAATTTAAGCTAGATGACGATTGTTTCACACAAACATCTTATTGCCTTCATGTATATCATGTTTCAATCAAAAATTCTTTTTTAAAAAAAGTTGAAAATGTAGCTTATTATTTGTATTACCTCAAACCTATCAAATTAAAAATCATTCATTCTTTTGAAGAATAAATTTCTTTTTGCTTTTATGGAGTGATTATCATCCAGAACACATTGAAAATCTAGGTTTTTCTATTAAATTATTTTATTCATTCATCTTTTGGAGTCACATGAAAAATAAAGTTAACTTCACGTGAAAATCAATGCAGGCCATGATTTTATTCGGTAAGTTTTATGTCTATACAGCCTTGAGTTCTACTTTTGCTCTGAATCGTCTGTCAACGCCGCACCAGCCTCCGGTGACTGATAATAAACGTTCCGTCTAGGCCGCATCAGTCATCGGTGACTGTTTCTGAATGTTCCGCCTTGACCGCGTCAGGCATCGGTGACTGTTTCTGAATGTTCCGCCTAGACCGCGTCAGTCATCGGTGACTGTTTCTGAATGTTCCGCCTAGACCGCGTCAGTCATCGGTGACTGTTTCTGAATGTTCCGCCTAGACCGCGCCAGTCATCGGTGACTGTTTCTGAATGTTCCGCCTAGACCACGTCAGGCATCGGTGACTGTTTCTGAATATTTCGTATAGGGGTTTCCAACTTACACGAGGACGGGGGCCGCAACTAAAAACACCAGTCAAATGGTGGGCCGTAACTTTATCAAAATTTTATATAGGACACTTTTATGTTTGAAGGAACATTAAATATTACTGTCTGATTTTTATCAAGGTGTACAAAACAAAAGTATTGAATTATGAATTAAAATAACACGTAGATTTTCAAAAATATTTAATTGCATATTAAAAAATTCTGGCTACTATAACTTTAATGTGCACCTATGTATATAACAATTAATGTACAAGAGATGGATAACACAATTGACATTCATTGGCGCCTGCAACAGGGATCGAGGAAGTGTACTTGCATTCGAATGGAAACTTAATAAAATAAGAATTATATATTTTGCTTTTAAATATAAAGTTTTTTTAATATTAAAAAACAAAATAACAAGCATTACAAATAATGTCATTACGTATCATTTTGAATCTTCTCTTAATCAGAAACTTAGTGACAAGATTTTATTTTCTTTTAAATTTAATTTTGTGATAAATTAAAATTTGTTTGACTTATTAAGAATTATAGCAAAAAAAAAAAAAAAAAAAAAAAAAAAAATTATATCTCGAGCATCTGAAATTAAATTTTTTTTCTTTTCCTCTTAGGCCATATTCAATTCAAAGAATTTAAATAAAACATGCTATTCATTACCTACTTAGTGCGTTTTAAAATTTACAAATGTAAATAATTTCGTCCAAAATGAATGGTTTCTAAAGGTTAAATCGGAGAATTACTTCGAGAAAATTTCTGATACGCACATGCTAAATTATATTCATAAAATACAGAAAAACGAATAAAAAAGGGCGACAAACACGATTATTTTTGTATTTGAATAAATATTTTCTTGGATGCAAAACCTGAGACATAAATTTTTTTGCCCCGTTGGTATGTAAAATTTCACAGAAACGAAGAAATTAGTTTTTTTAATTTATTTTTTATTTTAAAAAATTTTTTTTTAACGAAAGAAAAGTATTTTAAATCCATATAGATTTAGTGGGTAACCGCTGGTCTAGATCAGGTCAGTCATCAATGACTGGTTCTGAATGTACCACCTGGACGGCGTCAGTCCACCTCCTAGAAAAAAGAAGGCCTCAGCACGGATAAATTTAGTAGTCCCACCTAACGGAAGTAAACTGCGCAAGGGAGAGAAAAAAAAAGAAAGATGTCTCTACGCTTGGGCAACTAAGATGCGCGATGGGTGAAATACAAAAGATATCCTTACGTTTGGACTACTTAAGTATCAAATTTCTTGTTTATGATAACCCGTGCTACGACCTTCTCTTTTCTAGGAAGTATTTGTCTCTCATCGGTGATTGATACCATACGTTCCGTCCAGGCCGTGTCAGTTATTGGTGGCAGATTTTGAACGTTCCGTCTAGGTCACGTCAGTCATCTGTGGCTGATTCTGAATGTTTCATCCAGGCCGTGTCAGTTATGGATGACTGAAGGTGTAAAATATGAATAAAACTAAATTATTTAACATTGTTTTTTTTTAGGAATTATTGAAAAAACATTTAAAAATTACTTTTTATGACAAAGCAAATTTAAATATTTCAATCTGTTAGTAGCGGGCTTCGTATTGCTACACCACAATACGAGAGTTTCTAGGCAGCACGTGTGGCCTGACGGGGATTCACTTTAAAATACGCATCGAGCTCAAAGCATTGAAAGTGTCCAAAATTACTTTTGGTAATTGTTTGCTGTTTTTTACTTTTTAAGAACTGCGATGTTTTTAGACCTTTTGGGGGATATGCCATTGTCCCTATCGATTTTAAAACACCCTAATAAAAGTGATAGTTACCTTTTGCAATAACCGGGAAGTGCCAAGCAAAAGCTAATCATTGGACTTAAACATCTCTGAAAAGAAAAATATTATGAAAATTGAAATTTTGTAAATTTTGATTAGTTTACAAGCATTGAAAAGTTTACATTCCTTTAAAGAAAATAGCATCTTAAAACATGATGAAAGTCTTTCTAAATAGAGTGGCTCACAAAATTGAGTTCTACTAATTTTGAGTTCGTATGGAAATAACGAATAGAAAAATAAGAAAATTGTATATCGGAGGTACGTACTTAAAAAAAAATATTTTTCTTTCGCTCTCAATTAAGAGCTAAGCCGATCTAGAGTTTTGGAAAAAATTGTTTTTGATGAACCTGGGAAATGAAAACACTTTTATATATTTATTTCCAAGATTTCATCTAAAGGTTTCGTTATTTCATGGGTAATAACGGAAATTGCAGAAAAAAAAGGAAAAAAAAAAAAAAAAACTCTTTCTAAATACAAGGTTTAGTAAGTAAAAGTTGAGGCCCAAATTAAGTATACACAATCTGTCTAAGAATAAGAAGGGAATTAAGGAGTATAAAAATCTGAAAATGGTGAATTGTATGGTAATATGAGAGATGCATACTTAAACGGGATGGGTCCTCGCCATTTTGAATTTCAGGTAAAATATTGGATTAGCGTTTTCTTATTATTTTTTGTATTTAATAAAGTTTAGATGATGTCATATTATATTCGACAGTTCAATACATTAAAAAAAAGGGTGAAAAGTAGAGGGTTTGCTTTATTAGATTAGGAAACAGTGCATGATACATTTTGAAATTTCTATGAATTTTTCTTAAAACTTTAAACGATTTTATGGTTATGGTTATGTTAGATTTGTGGTTATGAGTAAGTAATTTAAAACTACTTGTTTCTCAGATTTTTTTTTATTTAATTTTTATAGCTTAAAATGAAGGAAGTCGTTGATGATTTGGTTGAAATTAAAAATTTCTTTTAACATTAATTGCTCAAAAGAAATTTATTTGTTAAAAATCTAAAGACAGACAACTGCTGCAATTTAAATACCTATCAAAAACTGCAGATTGCAGAATTGTATTGTTTTCTCATTTTGTCAGAAAAAAATTAGAAAGAATCTAAAAATTGCGCAGGCTTTGTATCTCAATTCCTGATTAAGTGGCTGTCTTGTATTTTACTTGTATTGAAAGATACCGTTGAACAAACTAAATATTAAACATTAGTTTATTTGTGAAAATAAAATAAAAAGCAACAAAAGCATATTTAAATATTTTCTACCCCATCTCCACGCCTTCGACAATTGAAGAGGAGAGATCTTAAATAAAATATTTGTTTCACTTTAAATTGAAAGCTAAGCTGCTCTAGCGGTTTGCAGAAATTATTTTCGGTTAACCTGGGAATGAAAGACATCATTAAATAAAAACCATACTTTGAATTTTGTTTTGACCTTTACAATATTTCTTTGAGGAATTTTTGATCTAACAATTTAAGACAACAGCTGAAAAAGAAAACAGCTCAATTTTAGGAAATCTCATAATTCATTAATGAAGAGCGTAAATTTTAACTTACTTTAAATCTCTCTACATCTTCGGCTGATTCAGGATCAGGAGTAAGCTGTAAATAAGTAAATGTTTAAAGTATCTCTTTTTTCAATCTGTAAAAAATTGTATTCAATTTTAGAGAGAATACTTACTTTATTTCTCCATATGTCTTCAGCTTCCAAAAGGCAGTTTGACGATGTCTGAAAAATTAAAAAAAAATCTGCTTTCAAAGCTGTTTATACTTCCTTATATGGATGTGAAAGAGAGAGGGATTTAAAAGAAAAACTCTTCCTTTGAAATATAAATCTAATTATAATTCATTGGTATGTTTTCAGCCTTGAAATTCCAAAATAGAATATCTGTACACTTATTCTTTAACTAAGACATTTTATGAAAACGTAAGAGTTTCACTGCTTTTATTAAAACAAAAATATTTTTTATAATTTTTGTATTATATATATATATATATATATATATATATATATATATATATATATATATATATATATATATATATATATATATATATATATATATATATATATATATACAGATGGGTGACAAAATAATACGAACACCTGTGAAATATCAGAAAATCTTTATTAATAGGGAGTTGGACCACCCTTTGACTGAATTACAGATTTAATACGACGTGGGATCGATGCATAAAGGTCATGGAGAACGTTTAAAGGAATATTAAGCCATTCCTCTTGCAAAGCGGCCTCTAATTCCCAAAAGATTTGATGGAGGTGGGAATCGGGAACGAAGTTTAAACTCCAAATATTGCCACAAATGTTCAATAATATTTAAGTCCGGAGACTGAGGGGGCCAGGCGAGATGCTCAACTTCATTGTCATGCTCTTCGAACCATGTTTGAACGCACCTAGCGGTGTGGATAGGGGCGTTGTCGTCTTGAAAAATCGGTCGCTCTCCAGGGGAATACAGTCTGTACAAAAGGATGAACATGATCCGCTAGAACGCTTAGATAGTCATTAGATTTGATTCTTCCATGCAGACGTTCTAGTGGCCCAAGACCACGCCAAGATATCGCACCCCAAACCATAATGGAGTCACCTCCATGTTTCACAGTTGGTAAGAGGCATTCAGGATCAAACGCTTCTTTGGGTGATCTCCAGACATAAACGCTTCCGGTGGTCTGAAATAAGGTGAAGGATGATTCATCGGACCGTATTACCTTCTGCCACTGCTGTGGGGAATAGCCTTTGTGACCTCTACACCACTGACGGCGCTTGAAAGCATTGGTTGCTGTCACCAAGGGTTTACGAATTGCCACTCTCACATAAATGTTCGTTGCATGAAGTTCTCTTTGAACAGTTCTTGTTGAAATGGGGTCCTGAAGATGACTGTTCATGTCTGATGTTATCTCGGATAACGATTGCTTGTGTTTTCGAGCTACTACGCGCTGCAAAACACGTCTATCTCTATCATCAAGCTTTGACTTTCGGTCACTGTTTTGCTTTGAAGACTTCGTTTTACCTTCTTTCATGTATGCTGCCATAACGGCTGATACAGTACTTCTTGCAAACCCCATAAGGTTTGCTGTTTCTGTCACCGATGCTCCACTTAAACGCGCCCCAACAATCATCCCTCTTTGGAATTCTGACAGGTAAGACATTTCACCTTATAAAATCTAGTTAGATAAACTCATGCAACACAGGTGACTAATGTTGAGAGACTGATAGCTTCCTCTTAACGCTCACTAGGTGGCAGACTTCTGTTGCAGGTGGCGCGGCTGTACTGCAGGTGTGAAATAAGTCACACTTTTTCACAGGTGTTCGTATTATTTTGTCAACCATCTGTATATATACGCGAACGAATGAAATAGAAATTATATTCCAAATATTATTTTGATAAATTTATTTTTTCAATAATTAACTGTTTTCACCTAATCCGGTTAAACAACCAAAATTTTATCGCACCAACTAATCCCACCTAATGAAGCCACTTAATTCCTTTCAACTACGTACATATTTTAGCCGAGTGGTCTAATCTGTCAATCTGATGACCAACAAAGCTAAGGTTCGATTTCTAGCTTTGACTCCACAATATTTCTACAATTTCCCATAATACATGAAGAGTTTTCATTTTCTTGAACTCTCCAATTTGTGTTCTACACTCAACAATTCTCGTTACCTAATGAAAGGCCTAGCTCTTATGTCCAGTTATATATCTTTTTTACGGTTTTGAGACTATGCTAGTTGTAAATGGTTAAAAATGGTTCACGTATGCATTTTGCAACGCCAATACAAAAAAGGTTTCTATGCCGGATAATCGTAACGTCGCATTTTGACCACAGCCAAACGTTAACATGAGACCACAACGAGACATTTAATGTCGCAATGGCATCAAGGTGTGACGGCTGCGTGGCACATCTATGTCTGATTTAAAGTCACACCGCGACCCTGTAAAAGACTTGAATTTGTCACGAATGTGTCAAGTTTCATCCACAAAAATGTTTTCAAAATTTCTTTGAAATAATAGTTCAAAATCCCTTACTAATCTCTCTTTGACTGTATCAGTGCTTAGGAATGGCTTTAAGCAATCCAATCTCTTCTTTCCCGGATCACACTTAGGTAAATCCACATTACATGAAGTATTCAGAATGTTTCTAAAGAATTCCCATGACTGAAATATAACTTTTCATGTATTCATGCAAAAGAAATTTTTTTTTTGAATTTCACTTAAAGTTAAGTTACACACGAAGAAAACTCAGTTAAGGGTTGAATCTTTACTGTTACTGCGAACGACCGAAATTGATGATTGTTGATTTCTCCCGGTAAATGTTGACAGTCCATAGTCGCTTCGGTAAATGTCCGAAATATATACTAGATCCAGTTAAATGTCACTGCCCGGTATGCCCTACATCAATGTTTTTTAAGGTTCGGTTCCACTACCTGGTATGCATTTGCCCGTTATGCCTTACATAAATTTTTTTTAAGGTGAAGTATTACCGCCCAGCATGCATTTAACCAGTACTCCAAATGCTGATATTTCTCCTCATCTATCCTCAGCAGATATTGAAATCTCGAATAAATATAATAATATCAACTTAATAAATTAAAGTCAAATCTGATACCACAAATATTTCGGATATTCACCAGAGTGACTATGTGATTGTTGACATTCACCGGTGAAAATCGACATTCTTTGATTTCGGTCATTCATGGTAACATTCATACATTGTAACTAATTGGTTGCTTGCAAACTTAAGCCGGTTTGCTTAGCGTTCGTTTTAAAAGATGCAAGTGGTGAAAATTTCAAAAAAAAAAAAAAAAAAAAAAAAAAAAGGGCAAATAAAAAAAAAAAAAGATTAAAGTTCGTTTTGGTTATTACTATTTTATTAATGTTTATAGAACAACGCAATTACAAAGAAAAGATACCTTATTACAATATTCTGTACGTAAATGTGTAAATATTTTAAGATATAAACTGGGTGAAAATCAGTTATTTTTTTTTCTTTTATTATCTATACATGAACTTTAGTGCAGTAGCTCTCCAAATACTCTTTAATTTTCTTTTTTAACTCCGATTTTTAAAAATGAATATGGAAAAGAATTCAAAATATTAATGCAAAAATTAGTATATTTAGAAAAATAAAAGTAAAATTAAAATATCCGAATGGAAAAAATGCGCTTGACTGCAGAGAAACCAAGAGGAATTAAACAAATGAGACAATGAAGAAAACTTTAGTAAAAAAATTGAAAAAACATTGAAAAAAAATATTGAAAAAAATATATGACAATCAAAGCTGACGTCATCTACAGAATACATTCGGGGTACAGAGAAAACGAATTTTTGACTTTTGTCTTTCTTTCTCGATAAAAAAAGTTTTGCATTTTATGACAATCTAAAGCTGGTACGTCAGCTTTGATTGTCATATATTTTTTTCAATATTTTTTGTCAATGTTTTTTCAATTTTTTTTACTAATTTTTCTTCATTGTCTCATTTGTTTTAAAAATGAAGTTACAGTTGTTTTGACCGTATAAAAACGAAACTAAAATGTTTTTTTGTTAGGTTTGAGTATTTTAATCTTTTTATTTGTATAAATTCTGAAGACAAATAAAATTCATTTTCAGAATTTAATTTTCCAATTAGTTTTGTTGTTGTTATAATTTTCTTATATTTCAGAATTTTCTTGCATTTAAAATGTACTTTCTGAAGAACGTTGAATTGGAAAAATTTGCATTACTCTTACACACATTACGAACAAAATTAATAATAGAATACTTTGAAATTTTGTATGATGTTAACGATTTTAGAAATAAAATCTAAGGTCTAAGTTTAGATTCGTTATTCCTATCAAGTTTTTAGTAAGGATATTTCGAATTCTTCTTTAAAAATTCAATATTAAACAATATATTTAGTTCCATTTCATTGTCTTTTTGAAATTTTTTTTAAGATTTTAGTTTGGAACACAGGTAATCAAATTATTGATGCAGAAAAAAATTTATCTGAAATTTATGCATCACAATTTGTTGTAGAACAGAATGCGTGATACAAAAAATACTTTTTTTAACTCGAATTTTACTTTATTTAAAAAAATACTTAAAAATTTTTAATCTTAACTTTAGATATATTTTAAGACCCTTGATTACCAAACATAAAATTAAAGTTCAAATTAATTTTTTTAAAAAAATGGGCTGAAACTAGTCGGATATCTTAAAAAACTTAATTTTACTAGCTAATTTCGCTTTTTTAAAAAAACATGTATTACGATTTCTGACTTTTTTTTGAAACATTGTTAAATGTAGATCCATAGACGTTAAAATTTTTGGAAATTTTAACAATAAATTCATTTTTGACAGCCCAAACAAAATTTTAAAAATTATTTGTTTAATGAATGCAAATATGCAAAGAAAAAACATAAACTTACATATTTAAATACTTTTTCCTCTCCCTGCTACAATAATTTCAGCAAGTCTTCCTTTTGCCTATATTTCAACTTGTAACTGAAAAATACTGTCGAAGAAAAAAGCAAGTTTTGCCGAAACCATGGTTATGGTGAGGGGAAATATGTGGAGAGTGGAAAAATAGCGTAATTTTAAGGCTCTATTCTATTTACAAAGAATATATATTATTATTTAAGCGAAAACTTACGAGTTGAGCTTTTAAAAACTAGGTTTCAAAATCCAAACTTTAAAATAACAGAAAAACTATTTTAAAGCGGGACATTGTTTACAATTAAAAATTTAATAACAATCAATATATAACAATCAAAATATAACAATCGATATAACAATCGAAACGATAACGATATAACAATCAAAAATTTAAAAGTAATCATTAAAAGTATTATCATACATAAAAAATTTTAAAAATTAAATTCTCTCTTACTTGTGGCTGGAAGATGTCCAAACACTCTTCTTCTTCTTCGGGTAATTCTATAATATTAAACAATATAGAAGTATTTTTTACTATTTTACATGCATTTGTTGTATCATAGTGCAAGAAACATATGCATCATTGGCTAATTGAATAATTCCATTCGTTTTAAACAGCCGATATCATTTTGCAATCTACCAGGTGAATTGTTAATTTTTCCGATATTTTCTAACGATCCTAATAATGAGCTGTACTAACTCATAGATAGAGCGCTTGAATGTCAATGAAGTGGCTTGGGTTCAACTCTCAATGATAGCGGTTGTTTGATACGAATTCCTCACACTACTCGCACCTACTGTAGTTTTGACGTAAAATATCCCCATTGGTACACGGATGATGGGTTAGAGTGCCCTTCCCGTCTGGCTAACTATGGGAGGATTTCGTGGTTTTTCTCTCCATGTAACGCAAAGGCGATTTTGTTAAACCAAAAAATAAACCTCCACTAACGCAAATTTCTCCTAATACTCTATCTAAGAGTTACCTTGTCTTCTGGATCAGGTTCAAACGGAGTTGTACATTGGTAGTCTTAAACTCAAAATTGGGTTCGCTGTTCGACGGGAGGGGGGATTAAATCAACCTAATACTTTTTAGGCTTATTGCAAAGAACTCTCATACTTTTAGGATAATTAGAAAATCAATCAATAATTGCTTAATCAGTCTGATTTATTTTAGACCGTTTTCCAGATTAAAACTGGTTAATTCTTTGCAAATTTTCTAATTAGCCTAAATGCATATAAACTGACTGTAATAAGTCTAAAAATATCAGATAGCTTAGAAAGTACTTTAGATTTTTTTTTTTAATCAGCGTAGCGCTCTGCAAAACGTCGGTGACATTTACAATAGGATTTTTCAATTAGTCTACAACATATACAAAATTTTAATGAAAAATAATCCTGACGGCAATAAAAATACTGTTTTAATAAATTATAGTAAAATTCTACCACATTCACAATATTGGTGTAGAGTACATCTCATCAGGGTAGTTAAAGCAGATAATACTAGTTGTTTACGTGCACTTTCAAACAAATCAAAGGAGCTGCAGTATACAACTGTTGAAAGGAAAATGCAAATTACATTTGTTGGTAACATTTTCACAAGGAATTCCAGCTCTAACTAAGAAATGTGAGGAAAAATTTAGCTTAAATAAGTATATATTTTTTTCCTCTTAGTATAAGTGAAATGAGCGAATGCAACTGAATAAATATAAAGATTTTTTTTAAACATTATTTTATTACTCTTTAACTGTAAGAGTTTTTAAGTTTTATTAAATCTATTCACCAATTTCGACCAGCTGTTCCGAATAAATGTTTGTTTTTCATAATGAAGAGTAATTTCCTTAAAAAAAAATCCCAGCATTTTTAATAGTATAATTTTTGGTAGAAAGAATTTGAAAAACGAAATTGCGTTTTTATATCTTATACATAGCGCGCTCGCATTCCATAAACATATTATTATTCCCTGTTGGTTCCAGAATTAAAAATAACGCTTACAAGTAACAAATAACGGAACACGATATATATTTCCGGCATCGAGAATTCAATAAATCATTGATCGCCTCACACTGTTGGGATTTCGGGTTTAAATTTAAATTTGAAAAAAAAAAAAAAATTCAATTATTTTTCCTTTCCTCATACCAATCTGTTTTGATGTCGTGGATTCTAGTTCCATTTAAATGAATGCCAATTTCCTTGTAAACGACATGGGCTCCTCTACGCCTCTCCATGGCACGTGGAAATGCATTCTGCCCCGCATTGACTTTCTCAACTACTACGGTTCTTCACCCTCATTTATGTTTCATTAATCACTTTATGTTTTAAATTTCACTTTCGGTTACCAAAGTTTTTCTTGCTTAGTTTTTCATCCTTAATTATTTTCTCTTTTCCGCCGGACAACACATGTGTATTTTGTTTCAAAACTCTTTTGCTTTTCTTCATTCACATCTAGCGGGTATTGAATAATGGGCGTCTAGTTTCGGGCGCTCGAAGCCTGTTAACTTTTACCTCGCTCATACGTTTTTGTAGCAAATGAAGTTTTTATTATTAAGTATTTGTGTTGCCAAATATTCTCCTATTTTTTTTAAAAAAATTAATTTTTCAGGTCCTCAATTAAGTATAAAATGCAAATTTTCCTGATATGTCTGCTATAAAAAAGAAGCGTTTAAAAATCAATATCTGTTTCTGACATATTTTTTTTTTTAAATTTATCTCAGAATATACAGTTTGACTTTCAATTTTGGTTTCCTCCAATCTATTTTAATCTAATATTCTAAAGAAAAGGATAAATATATAGTATCATAATTCGTCACAATTGTGGGTAAAAAAGTACTTGGGCCAGTCATCATCATCATCGTCAAAATGTATTTGGACGCCTGAGTCTTGGGCTAGTTTGTGATATGATTGAACGAAACAATTTATTATTATTTTTTAGCTGCGTACATATTTAATAATCATGAGCAGTGCGAAATTCTGGATAGTTCTCGAAAAATCAAATTTTATAAAAATTTATTTTTCTCAGCAACTTATCGATCAATTTCGCAATTTCGTTCAAATTTTGTATTTCGTCATGTAAAATTACATTCTTTAAAAGGGTGCTAGAAATAGCGTAGTCGAAAAAAGAAATACAAATTGTTTCATTCACTGTTTACTGTTTTCTTCAATGAACGTTTGACTCCCGAACTGAAGCATCTATTTTATCTTTCACGTAAGGCTAAATCTGAAAAGGGATTAAATTTTCGTTGGATTAGCGATGGTAAAATATTCCTGAGAAAAGATGAATCGTCCAAAATAATACGTGTGAAATCTTCTCAAGACCTTAATATTCCATCCAACTGAAGAAACATTTTTATCCGTGCCGGACTGCCTAAAAATTGAAAATTTGGACGATTTAAATTACTTTATTACCTCAACCTGTAAGTTAAACATTAATATTTTACATATAAATATTAGAAGTTTAAGAGCCAACTTTGATCATTTTATTTTACATATTTCTGGCATGATTGAAAATATAAGTGTTATAATTATGTCAGAAATTTGTATTTACCAAAATGAAACTAATTTTTACTCAATAATTCACTCTTTAATTGCAGAAATAAAAATCGCTCTGGAGGTGTTTATGTTTTTATTAAAAGATGTCTTGATATTTCAGAGTTAGCTATACATTTTTTTCCCCGCAGAATCTATATATTACTTTATTGCAAACCTTTAGATTTGTTATTTCTATATTTATATAGATTTCATGATTTTAGTATTGATTTTTTTAATACTGAACTTAAAGTAATAATCTCTAAATTTAAATATCGTAATATAATACTGATGGGTGATATAAATATTGATATTCTAAGTGATGATTTTATTACTCATGAATATATTAATTTATTATGCCAATTTGGATTTAAAAATTACATAGACAAACCAGTTAGAGTAAATTCCTCGTCAACTTGCATTGATCATGTTTTCGTGAAAAAAAGTAAATTTTCAGTCAAATCCGGAATATTCATAAATGACATATAAGCGATCACTATCCAACCTTTTGCAGTATTTATAACGATGAGGTAAATAAAATTAGGGAAACTGAAAATAAAATTTCAATCAACTATAATAAGCTCTATAATTATCTGTCAAATTACAAATTTAATTACAATCCTCAAGATTCTCTTGATCAGCAATATCAAAGTTTTGTTTTCAAACTCAATAATTTAAAAAATAATTTTAAATATACGCGGGTCATTCTCACTGAAAAGGTATAAATAAACTAAAATTTTTTCTTAAATTAAAGTAATTAAAAAAGTGATAAAAATTACATAAATGCCTTTATTTATTTTTGTTATATGTCCTTATAATAATGGTCAAGTTTTCTATTTTATTTTTTACAAGATTTAAAATATTTTTAATTCTGTCTTGTCCACGGAGGAGATGTAATTTTTGTCTAGCTTGTCTTATGCTAAGTTTTTTCTGTTCGTTAATTCGTTGTTAGATTTGAACATTTGATTGAGTTCTTTTTTTTAACATTTTGATTTTGCCATTTTTTTCCTAAAATATGAAGAGAAAAAAATGTTAAACATCACAGACATTATTTGAAAAAATTGCCAATACTTACTTGCCCGATAAAAAAAAAGTTAAACTTAATTGATTTTCTTTAAAAATACAAAGAAATTAACGCATTTGTTCCATTTAAAAAATATCAATTAAAAGAAAATAGTTTTTTAGTTAATAAAAATGTATTATTGGTTGTCTAACACATTGTCTCTTCCATTGACTGTCCTCTGTGGAACTGTTTTGTCCACGGAGGGGAAGTCCACGGAGGAGACAAAAACTAGTTCTTGAATTTTTCTGATTTTTAATTTCAAAGTTACAAAAATGGCGCAGTTCTTTTTATTAAATATACTATTTTTGCAATCTAAAATTTATGTATCAAATATAAAATAGTTTTATCTTACCTTCTTTATGATGACCACGGAGTATACATTGAAAACTTTGCCAAACCTCAGTTGAACACAACAATCCAAAACTAACACCAAAGAGAATAAAAGTAACTGATAGTTAACACTAGAAAACAGAATCTTTACCTTCCCCACCAGCTGTCTTATAGGGATTTCACATATGCTGCTCTCTATTACGTATTTATTGAGCTATATTAATTGTCCACGGAGGGAGACTTCATTTTTGATGGACAAAGTTTACTAACCATTTATTTTATAAAAATAAAACTTTTCTAAAAAAATATTTAATAAAAAGCTAATATAAACATTTAACTAGTTAAAACTACAAATATCATTAAAATAACATTTAAAATATTTAACAGCCATTAAAAATTATTTTGTTTCACAAACGTAGGGACGTCCGCGGAGGAAATTTTGAAGTTATATTTATTAAAAAATAAGAATGAAATATTAAATGCATTCAGCAGAAATGCATATGATTGATTAGTTAGACCTTTACGAAAAATGATGCAGAAAAATATTAAGAAATCTGCTGTATTTCCTAGTATTTATTACTAAGGGACTAAGAAAATCACCTTTTTGTGAGAATGACCCACCGCATAAATCAAACAAAAAAGCCAAAAATAACTGGATGACTAGTAATATCTTGATTTTAATTAGAAGAAAGGAAAAACTATTTTAAAAAAAACTAGAAAATATCCATGGGATATTATTTACAAAACAGCATACAACACGATAGTTTCTGAGCTTAAGAACTTAGTTAAAACAGCAAAATCTGAATACTTCAAATTTTTTTTTAAAAATTGTGATTCGAATAAACAAAAGTGGGATCTTGTAAATTATTGGTTGAGCAAATTACCATACTTTACCTGATATTTTAAAGAACTATGAATCTTCTGATCAATTTAATAAATCATTTGCAAATGCTAACAGTACCTCAAACCCTAATTCAAACAGTTTTCAAATCTATATTTCACCAAGTTTAACCTCGTTTGTTTTCCTAGAATTGAATGATTGTGATGTATTTTACTTAATAAATTCTCTTTCTAATAAAAAAATCCTTTGACTATGGCGGTATTAATGTAAAATTAATCAAACTATTTGCTCTCAATAATATAAATTTTATTACTTATTTCCTCAATACCTCAATCAAGCCATCCATTTTCCCAACTTCTTTAAAAAGAGCTACCATAATTCCTATTTTTCTAACCGGCGATAAAAATTGCTTATCAAACTATAGACCAATTTCAATATTACCTTTTTTTCTTCCAAAATCATTGAAAAAGCTCTAGCTGATAAAATGTACAATTATTTAAAACATACAAATTTTTTCTCCGACAATCAATATGGATTTATTGATGGCAAAAGTACAGAAAAAGCTCTTTTGGAATTTTCAAAATTTACTCATAATAGTATTAAGATGATATAACAGTAGCTATATTTCTTGATATATCAAAAGCTTTCGATAATATCAATCACAATCTTTTAATCAAAAATTTAGAATTTGCTGGTTTCAGAGGAATTATTTTAAATTGGTTTATTTCATATCTTTCAAACAGAGAACATAGAGTTAAAATCCGAAGTAATTTTAGTAATTATATTTTTTCAAACCGTGGTGTTCCTCAAGGATCTATTCTAGGACCCTTATTGTTTATTATATTCATCAATGAATTATGTCAACTCAAACTTTTTGGTAAGATAATAACATATGCTGATGATTCTGTAATTTTGTATTCTTGCATTGATTTAAATCAACTAATCTTTCAAATTGAATCTGATTTACGCGTAATTTCAGAATGATTTACAGTAAATGACTTAAATTTAAATCTTTTTTCTTCTTCTTTTTTTTCCCAATGGCAGGAGCTGAATGTGAATCTTTTGCCTATGAAGATGCCAGAATTGTTGCTCATTTCGCGTTACCCAGTGGGCACCCGTGAACCAAAGTCACGGAGGCGAGCAACATTGCCCACGTCACACTGGCCACAATCCCGTTTATAGGGTGGGCCACATTCACACATCACACATAACAGAGGACAGCACAAAGAGAGAGAGAGAAACATCCATGCCCAGAGCGGGATTCGAACCCTCAGCCAATGGCTTCGCAGTCCGGCGTGCTAACCGCTCGGCCACTTGGCCGGCTAAATTTAAATCTAAATAAAACTAAATATATTTATTTCTGTTTAAGAAAATCAGAATTTAACTTACATTTAAAATTTCACTCTCTCTCCTGCAAAAGTACTAATGAAAATTGTCAATGCTACATTCTACAATCTGTAAATAATATCAAATATTTAAGACTATATATCGATTCTAATTTGAAATGGAAAACACATATTAACAATTTAGTTAAAAAATTGCATTTTGTTTTAGTTAAATTTTATCACCTTAAGAATAAAATTCATTTTAATTTTGTGAAAGCACTCTATTACTCCTGATTTTATTCTTTAATTAATTATGGTACAATAATATATGGCGGTGAATATAAAACTAATTTACTTCTTTTAATCTCAGTTCAGAATAAATGCTTCAAGATTATTAATTCTCTAAGTATAAATAATTCAAGTATAACTACTTCCAATATATATACAAGAGTTAATCTATTATCATTTCGCCATAATGTATTTTTTCGTATTTTAATTTATTTACACAACAATAAATTAATATGCAAATTAAAAACTAATGCGTCTGAAAGGAGACCAACTCATTCCCCACTCGACAAAAGAAATTTCACGAAAACAGTTTTATTACTTAGCACCTAAATTATATAATAAATTACCATTTCAGTTGCAAAATATCCAAATATATTCTTCTTTTAAGCGTGCTTTATTTCAATTTGTGATGAACATTGACGATTTAGATCTCTATTTTTCACTCTAAAGGAAGCATTTGATTTTTTTATACCAGTCTTGCGCCAATTCAAATAAATTTCTTATGTTACCTTTGTTATTTTTTTATATAGTTAATTTCTATTTTAAATTTATTGTATTACCTTTCTTTGTCGTCTGGACAGCATTTTCCTCTTGGCGACGAATATTTATTCTTTGTATTTATGTGTTTGTATTTATGTTATGTGTTTGTATTATCGCTTGTAAACGGTAGACTTAAGAATCTCTCTCTTTGTCAAATGCTTTAAAGACAACACCGGTGATGTTTTTTTATCTAATAGCTCTAATCAAAAAAGTTGTTTATTGCGCTTTCTTCAATACTTAATTATTTTTAATTCGTTGTGCTAGGTTATGTGAAAGATCAACGTGACCGAGCTAGCATAAGCAAACTATGCCACATGATTAATATTTTTAAGGATATTTGAAACCACGCATTTGTTTTGTTTATTGTTATGCTTTTAAAACGAGTTTTTTCAAAACTAAACAACTTGAAATCAATGGTAATTTAAATTAAAAAAAAGTTTTGAATCGAAAAGCAAAATCAAGGGAAAAATAGTATTAATTCGTTGAAGAGAAAATAATAAAATGCCGATATTATAATTGACGTCAATATTTATTAATTTTGGCAATAGTTACAATTTGAAGTAAAAAATAGGCCATGTACTAAAAAGGAAAACTAATCGAAAAGTGGTACAAATTCGTTTAACAGAACATTAAAAATCGATAAACTAATATTGTTGTTAATGACGCTTATTTATTTTTTGTAATAGGTACTAATTGAAATTAAAAAAAAAAGCTATGTACTAAAAAGCTAAATTGATGGTGAAAATGTACTTATTTGTTACTGGATGCCATAGAAAGTTGTCCTAATATTATTGACACCAATACTTTGCATTTTTATAATAGATTTCTTATGGCCCTTCGAAAATTTTAGTACACCCCCTCGCCAGAGTCAAATCTGCCCAGCGATGTCTAGAAGTTGAATCAAGTGAAATAGCTAGGATGAACATGAAGGGATACATACCTGACAACTTTCAATCCTTTCGATGATGATTTTCCCCAGTGGTAGTAAATTCGAATTTAAATTACAATTCCAGGCAGAAACATATGCTGTTTTTGGAAAAAGCTTATGTGGACAAACACGACATTATTTTATATTAATATATATGTTCAAATTTTTAAAAAATAGTGGTTGGTCAAAAAGATTTTAAATTAAGTTTATAAATGGAAGGAATATATAGAAAGCACACGTTTTACTACCACTTTAAATATAGAAATAAAATTTTACGCCAAATGCGTAAAAGTTAGGCAGGTATGGCGGATATAATGATTGTCTATGTCTACCTTCATCTATCAAATGGTACCTTGAGATGGATTCAAGTTAACATGTCTTATATATTAGTGAATTGGTATTAAATATTTATAGTGGTAGATGCACCACATTAAGAATTTTATCTGTGATAGAATTCAATGAACGGATACCACTAGTTGAAGCGGAAGATAAATAAGACATTGGTGATTGGCGCTAACCGTGGTAAAGAAAGATGCTAACTCATATTTTTTCGGCCATATTTAACACATTATCTCATATTTCATAATTTTAATATGTTCCTTTATCATTTTCTGGCTTTTTATGTGTTTTTATTTCTTAGATTGCGTGTTTCCGTAGTACGCGCAAGAAGTCAAAGTTTACTATATATTGCTCATTGGCTTTTTTTGCACATATATGGATGATAAAAAAAGTATCATATG
This sequence comes from Parasteatoda lunata, assembly GCA_949128135.1. Lineage (NCBI taxonomy): Eukaryota > Metazoa > Arthropoda > Arachnida > Araneae > Theridiidae > Parasteatoda > Parasteatoda lunata. The sequence goes on from OX421975.1 coordinate 88,624,072, forward strand.
AAAGAAAGTTATGCAAGGCTTATTACAAAAATTTGGTTTATTTTCATCTTTCGTTAGAAAAGAAGCTCTCAGGTGAATCACTAAACAATGTGAGACATGCATGTTCACAATGGTCTCTCTATACAGAAGAATAAAGGGCTTATTTTAACATAATAATACTCTTGAGTCACAAAAAATAAAGTTTTTCTTTTTTGGATGGTTCACGTACATCATGCTTATCATGTACTACACGCAATGATTGACATTTGGAATAAAGGTGAATCTTCGTTTTTTTTTTCTTCAATTTTCTGTTTCGACACATTTTTTTGCCATAATTTACGTGAAATTACAAGAAAATAAATTTATTTAAGTTCCCATGTTTATATAGAAAGAAGAAATAAAAAGATGCAGAAATTAGACGAATATTTGTTGAAGTCAGTCTCACCTGAAAGCGGTATTGAAATCATCAAACCAAATTTGTATTATTTAAGACTATATAGCGAAGTGGAAGGCAATTTAGAAAAGCCTTAGTTATACTATTAAACTAAACTGGTGTTGATGCTTTTAATCATGACTCATGTTTGCCTAATATCGATAATTATTCGTCAAGATTTTAACTTTTTTGTTACAAGATCCTTGTTGCTGCCGCTCACTAAGTACAACGATTGCTTCTTAACAATTGTTATTTCTTAGCGTAAAATAGTTTTTTCTCCGACAGTTGAAATTATTTACTTAAAATATATGTAGTATAGAGAATTTTGCTTGCTTTCGCTCTTGACTCCCCCCCTTCCCAAGTCCAACATTAATTTCCTTAAATCAAATATTTATTTTGAGTCAATTTTGTTTAGTAAATAGTGTGGAAGCTCCCGTATGATTCTATTTCCCTTACGATTCTATTTACTCTATGATTCTATTTCCCCGTATAATATTATTTACCTTATAACGATTTTATTTACCTTATGATTCTATTAAGAATATCTATTAGTGAACAAGAACAATTTTGCTTTGTAACCATTTTTTTAAATAACATTTAATATTAAAGGTATACTGTTATTAATTTGGTGAATTCACAACCGTGATTTAATTTTTTCGCTTATTAAGCAGACTTAAGTAAAATATTTTATCAAAACCTGATTAAAGAGTAGTGAGGAAGGCTGTTTCAAAACCAAAAAAAAGGATTTGATTGCTGTATGCAAAAGGGGGAGGGTGCAGAATATTAAAAACACCTATTTCCGTTAGTGATTCGTCATATTTTGAAAACATTTTTGCTTTATCTTCACTTAAATGATAATAAATGACCCCAAATACTCATATATTTTTTACCTTATCCATAAAAAATATTTGAAATATTATGATATATAAAGTTTTGAAGAACGTTGAATACCAAATACGCAGATTAAGTATAGCATCAACATTAAAAGAAATTATTAAGAGATTAATTTAATAAGTAGGCAAGAATGTAATATTTTTTAATTTTAAAAATATTGGACTAAATTTGAATAATAAATTTTATTTTTGTACATGATGCAATCATTCTGTTATCGACTACCTTTTGTCATCTAGCAGTGTGCAAACTTCTAATGCCAGATCGAGAAAAATTTATTTATATTTAAACAAAATATCTAGATGGCATGCAAACGTTTGTCATCCAGAGTGCAAATTTCGAATGAAAGATCGATAACAATTGATTTATTTTTGAACAAAAAATCTGGAGGACATGCAAACTTTTGTCATCCAGTGTGCAAATTTTTGATGCCAGATCAATAAAAATTATTTATTTATGAATAAAATATCTGGATGGCATACAAAAGTTTGTCATCTAATGTGCAAATTTCCAATGCCAGATCGATAAAAACGGATTTATGTTTGAACAAAATATCTGGATGACATGCAAATTTTTGTCATGTAGTGCGCAAATTTTTTGACAGATTGATAAAAATTGATTTATTTTTTAACGAATATCTGAATTTTTCACAAACTTTTGTTATCCAGTGTGCAAATTTCCTATGCCATATCTTAAAAAATTAAGTTATTTATGAAGAAAATATCTGGATGGCATACAAACGTTTGTCATCCAGTGTGCAAAATTCCAATGCAAGATAGATAAATATGGATTTATTTTTAAACAAAATATCTAGATGACATGCAAACGTTTGTCATCCAGAGTGCAAATTTCGAATGCCAGAACGATAACAATTGATTTATTTTTGAACAAAAAATCTGGAGGGCATGCAAACTTTTGATGCCAGATCAATAAAAATTATTTATTTATGAATAAAATATCTGGATGGCATACAAACGTTTGTCATCTAGTGTGCAAATTTCTATGCCAGATCGATAAAAATTAAGTTATTTATGAAGAAAATATCTGGATGGCATACAAACGTTTGTCATCCAGTGTGCAAAATTCCAATGCAAGATTGATAAATATGGATTTATTTTTGAACAAAATTTCTGGATGGCATATGAACTTTAGTTATCTAGTGTACAAATTTTTAATGCCAGATCGGTAAAAATTATTTATTTATGAACCAAATATCTGGATTTGTATACAAACTTTTGTCATCTTGTGTGCAAATTATAATGCCAGATCGATAAAAATGTATTTATTTATGAAGAAAGTATCTGGTTGGCATGCAAACGTATGTCACCCAGTGTGCAAATTTCAACTGCAAGATCGATAAATATGGATTTATTTTTGAATGAAATTTCTGGATGGCATGAGAACTTTTGTCATCTAGTGTACAAATTTTTGATACCAGATTAATAAAAATTATTTCTTATGAACAAAATATCTGGATGGCACGCAAACTTTTGTCATCTAGTGTGCAAATTATTCAATGCCAGATCGTGTTCCAATGCCAGATCGATAAAAACGGATTTATTTTTGAACAAAATATCTGGATGGCACGCAAACTTTTGTCATCTAGTGTGCAAATTATTCAATGCCAGATCGTGTTCCAATGCCAGATCGATAAAAACGGATTTATTTTTGAACAAAATATCTGGATGGCACGCAAACTTTTGTCATCTAGTGTGCAAATTATTCAATGCCAGATCGTGTTCCAATGCCAGATCGATAAAAACGGATTTATTTTTGAACAAAATATCTGGATGGCACGCAAACTTTTGTCATCTAGTGTGCAAATTATTCAATGCCAGATCGTGTTCCAATGCCAGATCGATAAAAACGGATTTATTTTTGAACAAAATATCTGGATGGCACGCAAACTTTTGTCATCTAGTGTGCAAATTATTCAATGCCAGATCGTGTTCCAATGCCAGATCGATAAAAACGGATTTATTTTTGAACAAAATATCTGGATGGCACGCAAACTTTTGTCATCTAGTGTGCAAATTATTCAATGCCAGATCGTGTTCCAATGCCAGATCGATAAAAACGGATTTATTTTTGAACAAAATATCTGGATGGCACGCAAAGTTTTTTTCATGTAGTGCGCAAATTTTTGATTTCAGATCGATAAAAATTGATTTATTTTTGAACGAATATCTAAATGCTATACAAAATTTTGTCATCTGGTGTGCAAATTTCCGATTCCTGATCGATAAAAATTTATTCATTTTTAAGCGAAATATCTAGATGGAATTTATCCAAACTTATTCAAAAAAAAATTTTCTTGATGTAAAGTGTTTTGAGGATAGATAGGAATAAAAAGTAATGCGATAACCCAATTTCGAGATTGTATGATATTCATTAATTATTTCCAGATCTCGTCTTGTAAAGCAGAATGATCTTTTTAGTACAATTAATGAGAACTTTTCAATCAAGGATTGATTGATTTAATCCAATTTTTCATTGTAAAGCTCTGAATTCATTATTTGTCCAGGTTACAAAACTTTAAAAAAAAGAGTGGATATAGATTCCACATTTAATTGTACTATGGTTGCCAGTTAAAAGCGATAAACAACACTGCGAGCAAACAGAAGTGCCTTAATCTCTTGTCTGTGTGACAGGCGAACTCAGTTCAGGCTACGCAAATGTGGTAATTTTAGAATACCAGACCTGAATTTCGGCAAGAGAACAAGCGGTGTTTCTATTCCGTGAAGCCCGAACTCTATTCATCCATTGCCACCGAGAGTCATTATTTCTCGGTGGCTATGGTTCATCCAATGCCTAAAATGTAATTTACCTTTTTTCCCAATAGATGGCGATACTTGTTTTTAAATTTTCCTGTGAAAAGTTCGGCAGTTTTGCGCCATTTGTCAGATTTTTGTAATTTTGCAGTTCAAAGATATCTGAGGGGCACGGAATTCTTGACAGTTGTCATAAATAATAATACTGCTGTAGCCGACTAGACTGTGTAGGGGTCAGGTAACTGACCTTGCATGGAAAAGGTTCTGGTTTCGAAGCCCGGGTAAGGCATGGATGTTCTGTCTTTCTCTGTACTATTTGTCGTTACTGTCGGAGCAATGTTGGCTCGCTTACTATGATGCCCCTGAAAGAGTGGAAAACAAACTGCCGCATAAATGTTTGAATTGAAGAAATGTTGACAGAGGTGGGCATTGGAAATATAAAAAAAAAATATTGTTGTAGTAGTTTATTATATTCATCTTTAAAATTATGTCATTTGATATTTTTTGCTATAATTTGAGCAAAAAATATTGTAATCCATTAACATTTCCCGTGTACGTGTAAAGATATTGAATATAGTAGTTATTTCATTAAAAACTTTTGTATTTAATTTTTTTTTTAAATATATCTATTTCTAATACTTAGATAATTCTATTTTTTATTGCTGGCATGTTTTTCTCAAATATATTCTACGGGCAAGGGGTTGACAGCTCTTCGCGGGGATTTTCTAGGCGAGAGAGAAGCGGCATTTTTCCTTTCAGAGGATTATAGAGAAGATTATAGAACATTATCATAGAGAATCCACTTTTCATCTTTGATAAACAAAAACGCTTCTCTATCTGCTCTATCTATCGAGCTGTTGAAGCAGTGGATTGGCTTGCTTCGTTTTCTTCGAACAGATATTGACAAAATTTACCATACGCTGGCATACATCTACTTTAGATATTTTAGCAGTCTTCGGCAAATATTGTTGGCAGGATTGTTGACGAATGTGGATTAAGAGTGTTGGATAGTTTCCGGATTGACTGACACGGATTTGTTTTCACTTTCATCTTTAACACGCTATTGTTAAAAGTTGTTGACTCTCCTGTAAGAAATAAGTCTAAAAGATTAAAATTAAAGAACATGAACTAATAAAACTGTAGCATCATTTTGTTTGTTACTCAACTGCTAATTGAGTAATAAAGTCACCTCAACTTTTGTTTGGCTAGCCATTTCATCCAAAAATATTTAAAAAAATGAGATTTATTTATATTTACTAATCAAAAAGTCACTATATCCTTAATATGCCTCTGACACGACTTTGAAAGGCATAATAATAATAAGTGATACGCAAATACTGACATAGAAAGAATATTTTTATTAATCCAATGTGATCTAGAAAGCAGAGAAGACCGTCAACTAGTTTTCTCAAATGTGCTGATAGAAACTTGGTAATCATCCATAATACCATATTTGCACGAGGACTGAAAAAAAAAAGAGTCTAAAAGCAGTATTTTGAAGTCACAGGTTTGAAAAATAATTGTCAAATTTACACCATTTATGATATTAAGAATACCATCTTATTTTATTGCCGTTGTTGAACAGTTGACCCAATCTTTTCGTTTACGACTATCAGTGTTCAACTCCGCAGCCTTGTAATTTTGAACTCTATCCAGCAGACAAGGGAGCTCCTGTATCATGTATTGGTAGAAATTTACTTTCGTGGAGGATTTTTGATGGAAGTTACCCTCATTTGCGTTACTTGGAGAGGAAAAACACGAAACCTCCCAAGGTCAGTCTGACAACAATGGGATTCCAACCCCTGATCCGTCTACCACTGAGGATTGAGGATATTTTACGCCAGCACGGATCGGTGCGAGCAGGGTGAGGAATTCGCATCGACCAGCCATCGCTGGGATACGAGCCCGGTTCACCTCTATTTCCTGAGCTACCACTGCTCAATAATTTCACTTTGCAAAAATTAGTGAAAAATAACCCGGTGGTGAAAAGAGCCAATCTTCACGTGTCTAAATTCGAATGTCTGACTCGATGTTTTCTTTGCTCTTTAATGCTTGCTTGAAAGCAAGCCAGATGAATCGGAGATGAAAAAACAGGTTTTCGTTCGTCTTGTGACGTCACGAGTCTGGTGTTAGGCCTCATATAAATATGATCAATAAGGGATACTGAACGAATTTTCCATGGATTGGACAACATGTCAGAAACTCTATGGGACGCGGAATGGGTCAGTAACAAGCTGCAGTGATTTAAAAGAAGAAGAAACGACTTTTTCAATTTTTTTTTAAAGTTAATAGGTATTAGTTAAGTTATAGGCATGAAATTATATACATACTAAAATTATGCTCTTAGTACGTTTAACTGAGAATTAAATGAGAGATCAAAAATACCACATTTTTAGTCACAAGTACTCAACTCTGATTCATTGTCCTTAGTAACAAGATCTATATGACAAAAAAATGGTGTAGAGGATGAAGCTTGCAAATAGAACAAAAGGTAGAAAGAGTAGAAAAATCACAAAAAGTTTCAAAAGGCATATGATTTGCAAAGCTTAATTAATTCACTTTCTATTCAATTTAAAGCATATTCAATTTAAAATCCAGTTTTTTGTTTATTCAGTTGCATTCTTTAAATTCAAAAACAATTAAGAGGAAAAAATGTTCGTATTTAAGTGATATTCCCAAACGTTAAGTCTACACAAATTTTTCGAAATCAATATTTATACCGACGCAGATTTGAGGGCGAACATGTTAACCTTCCGCAAATTAACTTGCATTCTTGTTACTGTTGCATATGTCAAGGCGCTTGATTTGAGTTTTCTGAAAAGTGCATTTGAACAAGCTATGGGATCTGCAATGGGTACTTTCATAGATTGTGTAACATTACAATATTGTGACTGTGGTAAGTTTTATTTCTTTATTATTTATTTTTAATATAGGTTTGCAAGATTTTTATTACTTTGTTAGGACTTCCACCCCAAACTCACTGTGCTCATCAATCGTGATGATTGCCACGGAATCATGTTTTTTCTTAACCATATTTCGATAACAAAAATAGTTAATTAATGGCACATATTAAAGAAATATTTTGCTCTAGACATTGTTATTGTTACATGAACATAAATATAAAAAATTCAATTAAGTGATCCCGAACATTTTTATTGTATTAACACAGATTTAATTCCCGATCTTTTGAGATAAAATTCAATTTTGCACTGTCATCATTGGAACTTCATCTACAGATTTCTTTTTTCAAGTTTTGGGTACTGTAAAAAAATTGTAAAATTTTTTTGCCAAAGAAATTATTAAGTAATAGTACAAAAAGTTAACTAACAATAATATTTTTAAATTTTGTATTTTAATTGCATAAGTTGACAGCACATAGCCTTTTTCCAAACCTTTTTATAGAAGAATACATAATTGATCGCATGTCTCGTTCGTTTAAGTGGTAATCATTTGATCCAAAAGGCCACTTCATTGACATCAGTTGGTCGAAAGATAATTTCATCGAATCGGTTGATTTGTCGACAGGTCGTTTTGATGACAGGGTCGTTTCTACGGCAAGACGTTTCGTCGACAGGTGTTAACATGCAATTTAGCTGAAAGGATACTTTCGGCGATAGAATCATTCCGTCGACACGATTATTTTGATTTCATTGTGATCTTTTTGACGAATTAAACTAGAAATGAGCAATCTTTTTTGGCTAAGGGCAAAAAATCGAAAAAAAAAAATGCTGGGATGAGTAAAAGCTTCTAAAATAATAAAAAAAAAACGATGTAAAAGGTTTAATTTAAATATTAAATGAGATGAAAGAAATTGCAATTTCATTTTTAAAAGTTCCTTACATTCAGATTCGAACATTCCTTTCATTCAGATTCAGATTACATGAGATGTACCTATTTTAAGAAAGGAGGCAAAATGTTTGTCTGTTAATCTACTTCTGAAGTTTTATAGTCAACAACACTTGTTAACATATATAAAAAGAAGCAAACATAGCACTGGTTTTCTGGGCATGAAATATTAAATTTGGGAATTGGTAATGATTTGAAAAACTCAAACTTTGGTTTATTTAGAAACAACTGCTTTAGATGATTCTTAGATTGCAACTCAATTAATTCAAGCTGCAAATCCGACCTCGCTGTTTCATAATTTACTCTGAAAGGCATGGTAAAAATATTTAATTCTGTTTGAATGGCACAGATATCTTGAAATCTGTGTTCAAACTCAAAATCGAGTTTTTTTCACGCCATCTTCATAATTCTTAATATTTTCCTTGTTTACTGAGAGTATTGAATTTAACCTCGAGAAATGGGACAAGTCGTTCTTAGCTAGTTGCCCAGTTAACAGATTAAGCTTCAGTTTAAAAGCTTTGAGATGGACTCTGACCCAGAAGCAGAAAGAGCCTAAATTTGTGACGTACGTCGCAAAACAAATGAAGTCCTGCAGAGCAATTTGTGTCTTGAATAAAATTCTCTTTGCTTTAGAAGAGGGATATTTGACATCCTGCACAAATTTCAGCACATTTATCAGTAATCTCCCTCTCCCATATTTTTTTCCATTATGAGGACGAAATTAATGAATTAGCTTTGGGCTGTAAAATTTTTATAAAATGAGTGTATTAGTTTTTAGCAGACAGCAAGTGAAATCGATCACCATTTTTATCAAGATAGCTTCTAATTCTAAAGCAAGCCGTAAAGGAATTAAATTCCCAGATTTCCAATTTCATAAAGTTTATGACTTTTATATTTCCACTCCCATTTCAGAAGCAATTTGCGAATCGTGGGGATTAACGATTGAAAGAATTGTTTCTAAAAGACCAAATGCTTTCGATGGAGATGAAGAAGTTGTTGGAACAACAGACCAACGAATGTTTGTGTTTGCAAATAGTGCGCCATCTGGGCACTTGTCCCTTCGAAAGATTTTTAAGGCAGCCCTTATTTTAATGTTCGGACCTTCATATCATAGGCATTTTATTAAAAATTCATCATCATCATCGTCATTAACAAAATTTTGTACTTCTAAAGTGATTGAAAAAGTAACAAATCAAGAATGTTTGCCTTGGTTTAAAAAATAATGTAGTGTATCTGTGTATGATCCTGCATTTTAATAAATGAAAATATAGTACCGTCATGTGGGGCTACTTTGTGCAGGATTTCGCAGTTTTTGAACTTTGACATGTAAAAAAACTATGTTAATTCAAACTTTAGCAAAATTTATCGATAGTATATTCATAACTGGACTCAGACGAGTGAATATGATCAATGTTGGCATTATTTGTATGTAATATTTACAAATAATAAGTCAAAACATACCTTGCGCTAAGTAGCCCCCAAGTGGGGCTACTTTGTGCAGCGATAGGAATTCAGATTAATAATTATGTTTTTAGTAAAATATTGATATAAAACTGTTAAAAAAGTTAATTGTTGACATTTTTAATAACAAAAACATCAAGATATCTAAAGATATTGGTTTGAAAATAATTTTCAGCGTTAAAAAAACATTTTTTATAAAGAATTTTTTCTTAAAAAGAATGCTAATTTTAAAACATTTGAGTTTAAACAAAAGAAAACCATTTACATTTTTGAACATTGAAATGGATGAAATTTCAAAAATAATAATGATTACATATTCATTAACATTTATAATATTGATAAATTTGAAGATAACATGCATCTACATCACGTCGCGAATCGACAGTTTTTATTTCCCCCGGAGCGTTTCTATCTCTTTAACGCGGTATAAACCACGCTTATTAACAGCATTCGGTTGGCTAATCTTTCTCACAATTTCTTCGAGTTTGTACGTGTCAGTCTTTTCAGGTATTTTTTTATAACGTCTGACCATTTTTCTGTCGAAAAAAAAAACGAATGAAACTTTGCACAAAGTAGCCCCAAAGTGCATTTTTTTTTTATTCCTGTTGCAGAACATTTGAAAATATTCTGCTTATGGGGACTCAGATATCATTAAGGAATTGATTTTTCCTTTGCATCTTAACATTCAAGTTGTTCATATGACAAAGAAGATACGCGAAAAATACTAAGTCTGAAAGCCATTCAATATCTTCAAATAAAATTACATGTACGAAGAAACTGAAGATAAAATTATGGTAAAAAATGAAAAGTTTAAAGACTTTTAGCTTTGGATAATCGATTCGGCACTGATAATCAATCCGCTGAATGTTGTCTTTCAATTCACTAAACTCGCTCGAAGCACATCCTGCACCAAGTCACCTTACTTTCGTGTAATACAGTACATCATAGTATTCAGATTGCACGGACTGAAAAAAATTTCGGTGCCCCTGACATGATGTGGATGCAAAACGTTTTCCTTAGTTCTCTCAGGATTTTGACTTAAACTCTATAAATCATTTATGGGACGAATTAGATTGACATTCATGAGCGAAAGGTCACGATCCAAACGCGTCCAAAATCTAAAGCACAGATGGCCACATTTTGCAGCAGAAATCGAAGCAAATGCCTACAGCTGTATATTTAAATATTCTTACAAGCATGCCCAGAAGGGTTAATAGTGCAACACAAAGAGGAAAAATTCCTTTTTATAGTATATATGAAATATTTTCTTTCCATATACAATCACCTCTTGTTACCCGGTCATTTCACGATAGGTATTCTCGGTTATTACAACAAAATGAGATTTGTGGAAAGACTCAAATAATTTTGAGCTTTCTTTTAAAACGTACAAAATTGCTTGACACTTTTTACATTTTTAAGATATTTAAGTCAGCCTTATTTCCTTAGTAGCCAAATACGATTCGCAATAAAATTTTATAGATTTTCCTCCCATGCGCACTATAAAATAGCTAATTTAAATACTCATACCTTGAGCAGTTTTTAACGAATTTTTTTTTCCAAATTTTAAAGCAATAATTTTGTGGTAAATATATAGTTGCTCCAAAATTTTTGTTAAATTTTGTTGATTGTTTATAAAGTTATAGCGAGAAAAAAAAATGTAGGACTAAAAAAAATTCCATATATCTATAAATATTTAAGCAAGGATTGCGAAATTTTATGAAGTTATTGCAAATAACAATCAAAATAATGAATACAAAATACAAGCTTGATATTTGATTTTCTTGTATAGGTGTAAAAAAAGTACTTGTGTAAAAGTAAAAGCTATTTTGAAAATTTCAAGAAACTTCCAAAATATTCAAAATGGAATTTTTCATAAGATACCAAATACGATTTAAAACAAAATTATAAAAAAAAAGTATATATTTTCTGCGAATGCGGAAAATGAAAGGATTATTTTAAATATTCATATCTTGCTCAATTTTTAGCAATTTTTTTTCAAAAATTAAAATTATGTTTTTATATTTAATTAAAATTTTCTTTAAAAAGTTTAATTTCATTGGCTACTTTTGCAGTTATAGTAAGAAAACGTAAGGCAAAAGAATTTTTTATTTATAAAAATGTCCATATTTTCATGAATATTTAAGCTAGGCTTGCATAATTTTGTGCATTTATTGCAGATAATAACCAAAGTAATTGCTATAGTCACAAGTTTATCGCTATAGTTTTTTGCATAGGTTGTTCAAGAAATATTTTTTTCGTTTGTAATTTGTTGTCTGTCCTTCAGACAACTAAAAATGCAATTTTTTATTTATTTGCGTGAGAAATTGCTTGAATAAAGTCTTCTTAAGTTTTAAAATAATTCTCTAAGTACTTCATGAAAAATATGAAAAGAAGAATTAGAATTGAAGTGTTTCCAAAATTTAGTCCAAACCCTGTAAATATGCAACAATTTTAGGTATCAACATAGAAAGAGTTGCCGGTTTTCTGATTCAGAAATTTGTGTAATGTTATATTTGGAAAACATTCTTAGTGTTAATAAATGTTTTTATTATATATTTGTAGAAGTGCTTGAAGAAGAAAAAATATGTTGGGAAATGTTGCCACAAAATGTAAGTTAAAAAAAAAACAATTCTCTTTGAAATTTCATAATTTTTTTTTTTTTTTTAAAAAAGACGTAGTTTAGTAAAAATCAATTGTAATAGTAAAACTGTTAAATAAAAAAATATTTCTAATTACTTCAATTTTATTCTTCTTAACTTAGTTTATAAACATAGAGACCCCAAAAGCATGATTTTTTAAAATTAGATAACCAACAAATAAAATTATAATAAAAAAAATTAAGATGCAATTCTGATGTAAATACATGAATATCCGACCATTAGATCTAAAATTTTTCAGGATGTTTAATTTTTTTGCTGTGTGCAGGAAAAATACGGAACATCCTGAATATTTTTTATCTAATTATTGGATTTTCATGTACTAGGACTCAAACTTATAGATCACAAGGAAAGGGAACTTAAATATACTAATTAATAAGTATAGACTATATTTTAAGTTATGAAATCAAATACAAAAACCTACTTTCTCTTAATAAACATACCTTTTTTAAACGGATTTTTGATCCCCCCCCCCCCTCAAAAGAGTATCCGCAATCTTGAAAATATAATTACAATGATTTGGTTAGTTGAGCTGTCGAAAATTTAGATCCCCCTAATGCTAATCGTAATTTTTTTTTGAGCCTCTTCATTATTTTTTAAACGTTTTTACATACTAAAAATTGTATTGTACCTCTAATCTTTAAAGTCATTTCCATCAGTTTTCAAACTTCATGTATATTTACACTTTTTAAAATTTCAAGTTAATTTCTATCTCTTTCTTGATTGAACATAATTCTTTACTAAAATCAGATTTTTAAAGTGAAGTGTATTTTTAAATAAGAAATATTGATTTGTTTACAATTATTATGTGTAGTTGTTTAATTTCTTTAAAACAAAATTGAAACAAAAATCACTGAAAATGCAAAACTATTAGTCTAAATTTTTTTGTTGTTGCCCCGTTCTGAATACCTTACCATTTGATTACGATTTAGTAATGATAATTAATGATGAAAATGTTGCATAGCTAGTTTCAATCTAATGCAGCGTTTCTCAACCTTTCAGTATTCACGGCCCAGTTTTCAATCATAATTTTCATCGCGCCCCCATTTACAATAAAATGCATACAACAATAATGTATATTGAGTATTTTGGATTCCGTCTTAAAATTATTTTTAACTAACTGCCGAAACAAAAGTAAAGTAAAAGCCAGCAGCAATTGAGATTGTAGAAATTATGTTTGGAGATAACTTTTCAAAACAATTGCAGTCCATACCTCTTTCAAATACTGTTGCTCGTCGAATTGGTGATATAGCTGAATATGTACAGTGACAGGTTTTCTCGAAATTCCGTGACAAATTGCTTTCAATACAGCTTAAGGAAGCAACAGATAGTAATAAAGATGCTCATTTAATTGCTGCTTATGTTCGATTTTGTGATAATATGTCAGTAGTAGAGGAACTAATTTTCTGCAAACCAATAGAACTCAAAACAACAGCGCTCGCATTATTTGCTATTTTAATTGATTTTATGAACGAGGCAAACATAGAATGGAAAAATTGCGTCGGAATATACATTGATGGTGCTCGCTCATTGTCCGTAAGATTAGAAAGTATACAAGCGCTTGTAAAACAAAAATCTCTTCAATGGGTCAGGACACATTGCATGATCCACAGAGAAGTTTTGGCTTCGAAAGAAATGAGTCCTGGTTTGAATATTGCGTTAACTACGGTTGTAACCGTAATAAATTATATTAAAATGAGATCCCTGAAATCGAGAATCTTTTCCGCACTTTGTAAAGACATGGGTTCAGTACATTCAGTGTTTCTATTTAATTGCGAGGCGAGATGTTTATCACGTGAGAAATTTTTGCAACGTGTTTATGAATTAAGAAAAGAAATTGCGATTTCTTTAAGAAAAGAAATTGCTATTTCTTTAAGAAAAGAAATTGCGAGAAGAAAAAAACAGATCGGAAGCCGAGAATTTTCGTGATGGTTTATTTGCGATGAAATTGAGCTACTTGGTGGCCATATTCCAGAAATTAAATAACTTGAATCTTCAACTTCAAGAAGCAAATTCGCATATGTTGGATACTTTGGATTGGAATTGTGGGGCAGAAATTTAAAGCAAAAAAACCTAACACTGTTTGCAAATGTAGATGATTGCATTAAAACTTTTAAGGCTGAAAAAGAACATGTAAAAGTTGTTTTTGTAACCATTGAAAATAATTTAGCCATGCTGGCAAAGAATATTAAAAAGTATTTTCTTGCTGACGGCAAGCTGATAGCAAGTTACGCGTAGGTTAGGGATTCATTTCATAAGACTCCCGAAAGGCTCTCAATTGACGAGAAAGAAAAATTCATAGACTTTACGGCAAAGGGCGAAACCAAAAGACAATTTAGTAATAAATCACTATTTGAATTTTGGGCAGAAGTAGAGGATGATTTTTCTGCACTAAAAACAAGGGCATTTCGCATTCTATTACCATTTTCAACATCCTACCTTTGTGAAACTGGACTTTTTGTTGTGGCTTCTTTTAAGACAAAATATAGATCTCGGCTAAATAAAGAAAAAGAATTGAGAGAAGCTCTAATATTAAGCCTTCCTTCGAAAACTTTGCTCTGAAAGATAGGCCAAGGAAATCACTAATAATTATTAAATTTGTTTTTAATTTAATATGTTTTGATTAAGTAAGATGAGTGAGCCAAAGGTGGCCAGTTCTCCTAAGGTAGCCCACCACGCAAAAGTAGAATTAATTTAATTTTGAATCACAAGATAGCCCTGCTACATTGTAAATCTTGTATCTGAGGTGCACGTGGCTAAATTAGAATAATATTTTGACGTTCTTTGCATTTTAGTAGATTTTGCGATATTTTATTGTTTCAAGTTTTTTGTTTTGTTTTCATTTTAAAGTATTGTTTCGGGTATTTCTTGGTATTTTTGTGGTAGTTATGGGTGTTTTTGTGGTAGATTCTGGTATTTTCTTGTAAATTTGAGTATTTTTATATTAGTTATGGGTTAGGTTAGTTAACTTTAGAATGGTTAGTTTAGTTAACTCTTACTAACTAGTTATGGTTAGTTAACCCTTTTGAAAGAATTAACTCATTAATTCTTGATTAATTCTTTATTCTAATGTTTCTCTTAATTTCTTCAAAAGAATCGCTAGTGACGTCACACATGAACTATCAATGTAAATGATATATAAAAAAATTATACACTCTAAAAACAAAAATCTTTTTTAAAGTCGGGAAACTTGTCCCTACCAGCAAGACACTTAAAGTGCCTTTTTAAAAGACGTTTGCCAGTCCTAGTGCCTTTTCTAAAGATAATTTGAGTAAGTGAAAAAGTGATTTTAATATATTGCCCACCTTTGGAACCTGTGGGAAACCGCAGAAGTGGCGAAGAAAGAGCAGAAGGAAGTTAGGCAGAGACGGTACAATTTCGAAATTGTACTATAAAATAAATGAAATTTTTTTTTACAACTAAAAGTATACTTGATATGTATTAGAAATAGGTGTAAGATGTTACAAAAAAATTTCAGCTACTCAGACTTAACCAAAAAATTTGGAAAAATCCTCACAGCAAAGTCACCTTTGGCTCCCCACCTTAAGTTTTGATTTAATAAGTTATTTTTTTTAATTTAAAATAAGTTATTAAATATGTCGTCGTATAATATGTCGTTATTTATTTTGTTTTCTATGTGCTGTTTTCTTTCAGTCAGTAAATCAATTTTTTCAAGTTATATTTTCTCTTGGATATTCTCGCGCCACCCCACTAGTGTGCTCGCGCCCCCCTAGGGGGGCGCGCCCCACAGGTTGAGAATCGCTGATCTAATGAATAATACAGCACAGGAATATACATTGAATTAAACATATAAAAATACATGTATGAAGTATTTTTTAAAGATGCATTTTAATAAATTTTCTTCTTGTCCAAAACTCATCTCTTAGTACAACTTTAAAATTTAGACTGGGAACACCCACTTCTTTTTTTGTTGCTGATTTAGAATTTCCAGAAAAAAATAGCCCTTTTTGACTTTCAGGACTCAGCACTCAGTATGTTGTTTCAAAATGGCGCTGTAATCGTAAAAGGAAAATAAAGTAAAAATTTGTTGTTTTTACATATGCCACTTGCCAATATCAGCAAGCCTGCTTGAAATGAAGAAATTCTTGTTTTTTCAGAAGCGTCATCTATGACCAAGAATACGAATTTAGCCACCTACGCGCAGCTGCCCGTTTTACAAAGAGGACCCACACGTACTCCACTCATTCATCAACAAATCGACATTCTGACCTGAACCAGAGAACGATCAATATCCAATTCAGTACCCTTCACAGGTATTGATTTGTTATGAGTGTTATGGGAATTTGGAGGGAATTATGAGTGTTATGGGAATTGGAACATTTAACCCCAACAGAGTTAACGTGCACCAGTCACTAATACATGGAGAGTTTTCGGCAAGCGGGATTTGAATTTCCGTTCTCATGTTCGAACATGAGCCGAACGTCCTACCAACCAAGCAAAAATCGTTTAAAATGAAGATATCTGGAGAGCTCGAAAAGTTAGATCGAAAAACAAGAAGCAGTAGAGTTTGATATTTTGAAAAAAAAAATTATACCAAATAGGACGTTTATTGCTGAACTTGCGCCAGTTAAGACAATGAGGTATGGGCCACTGAATGTTCTATAAGCGTAATTTTAGAATTTTGATCCAATGAATTTTTCTTTAAATAGTTGACCATTTCCATAGTTTTTGTTACCAAGCAGGGTGTTTTGTAATGACCATTTTAATGTGCATTCTTAAAAAAATGAAAATCGAAAAGTAAGCTCATTTGTGGTTGAACATTAATATTTAACCGAGAAAAAACAAAAAGCACTTTTGAAATGGGACAAATCCCCATGCAGGCAAGCAGCAAGTCAGGTTTAACTGAGAGAGGAATAAGAGAAAAGGTGAAAAATGATTATTAGAAACACTTTCAAGTTTCTACCTCAAATTAAATATGTTTTCATGTATATTCCATTCACCTCCCACTACTATAATTGGGCAACTTTTGAAAGTTCTTTTTTTTTTTCGTTACAATATTAATTTGTGATTCCCCATGTGTGCACTTTTATATTTTCAATTTTGATGACGCATGTTTGATAGATCACCCTTTATTCAAGTTATTTACTGAAACTTTATAATCGGTACAAAACAATTTCGAGTTATTTATTGAGTTTTTAACTATATTTCAGAGTATTAACTTTCTTAGAGATACGGTGAATGCACAATGTGAAATCGATGGAGAGCAACCTGAATGGCCAGACTGTGAAGAGGGAAATCTAAATGAATGTTTAGTGCCTTTTATGTGTTCGGAAAAAGAGAAATTCGTAAGGAAGTTTCAAGCTATATATTACCATTTCTATAAGTTAATACATAATATATATATATATATATATATATATATATATATATCATTTTCATAAAATGTCTTAGTTAAAAATTAGAGTACAGATATTCTATTTTGGGAATTCAAGGCTGTAAACATGCCAATAAATTATAATTAGATTTATGTTTCAAAAGAGGAGTTATTTTAAGATCTTTCACTTCCATATAAGGAAAGATTAAACGATTTTCTATGAGTATTAAATAATTTGCGATGAGGCGTAAGAATACAAGGAATGCAATATGACTGGCCTTTTTACACTTTTAAGTATCATATAAAACGCAGGACCGATGGTTTTTGCGTGGCTTTTTATGTTTTATGATTACCAACTAAACTCCGTCAGTTTAGACGGGATTTGTGTCTCCCCCTCCAACCCTGGGGAGGGGCTGAGAAGCCTGCCTTCAACATCTAGTACTAAATAAAAAGTCAGTGCAGATTATTGTCGCTTTCCTGTAATTTTGACTATTTTTCCCACAGAAATAAAGGGGTTTTGCTCTGTTATTTGAAAAAATTTTTGGTTAGCCAAAAAAAAAAAAAAAACATTAAATTTAGAATACTATGAATTTATAAAAGTTATGTTGGTACGACTGTCCTCTTTCCTACAAATAATCCTTTTCAACATGTGAAAAAAAATTATTTACAGTAACAACAATAGAAACATAATAATGCAATTTATCTGTTTAGGCAACTAAACAGAAAGAAAAATGAAACATATTTATATGACTATTCTACTAAAATTTTCAAAAATTTTTCACACAAAAATATACAAATTTTTAATGTGAAATGAAATGGACAACAAGTGTCTTTTATTCAGAATTTAGGATTCTGTGTGGTTAAGGGGATTATTTACTTGATGAAATTCTGTATTCCCCGTTAAAATGGAGGAAAGCAGAATTTCATGAAGTACAGTGAAAATGAGAGATCCAGAGTGGATAAAACAAAAATAGTTTAGAAAATTTTTCTCACTGAGTTGAGAAAAAAAAAGTTCAAGTTACTTCGCCCTCACTCCCAACTGATGCTGAGGTAAACATCTTCACACAATGCGATTCGGATCTCTCAAAAATCTAGGGATCTCTTCTTTCCTTGTAGAAAGTGATAATTTTTCTTTTGGACACTATTCATGATTTAATTTTAACATTTGTGGACTGTGATATTTCCTAAGCTTTGATACATGTACTATTTCAAAATTTTGTATACTCAAATTATTCTTTTTATTTATTTTGTAATTAACATCTGAAATTTTTTGAAGAATTTTATACGGTCCACTAAAAGGAGATGACAATTTCCTCGTATTAGGATAAGTAAATTCTTCAAACATAACTAATTCATCATTCTTAAAGTCTATATCTGAAAATCTAGCATCATAATAAATTTTATTTCTTTCATGATATTCTTTAGTTCTTTGAATTGCTATTTTTTTAGCTTCCTCAATAGGTGGATAGATTTCTTCATTTAAGGAATTTTCATAGGGGAGTTCACCATGCATGAGGTATGCAGGTGGAAATTTCGTTACAGAATGGGGAGTTAAGTTATAAGTATTAACTATATCTTTTAACAAAGTAGGCCAGGGAGTTTCATTAGGTTTTTCATTAATTTTACATTTTAAACGCGTAATTATTGTTTGACCAAGGCGTTCAACCTTGCCATTAGACTGCGGATGATGTGCAGTTGTCAATAATTGTTGAATTTTATTATGAGCTTCACTTATTTCACTCAATTTCAACAAATGTGAAACATGAACATTATTATTTTTACTATTACTTTGGACAAGTGAATGTGTTGCATCTCTCGAAAGCCAATCTGCTTCAAAATTAGCAGAGCCTTTTGTGTATTTAATATCATACTCATATATACTTAAGAATAATGACCACCTAAATAATCTACCTTGTAAATTGTTAACATTTATTAGCCAAACTAAAGCAGCATGGTCAGTATGTATGGTGAATTTTCGGCCAAAAAGGTAATGGTGGAATTTATTTAGAGAATCAACTATAGCAAGACATTCAAGTTCTGTAATTGCATAGTTTTTTTCATAATCTCTTTAGGAACGAGAATAAAAAGCTACAGGATGCTATACACTACATTCATCTGTCTGTTTTAACACTGAACCAATTCCAACTAAGGATGCATCTACAAAAGGATGACATTCCTGATTAGGATTAAAAATTTTCAAAATTGGTTTACAAATAATAGCATTTTTTAAAAGTTCAAAAGACTGTTGACATTTTTCTGACCACATCCATTTTACATCTTTCTTTAACAGGTTGTTTAAAGGATATCGAATATTTGCATAATTATCAATAAATTTATTGTAAACATTTATTGATCCAAGAAATCTTTGCAATGATTTTACATTTTTAGGGGGCATTAATTTTTTAATCACCTCAATATTATGGTTATCGGGTGATACAATCCCATTGCTTATTTCATATCCTAAAAATTCTATTTGTTTTTGCAAAAATGAACATTGTGAAAGTTTTAATTTAAAGTTTTCTTGTTTACAAATATCAAAAATCTTTTTAAGATGGGTTAAATGTTCATCATAAGAATTAGAAAATATAATATCATCAAAGTAGTTTGTAGCAAATTTAATTTTATGTTTGCTTAAAATTCTACGAATTGTACGTTGAAATATGCTCGGGGCATTCTTCCAGCCAAAAGGTAATCTTAAGTATTCAAACAGACCATTGTGAGTAGCAAATGCTAATTTCTCAGTGTCATCAGGATGAATACGAACATGATGATATCCCTGAGATAAATCTACTTTAGAATAATAACTACTATAAGACAATTTTCAATTAAAGGTAGAGGTTGAGAATCTGTTTTTGTAATTTGATTTAATTTCCTAAAGTTAACACATAAACGGCTCTTTTTATTTTCATCTTTTTTAAACACTAAAGTTACTGGGGCAGCATAAGGGGATGAACTTTCTTTAATAATTTTATTTTTTAACAATTCTTCTATTTGTACATCAATTTCTTTTTGTTGTTTTGGGGATGTTTTGTACGGCCTTAAAGATATAGGTAAATCTGAGGTTAACCTGACTCTTTGTGGTTCCATTCTGATTTCTCCCACGCCGTGTTTATGTTTTGCAAAAATATCCTCATAACTTTTTAAAATTTCTTTTAAGTCCACATTTTTTTATCTCGCTCTCATATTTTATTTTTTCGTCGATATTAACCTGATA
Organism: Parasteatoda lunata; assembly: GCA_949128135.1. Taxonomy (NCBI): domain Eukaryota; kingdom Metazoa; phylum Arthropoda; class Arachnida; order Araneae; family Theridiidae; genus Parasteatoda; species Parasteatoda lunata. The sequence goes on from OX421975.1 coordinate 88,644,659, forward strand.
ATGTGTGCACCCATTACCTAGTTCTGTCTTCGAATCTTTTGAAATTTTTGGACATTCTTTCTTTTTTCTATTTTTCCTTTTCTTTTTGTAACCCTTTACTTTATTTTTTTCAATGTTTACTTTTATTGAAACATCTTTAACTTTTATTTTTTCACAATTTTTAACTTAACATTTTGGAGATTTTGCTGTCTAATGTGCAAAGATAAGTTGTCACTGTTAGAATTAGCACAGGTGATCAGTCTCTTACCAAATTAAGTAACAACTGGCTCAACACAATCAATAAACAAACAAAAATCTTTGCAAGTTTGCAACCCTAATAAAGCATATGGTAAATCAGTATCAATTATAAAAAACTTAGCTGATTTAACAATTTCGCCTATCCTAAGGGGAAACTCACAAATTATGTTAAGTGTTAACTGTCCTTTCGTTTGGGTAACTTTTAATTCCTCACATTTTTTAATAGGAATATTTAATTTTAACACCAAATCTCTTGGTATTATATTCAATGTTGACCCGGTATCAACATTCAATAATATCTCTTTGTTTACCTTTTCATTTTTATTTTGTTTTGGACGTCCCTTTAGGTATTTATTTTAAACTTTATATGCATTTTATCCGGATTTTGATTTTTATATAATTTATATCCGGATATTAGTGATTGCTATTGGATATTTGTCATATATTGGGCGTTTACTTCAGCCACATTATTTGGGTTGTTTACACACGAGGAGCCCATGTGAAATTGATTCAAAAGTCCTTTTTTTGAGCAATATTTACACTGATTTAATGGGTTCTCCTGTGCTGTGTGATGTATTTTGGGTTTAGGCACATTCGGGGTCACATTTTTATTTTTAGGACAAGCCGGGACTTTATGTCCTGGTGAATTACACTTAAAGCACTTAATGTCATATTTTGGGTTTTTCAACTTCTTCATATATGGTCCCTTATTACTTTGAAATTTATTTTTGTCTAAGTCACTTTTAATTTTTTCATAAATTTTAATTTTTTGTTTAAATTCAAAAAGATTATTGGCTCCATAAAGAATTGTTTTATTATTTGTTTGGTCTGATATTCCTGGAATTATGTAAGTGATTAGAGCTAAGTCATCAATATCACTTTGAGTAGCTATTTTTTTCATTTTTAGGAAATATTCTTGAAGAGTTTCATTATACCTTTGCTTTCTTTTTTGCAACATTGCATGTATACTTCTGCACTATTGCAACTAAGTCCAAATTCTTCAAGCAAAAGACTTTTTAGTTTATCATAAGAATTTAAATGAAGTTCACTTCTAATTAGAGTTACGAGGGTTGCTATTTATATTTTTTGCTTTGGCAACAGTAAGTGTTGCTAGGCGACCGCAGACGATTTTAATCGAAAGTTTGATATTTTTAAACATAAATTCAGCAGGCGATTTACCATTATAGCTTCATTTGTGTTGTTGACAGTAAATTGAAAAGTTCTTCTCTTTCAAAAAATGGAATTGAATCGTGAACATTTTCGTGTCATTATTTTTCATAACTTTCGACGTGGATTGTCAAGACAAGAGTGCTTCGATGAACTTAATTCTTTATTCAGCGGTAAAGCGCCATCCTACAGCACTGTAAAAAATTGGTATAACGAATTTAATCGCGGTCGATGTTCGATCCAGGACGAATCCCGTGCAGGTCGTCCGAAATCCGTTGTTGTGCCAGAAAAGATCGATGCTCTGCGTGAACTGATAAAGCAAGATCGTCATGTGACATACCGTGAGATAGAGGCGTCTTTGGACATTAGTATGACTAGCATCAATAAAATATTGCATGAACATTTGAGCGTAAAAAAAATTTGTTCGCGTTGGATCCCGCATAATCTGACAAACGCTCAAAAAAAGGCTCGTGTCGATTGGTGCAAGGAAATGTTGGAAAAATACGTTCAAGGTAGCATCAAAGGCTGTGCATAACATCTACACAGGCATCTATGCATATGAGCCGGAAACAAAACAGCAATCAACTGTATGGGTCTTCCAAGACGAGGCAAAACCAACAAAAGTTGTTCGAGGAAGAAGCACATCGAAACAAATGATTGCCTGTTTCTTCGGCATTAACGGTCATGTGGCAACAGTGGCGTTAGAGCAACGCAGGACGGTCAATTCTGAATGGTACACGACCATTTGTTTGCCAGAAGTCATCGGAGAAATTCGAAAAAAGCAGAAGAACAGGCGAATCATTCTTCATCATGACAATGCGAGCTCTCACGCATCGACTCAAACAAAGGCATTTCTGACGGAGCGAAAGATCGAACTGATGGGCCATCTGCCGTACAGCCCTGATTTGGCACCCAATGACTTCTTCTTATTCCCATACATCAAAAATAAATTATGTGGACAACGATTTTCGACCCCCGAAGAAGCGGTTGATGCATTCAAAACGCATGTTTTGGAGTTACCTCAATCGGACTGGAAAAAGTGCTTTGAAAATTGGTTCAAACGCATGCATAAGTGTATTGATCATCATGGAGAATATTTTGAAAAACAATAAAACCAATTTCGATCCTACATATTTGTTTTTTCATTATTAGGCCAGAAATATAAATAGCAAACCTCGTAATGCATTACCTTTCAAACATCTTTTTGCAAATAAAAATTTCTGCATTTCGGACTAGTTAAATAATTTAGCATGAATTTCAAATTTTTTAAAACCAAGAATTAACATTTTCATGCCTGTTTCCATTAAACATAGGGGTAACTGCTTCTATATCAGAAAAATTTACTATTAATTTTGTTTCTGATTCTCTATTATTTACATCATTATTAGAACTTTGACTATAGGATACCATATCTTTATCAACACTACTTTTTGTACAGATGGAATTTAAACTAACCTGTGTAAATTGATTTACATAAGTTCTGATTGGTAAATGTGGTTCAAAATCAGTTTGAGTTTGTTTACATTCAAACTGATTAGTTTCCACCTCGTCTTCGGAGGGATTTTCAATTACTATAGAATTTTTTAAATAATTGAAATCACATAAACAAGTTAGGATGTGTTTAGGAATTTCATTCTTATTTCCCTCACTGGAAATATGAAGAATGTCAGAAATTTTAACTAAATCCGAAAAATTAAAATTATCACAAATTTCTTTAAGTTTATTAGAAAATTCGTTATCGTTAGCATTAAAAGAAAATTCTGAAAAATTTAGAATTTTATTACGATTTAAACGTGATAATTCATCAGGAAATAAAAGTTTAAATAATAATTTAATTTTGTTTGCCTTCACTACTTTAATTGACGTTTGAACCACATCTATTTCTTTTAAAAATATTTTAAGTGCACTATAAATACACTATTATATCATAATTTAAAAAAATAACAAAAACAAAAAACAATATAATCATAAGTAATGCAATTCAACCATTTCTAATATTACTCATTCAAAGATTCATAGATTTAGATTACTAAAATATGCAATAAAAAAAAGTTATTCGTTATGAAAGAGAGAAAAAAATATATGCAGATATGCATCTTTCATTCGCACATAAATCATCATCATAGATCTTCATGACTATTCATCTGCACTTAAAAAAAATAATAAACACTTTTCTCTTTGCCATCCGTTGACCTTCATTTTTATGAAGAGAAGAAGAAAAAAAAATCATTTTCTTATGAAAGCTACTCCAAATCGCACTCGTAATCGGTGTTTCTATTTCACAAACACTTTCACCAACACTCTTGAGCACTAGAAACCGAATCACTTTCTTGATCACTACCATGCCGAATCACTACCATGGATGACGTTTCTTCCAACTTAGATGCACAAATTTTAGACATTAAACGGTTTATGGATGTGTCCCACTTTCCATCTGGATCCAACTTTCTTCCGATAACTGCGAGGTATAGGAATTAGTACAGGTAGAGAAACAGACATCATCGCTCCTTCAATGTCGGTCGATCAGGTAGTTTTCTGTTTTCTCCGGGCGTGTGAAGGGATGGGGAAAACTTGGGGTACAGCCAGCCTCCGTTAAGCTTAGAAATGCATAAGTTTCCTCCGCAAAGTAAAAATCCTGCAAGGCTTCAAATAACAGAGCAAAATCCCGTTATTTCTGTGGGGAAAATAGTCAAAATTACAGGAAAGAGACAATAATCTGCACTGACTTTTTACTTAAACTAGATGTTGAAGGCAGACTTCTCAGCCCCTTCCCAGGGTTGGAGGGGGAGACACAAATCCCGTCTAAACTGACGGAGTTTAGTTGGTAATCATAAAACATAAAAAGTCACGCAAAAACCATCGATCCTGCATTTTATATGATACTTAAAAGTGTAAAAAGGCCAGTCATATTGCATTCCTTGTATTCTTACGCCTCATCGCAAATTATTTAATACTCATAGAAAATCGTTTAATCTTTCCTTATATGGAAGTGAAAGATCTTAAAATAACTCCTCTTTTGAAACATAAATCTAATTATAATTTATTGGCATGTTTACAGCCTTGAATTCCCAAAATAGAATATCTGTACTCTAATTTTTAACTAAGACATTTCATGAAAATGAATAAGTTTCAATGCTTTTATTAATACAAAAATATTTTTATAACTTTTGATTAATATATAAATATATATATATATATATATATATATATATATATATATATATATATATATATATATATACAGTTATACACTACCCTGCCAAATTATTAGGGACACTTAAAATTTCTAAAACATTTTCATTTTTCAAAGTGTCATAGATTTTTCAAAAATGAATCAATTTTCATAAAAATTTAAGAATATCATGTTCAAGTCTTCTATTTTCACCTAAAAATTACTAATTTAGTTTATCTAATTTTTTTGCGAAAATTTGCACATTTGAACAGAGCCTTTTTTTTTTTTAAAAAAATGTCAAGTCTGACGAGTTGCTACTTTGTGACACAATGTTTTGCATAAAAATTATTATTTAGACATTAAAGTACAAGTCGTTAACTTTAAAACGCACTAAAGTAAATGACTTTACGATTTTTTTTAACCGAGATATGAGATTTTGAAAAGTCATTTATAGTGAAAAGTGAGTTATGGCAGTATTTTTGGTGAAAATGAGATTTCAATTGGATTGAATGAAATCGATATCAAAATTTCATAATAAATTTGAATTGTTTATTCAAATTATATAATAAATTACATATATAATAAAATTTTTATATTTATACTAGAAAGTATAAATAATTGGTCTTATTTATAATATATAATTTATATTATAATCTCGGTCAAAAAAAAATCGTAAAGTCATTTACTTTAGCACGTTTTTAAGTTAACGACTAGTACTTTAATGTGTGAATAATAATTTTTATTCAAAAAATTTTGTCACAAATTAGCAGCTTGTCGGACTTGACATTTTTTTTCAAAAAAAATTGCTTTGTTCAAATGTGCAAAATTTTGCAAAAAATTGAGATAAATTAAATTAGTAATTTTTAGGTGAAAGTAGAAGAACATGATATCCTGAAATTTTTTATGAAAATTGATTCATTTTTGAAAAAGTTATGACACTTTGAAAAATGACAATTTTTTAGAAATTTTAAGTTATATATATATATATATAAAGAGAGAGAGAGAGATAAATGTATAAATTTAACTTATTAACTTAATCTTATGTTAACTAATGGTATGGTTATACTAGCTTAATATTAACTTATATAAAAGAAACTTCATACGAATATCAGTCAATTTTGAAGACATCTGGCCTTCACCCACGGAATTACCAATGCGGGTTAACCAATTATTTATTAACTTTGACATTAAAAAAATGAATGGTTACGCATTTAATTAGAAATACGTGAAAGAAAATAAGTCACGAAAAATCTTCCTCAAATTACGAAAAAACAATGTTATTGTAAAAGAGGTGACCCTTACAGTTCTGAAAAAAAAAAAAGCTCGAATAATTTTTGATCTTATGATCGGATTTGTATATATTAATAGTGATTTCAATCTCAAATGGGTGATTTCAAAGACGCTAATTAATAAGTGCTGATAATATTTTAAGTTTTGAAATCAGACCCAAATTTTGATGGATTCCGTACCCTCAAAAAATATGAAGTGTCTGCTATCAGAAAAATATAGAGAGTGGTGGAAAGTTTGAACCTCAATATACGCTTAATAAATACGGCTTAAATACGGTTTTTGCGTATATTTCGAGAATATTTTATATCAGTCGAAAAATTCTTACACACAATTATAAAATTCATTTATCCAAAATCACAACTTGAAATTTTTTTTTTTAATTATTAAATAACATTTTTTAAATTTATTTAATAATAAATGAAAAATGTTCGAATTTTAGGGTAATCAAAATTTTTACATCATTTTAAAGAATGCGATTTTATGTAGAAAAACACAAATAGTTTGAACAAAGTTGGTCAAATAGTTGCCAAAAATTCGAATTTAAGACAGTCGAACATTTAAAAGTGAGTCCTGAGAAATCCATTTTTTTTTTTTTTACTTTAGCATTTTACATTAGCATTTACGTCAGCATTTTAGCATTCTAAATTCTCATTCTTTAAAATGGTCTAAAACTTTATATAAATTAAAATTCAAAACTTTTCGACCAGTATTAAATGAGATAGAAACATAAAGTAATGATTAAATTTTAATTTTTGAATGGTCTTTAAATAAACGAATTTTTATTATTGTATACGAAAAACTTGCGATTCGTTTTTACAATTCTCGAGGTAATGTAAAATACGCAAAAAGTAAAATAACATTATGGGGTTCAAATATTTGACTGATATCCTAACTAAATTATTGGGATCATATATTTCCCAGATTGCGCCTTCCTATATTTTGAGGGTAAGGAATCCAAATTCGACGAAAAAAGTAGATTTAGTCCACGAAAGTTCGCTTTTGTTACTAAATTCGTAACTTAAAATATCGTCTACCTTCATTAAGTACCATTTTCAAGGCCAAACCTTAAATATATTGAGAAAATGACGTGTTTAATGACATGACACTAAGTAGTACAGGGAAATTCAATCATTAGACCGAAAGTTGTTTACAGTGTTTCCTCTCTTCGTATTTATTCCCAATAAATACCTTTTAAAAAGAGTGAATGATGAATTTTTAAAATTAAACATTTAATTAAAACTTTTAGATTGATAAAAAATTGTCACTGGTATTATATTATATTATATCACTGGTATGGTATGGTATTATATATCACTGGTATGGTATTATATATCACTATATATTATTATCACTGGTATGGTATTATATATAAATAGCAACCTGGTAAGGGACTAAAATATTTTTTGGGGGTCGAAACACAAATATTAATGTTTTTAAAAAACATAAGTGTAAAATAAATGTTATATAATAATTTCGAAACAGTAGAATTTAGAATACAAAGTTACTTTAAAAAAATATAATGTAAAAATAATATTTAGATCCTCGAAAATCCTCAGAAAAACCTTTGACTATCGAAGAATTTTTATTATCAAATAATTTTAATTATCAAATACGGAAATTTTAAATTTTTAATCGACAATACATTTTTTGGTTAGGTTATTCATGAATGTTCTGAGTTATTTTAACTTTTCCAAGAAAACTAAAAATAATTTTTTTTCATGTAATTTTTTTTTTTTTTTTTTTTTTGCATTTTTAACATACACATTTTTTAATTTGAAATTTGGTTCATTCATATTTGTGATTTCAGAAAAAAATTAAAATCAATGTTTTTGACTATTCCCTAAAAAAAAAATATTGAGACTTTAGGCCAATTTGAAAATTTTATTTTTCTTAAATTTGAGTAAATTTTTTGATAACTATCTGACCACTGTGTCACTTAAAATTTTGAATTCCGAAAAAAAAAAGAAACTGTTTCTTCATTATACACTATTAATATTCATGAAAGATTATCTGTTGTACCCCGTAGGAGCCTTAAATCATTCTACCCTCAGATAAATTTGTCCTGCAATCACAAATTTTTTTTTATAATTATAATATAATTTTATGCAAATCGAAATGTCTGCATCTGTACACCAAAAATGTCGCAAATGTTTACTATTTTATTTTACCTTCTTTCCAAATATTATAAAAAAAAATATTCTGCACTTGTACTGTAACAATGATTTAATGTTAATGTCATGCAAAAATATGAAAAAATTTGCAAGTCGGACATCATGATGCAAAACTTTAGATCATCTACCTTTACCATTAAGCTTTAGTAGATTTTTCATAGCGTGACACAACGTCATTTTATTTAATTACACAAAGTGTTCCTTAACTATTGCCCTTAATATATTTTTTAATCCTTTTCATTAGATGTCGTAAATCAATATTTATGTGACTAGAATAACAAGAACGGTAACTAAATTTCCCATTAATTGCGATAAAGACAACTTTTAAGTATTAACAAAACAAAGGCATTCTATTTACATTTTATGCCAATTATTTTCTAACGGCTATGCCAAAAAAAATTTTTTTTCGCTGAATTTGAAAACTTTTTAAAATCAAAAATCGTTAATATAATATATACACTCAAGAGCCAAAACATTATGACCACCCCTACATTTTGCAATGAACTCTCCTGGATGACGTGGAAGGCACCTGATCAGGTGGAAGTGGTATTTAACTGTTGCTGGAGAGTTTGAAGAATCATACGAAGACATCGACGGGTCTGCAGGCGCAGGACAGTCCGAGTGTCGCGAGGGCCAGACCCCCGGACGGTCGGGCACCCCGCCTGTAGATTCTTTGCATCTTGCATTCACTCATACACCCCAGCTCTTATCAGAGCTCTCAGACAGGGATATGAGGAACACGGCCGAATCACAGCCACGAGATGCGGTGCTGCCTGGCACCCTTACGGCACCGACAGGGACGGCTACGCCGGAACTGCACGGAGCGTCTGGGAGCCTTGCAGTGCCCAACATGGTTAGGAGTGATAAAGATATAGCTATCACCTTTAAGAATGAGAGAGAAGAGGAACAAGAAGTATTGATTCCCCAACCTACTAAGGACCTAACGAAGATAACCGATGGCATTTCATCCGTAGCATATGCTTCTTCAAACATGGATTTAGATGGACAAATAAAAAGCATGATTAGCTGCCTGTGCGGATATGTAAATGAACTCATGAACATAGTTAAAAATCAAGGATCAACAAGCTAAAGCATTTTGAGGCAGGATTTAAAGACCTCAATGACAAACAGCTTCAATTTGGAATTGATAAAAAGACCTGTGGATCATTGGCGTGTAGCGTAGGTCGCGGTGGATCATTGGCGTGTAGCGAAGGTCGCGGTGGATCATTGGCGTGTAGCGTAGGTCGCGGTGGATCATTGGCGTGTAGCGTAGGTCACGGTGGATAATTGGCGTGTAGCGAAGGTCGCGGTGGATCATTGGCGTGTAGCGTAAGTCGCGGTGGATAATTGGCGTGTAGCGAAGGTCGCGGTGGATCATTGGCGTGTAGCGTAGGTCGCGGTGGATCATTGGCGTGTAGCGTAGGTCGCGGTGGAAAGTCTAAAAAACTATCTCTCCCTAATAGCCAAAATCAAAAGTTGTTAAAGAAAAATTAACCCAGTTTATAATAAATATGACCCTCTTAACAATGAGGAAAATATACCCGAACCCCTAAATCAAATAGAATTTGCTGACTTAACGAATGAAAAAATAAATGATTCTGCCCACAAAAAACGTAAGGCATCCCCATCCCCTACTAAAAATAATTTGACTAAACGATTAGCCAAAGAGGACGACCCCCCCCCCCAAATAGTTGAGGAAATCATGGACTCATTAAATGATGACCCCAATAAAAACGAATTCCAACCAGTCAAGAGACAAAATAGACCACCACCGATAATTGGGAAAAGCTCTGACTTTGAATACCAAACTTTCAGAGACGACACAAAAAAAGATGGAATAAATGATTACATTGTTAAAGAATCATATGGAAACTATAGTATCAAACCAAAAAGTGAAGAAGTTCACAGATATATACGAAAATATTTAGAGGATAGAAATATTGGATTTTACACGTATCTCTTACCCTCCGAAAGAAATGTAAGAGTAGTTATAAGAGGCTTCCCAAATGATCTTAATGATAATTGGGTATTCGAAAAAATAAGAGAACGATATCCACCATGCACTACAGCCATCAGAATGACCAGGAGAAAAAATGGCGAGATTATAAAACTCCCACTCTTCTTTCTTATGTACACTCAAAAGAGAAGGGAACTACAAAGAAATCTACAGCCTCTTCGACTTAGAAAATCTTAGAGTCAAAGTAGAAAACTATAAAAATAGATCAGGGGCAGTGGCTCAATGTCACAGATGCCAAAATTTCTATCACTCGGCAACTGCATGCCACCTCCCCCCAAGGTGTGTCAAATGCGGGAAAGATCATCTCACTAGCGAATGTGTTAAAACTAAGGATGAAAAACCCACCTGCTGTAATTGCGGGGAGGGTCATCCAGCGAATTATAGAGGATGTGATTAATTCCCGGCTGCTCCCTTTAATAAAAAACAGCAAACCTATAAAAGACCAGATAAAATCTTCCATAATAAATCATATGCGGAAGCCCTAAAAACAAATGAGACTGAGGAACTAAGAAAAGCCATAAATGATGCTAAACAAATTTTCAAAGATCTAAGCGACTTAGTCGCTATAGTTCATGAAGCCAAACGTCTCCCAGGCAATAGAAAAAATAACAGAGGAAATCAATGATCAGCATCATGGATAGAAATATAAACAGGAAAAAGCCATTACAGATTATGTTATGGAATGCTGCGAATGTAACCACTAAATTTAGTGAATTCACGAACTTTGTATTTGAACATGATATCGACGTTGCACTAATAACGGAAACACACGCTAATGCTTGTAACAAACTGAATGTTGTTAATTATAACACATATAAGACGGACCGAGCACAATTCAGAGGTGGCGGCACAGCGATCATTGTAAAGAAATCCTTAAATACCATACTATACAGCACTAATACTGGCGATAGATACGAAGAGACTTCAATTCTCTTATACTTAAATAACAAAGACTTCCTGAAAATTACTAGTAGTATTTATAATAGACCCTCCCACACTATCACGAAAGAACTACTAAATACTCTGATTCCTAATGATATGAATTGCATCATAGGTGGCGATTTTAACTCAAAGAACACCATTTGGGGTTCTAGAGTGGATAATCACTACGGTATTAAACTTCATGAACTAGTCAAAGATATGGACCTAACAGTTATAGCTCCAACTGAACCGACCTACTTCCCTGTAAATAGCCAACACCAACCGGACTTAGTAGATTTTTTCTTAGTAAATAATAATATTAACTTCGGTTGTTACACAGTCACAGAGTTATCTAGTGATCATGTCCCAGTGATTGCAGCATTACAATTACACTCCTCTAACCTCACAATGAAGAAAAATATTGGTTGGGATTTATTTCACAATATCCTCGCTCTACAAAATGAGTATCAACCACCAAATAATATCACTGATGTTAATAATAATATAAACCACCTCATTAATGACATACAAAAAGCCTTAGAAAAATCCACTACAGAAATACCCTCCAACGATAATTATCAAAAACTGCCTTATAACATTAAAGAGATTATTGCTTATAAAAATTATATTAGAAAACGTTGGCAAAAGAATAGGAACCCGGAGAATAAAACGGAATTGAATAGACTCATTAAGAAAATTAAAATTGAGTGCACAAATTTTAAAAATGAATGCTGGCAAGACAAAGTCACTAGCCTTAATATAGACGATAAGTCAATCTGGAGGATGACTAAAACACTAAAAACCACAAAAACCCCCAATAAACCTATTTTACATGAAGGAAAATATGTACATAGTAATCAAGAAAATTTAAATATCTTTGCTAATACGATTGAAAATCAAGTCACCCTAAATAACTATATCACAAATACCCAAAATGATGTAAATATCAACATAGAAAACAACAACTATTTCAACAACAACAATAGTCTCGATATGCTCGATAATGTTACTAAGGAAGAATTATTACAAAACATTAGAAAAATAAATAATAGGAAAGCTCCTGGGGAAGACCATATCAATAACAAAATGATTAAACACCTACCAGGCAACAAAATTAACGATATACTCAACATCTACCACACCAGTCTCAAAAACCACGATTTTCCTGATGCTTGGAAAAATGCAGTAATTATACTCTTCCCCAAGACAGGGAAAGACTCAAGAAACCCAGAAAACTTCAGGCCGATAAGCCTGCTCCCTACATTGGGGAAAATATTCGAAAGAATAATTCTAAATAGACTCGAGCCCTTTTTAACTTTTATACCCAAGGAACAATATGGGTTCCGCAAAAAATTATCGGCTACTAAACAACTAGTTAGACTAGTTGATTTCATAAGTACAGGTTTTTACAAAAATGAGACCACGGCATTACTCATGCTAGACGTGGCCAAAGCTTTTGACCGCGTCTGGCATGAGGTCTTAATTAACAAGTTAATTAAACAAAACCAAATCCACCCTTTGACTTAATTAAAATCTTAAACTCATATTTAAACCAAAAGAACATTCCAGATTAGACTTCACGGAGAACTTTCGGATAAAAAAACAAATAAAAGCTGGGGTGCCGCAAGGCAGTATCTTAGGTCCAGTCTTATACCTCATATATACTAGCGATTTTCCTGTTAACGCAAATAAAAACAACTACTTCATAGCTTTCTATGCGGACGACACGGCAATCGCCATGCGTTTCATGAATCCGAACCAATCTATTTTAAATTTAAATAATCTCATGCCACCTATAGAAAACTGGTGCATAGATAATAAAATAGCAATAAACACCAGCAAATCCAATTTATTAGTCACCAGGAGGAAAAAGAGATCCAAAACCATTAAAAATAATGTTACACTCTTTAATAATCAATTTCCTATCACTGATAAGGCCAATTATCTAGGTCTTTGTATTAACGATAAGCTCACGTGGAATCTCCACATTGATAAGACCGTCAACAAAGCTTGTGCAGCCTATAGTTGCATTAGATCTCTATTAAATTCAAAATCTAGACTACCACTTAACTTAAAGAGACTTTTGTATCTGCAATGTATTAGGCCGATTCTAACATACGCCAGCCCTGCTTGGGGTTGTGCGAAGCCAAATCAAATCTATAGACTAGATATTGTCCAAAATAAAATTCTCAGACGCATCACTGGTGCACCATATTACCTCCCAAACTCCTTCATCAGGAAAGACCTAAATATTGACAGTATCAGCGAATATCTAAATAAACTGAACGCAAAATTTTATAAAAGTGCAAAAAACGCAGATCCCGCTGATTTTAATAAAATCATAGACACCAATCCCATTCCCGATATGATACATTACAATCCAATTTCTTCATTTTTACTATCAGACATGATCCTATCAAAATACTATCAGTAACAACACAAACACACACAGCATTTACACTGGACTACGGCAAACCCGGTGAAGGAGTAACCCTGAAAGGGGTCCGATCTGGGCAAGCCGTAGCTTCCATTAACATTACTACAGTGAGCAACCCGGCACGAGTGGTTGTATACCAGGACGGCAGGGTCACTGTTGTAACAGAGTCTCACATATTTATCTCATAAACCCAGATAGTGCTCTTAACATTTCAATTAAATTATAATATATAGGCATAGATTTCTTATAGACTAAATCTTCCTACGCCTCTGATTTTTCACCGCCAAATCCACACCTACAAAGCCATTATTTCAGGCGCCCACGGGCACCATCATCGATGAAGCAGTGTAGTGTCCGCTTCGCGGACAGGTGCTGCGTATATGACTTTAGTTCAAGTTCAAGTTTCGAAGAATCATTCTTTCACTTACTTCTGTGTGTGATGGGAAAGGCTGCGGATCTAAGCGACTTTGATAGAGGGCAGATTGTAATGGCTCGAAGGCTCGGAACAAGTATTTCCGAAACTGCACGACTCGTGGGTTGTTCGCGATCTACAGTTGTTAGTATTTATGCAAAGTAAATGAATGACGGTGAAACCAGCAGTAGACGAGTTGGACGTCCACACGCTATCAAAGAAAAAGGTCGTCGGAGATTGTCTCGCTTGGTGAAGCAAAACCGGAGCCAGAAAGTGGCTCAGCTGACAGCCCAATACAATGCAATGTCAAGTAGAATAGTATCAGAGCACACTGTTCAGCGGACACTGTTGGATATGGGGCTACGCAGCAAACGTCCCACTTGTGTGCCTTTGATGACCAAGCGTCACCGCCAACTACGCCTGCGCTGAGCCCGGGAACATCGTGACTGGTTCATGGATCAGTGGGAGAGAGTTGCCTAGTCAGATGAATCACGGTTTGTCATTCATCACGCCGATGGCCATGACAGGATGCGCCGTCTTCCAGGCAAACAGTTGCTCCCTCAATGTACAGTAGGTCATACACGGGCCGGTGGCGGCGGTATTATGCTTTGGGGGACATTCTCTTGGGCGTCTCTGGGACCCGTGGTTGTGGTAGAGCAGACCATGAATGCTACAGGGTATCTGAACATCATTGCGGACCAGTTGCCCCCTTACATGGCCTCTGTTTTTCCAACTGGAAATGTAATTTTCCAACAGGACAACGCCCCGTGTCACAAGGCTAAAATTGTGTTGGAGTGGTTCCAGGAACATGATGCTGAATTCCAGTTAATGTCCTGGCCGCCTAACTCACCGGATCTCAATCCGATAGAACACATTTGGGATGTCATGGAACGGCTCAGAGTTCAAAGACCACTAAGTCGCAATATCTCTCTCTCTCTCTCTCTCTCTCTCTCTCTCTATATATATATATATATATATATATATATATATATATATATATATATAGTAGGAATAGCTGCCATGATAGCCAAAGGGGTACTGAATTGGAGATTGATATTTCTCTGGCTCCGGCCAAAATTATGATCTAACTATAAATGAAAAGAGTGTGATTGGGTTATCCCTGTACAGCGAGCTGTGACGTGTATTTGGTTGAAGTCGTATTCTTGGCCATAGATGGAGCTACTAAAAAACAAGAAACGCACTTTCTGTCTTAAGAATTCGCTTTATTTCAAGCACGCTTGTTGGTATTGGAAAGTGGCATAAGCAACAACAACAACTTTTTATTTCTTATAGACAGGTATATTTTCAATCAAACAGGTTTTGATCATTTCAGTTCTGCCTATCTCAGCAGTGATTTCTTACAATCAGATATTGCTTTTTCTGTGGATCTGCGAACCGAAATGTGTACAAACCTAATAATACTGAAAATTACAATTTTTAGCGATATTTGAATGAATAAAAACAATGAGTAAAAATTAATGTTATTACGTAACAATGCATAAAATCCAATAATAACATTGTATCCAATAACAATGTATGATATGTAATAATTATGTAACAATGCATAGAATGCGTAACTAATTTCATTTTTTGTTACTTGAGCGGACGTTTTAAACTGTAAAATGTTTTTAACTGTCAAACAAAACTGTTTAAATTTAGAAACACTTTACTTTCTAAATATATGTAATTTTGATTAACAATTTCATATTTATAATTTTCTTTTCTTTATGCTTTGCTTTAAATTTGCTGCAGAAAAGCTACCTTACGAAAAGTTTCGCTTCTTTCGTAGAATACAATGTAAGTAATTGCTCTTGAAAATAAAAAAATCTAATCTTTAGATTTCTAATCTAGCAAATAGTTTTTTTTACCCAAATTTTATTTACAGAAAGACATTGCAAATTCAACTGATCCAATAAAAGTAGCTGACAATAAGAAAACAGAAGAGTTTAAAGTAAGTTGAAATTTTTTTCGGCTTCCAAAGACATACTCGATTTAATTAAATACACTTTAAGCATGCCTCATGTGCAAAATCTACAGGTATGTCTTAGCAAGACTAGGAGATACTTTACCAATTTTTAAAAATAAATAAATTAATTAATATAATAAAAATCTAAAATAATTCAAATAAATTTAAAAAAAATAATATAAATATATTATTGGCAAAACTTAAAATGAAAAGTACAGGGCGCATTAATTTTGAAACGTAAGGAAGTTTTGATTGTGTTTGAAGTTAATTACAAAAGTAATGCTCCCTACCTTTTGCGTTTTCGGATTTACAAAACCCCAATATTTTAGTCTATTCTACTTGGGAAAAAAAACTTAATAATTATTTTCTATTTTCAGTAATATGTTTGTTACTTTAAATCAAAAAGTGATTGAAGTTTAAATTGGGTAAAATTCTTGTTAATACCGTTTGGGAAACAAATGCAGCGATAGTATCAGCAATAAACTTATGGCTCTAGTTAAAATTTAAGTACTCTAGTTAGTCGAAGGTTTGAGTGACACTAAATCCCCAAAGTATTAAATGGTAAGTCCTTACATAAGATTCCTATTGTTATTTAGAGCACTATTTAGCATTCTAACATCTTTGTCTCTTAAAAAGGTAGACAAATTTTTTAAAAAAGATAAATTCTCAATTGCCTTTAATATTACGATAAACGCAGCATATAGCAGTAACGAAAAATTTGTGATTTGTGTTTCACTCAGAGCACCAGTTAAAATTTTTATTTTGCTTTTTAATTTGGTAGTGGGCCTCCAATGGATTTCCAGTTCATTAGGAAACAGTACAAAGAGATTTTTACGAATGCAAAAAAAGAAAATGAAGAAGAAGAAAATGGGATTTGTGTTGTCATTCAGAGCAACAGTTAACATTCTTATTTTGCTTTTTAATTTGGCAGTGGACCTCCAATGAAATTCCAGTTGATTAGGAAACAGTACAAATCGATTTTCACAAAAAAAAGAAGAAAATTGGGATTTGTGTTGTTATTTAGAGCAGCAATTAACATTTTTATTTTATTTTTTAATTTGGTAGTGGACGTCCAATGGACTTCCAGTTGATTAGGGAACAGTACAAATTGATTTTCACGTATGCAAAGAAAGAAAAAGAGGAAGAAGAAAATTAGGATTTTTGTTGTTACTAAGAGCAGCTGTTAACATTTTTACTTTGCTTTTTAATTTCGCTGTGGATCTCCAGTTGATTAGGAAACAGAACAAGTAGATTTTCGCATATAAAAAATAAATAAATAAATAATAATAATAAAAAAACCTTGCTACTTTCGATCAAACGCGTATAAGCGAAGTTTAAAGTTGCAACATTGATTTTTTTTTGAAAAAACATATTAAATAAATTTAAACTGTTACAGAATTGTTTCTTTAAAATTACTATATCGAATAGGATCAGTTCAGACAAGGCAGTTTTTATGAATTTAATATTTTTAAAAAGCGTCAAGTTTACAGTAAAATTACATGGTATTTCGTAAGATCCCCCCTAAATGTGTATTTTAAGAATCCACCTTACAAAGGGAGCAAAAAAGTATACTCATTAAGATTGTTAATTATTAATTTTGTGATGAAAAAATGTTATTAGAATAGGACATATCGCGGGTTCAAAACTAAAACGACACATCTCCAATTGAGTTAACATTGCAGATGTGTCGTTTTAGTTTTGAACCAGCGATATAACAGTAGGGAAAGGCAAATATAATAAATATTTCAAAAGGTTTAATTGGAGATTGCAACTTAAAAGCGTTTATGATTAGCGTCTTTTAACTCTTCTCTGAGTCCTCCCGCAAATCAAACCTATTTTGTTGTTTCTTACATACGCCTTCCAGTACTGCGATATGGGTTTTGTTTCTCCTAGGCTTTTTTGTTTTTGTTTCTCCTATTACTTTGAAAACTCAAATACACATACTTTATTGTTTGCATTTTCATAAGGACTTTAGAAATATATATTAAGAGTGGCCTCTACAGAGCACTCTGCAGTGTTTCCTGTTCAATGTAAAATTTAGAATTTTTTTCAGGTTTGCTTTACTCCATTTGTTAGCTATTGCATGATGTTTCCCACATACTGCAAAAGGTAGGTAAAACAAAAAAATAATAAAAATATTTAGTGTTCTTTCCCTGAATGAATAATTACAAAAAGATGAATCATTAGAATATTTAACTGCATCTATGATTGGAGTTAATGTGTAACGAAAACTATGCAAAAACTGGGATTAAATCTTGGCTAAGTTCAAAATTACCAGGCTACGGAGTTGAACATTGGTAGTCGCAAACTGAAAATTGGGTCGGTTGTTTAATGACGATTATAAAATAAAATAAAATACTTTTGTGCATAAAAAAATGTCGCATTATCAACATGGAAATTGCCTTTTAAAATATGTTTATTGTTGAATAAACATAATTGATAAGTTAAAGTGTTAATGCTCTTGAAAAGATGGTGGTGACACGAATGGTTAAATGAAACTTTTTGAAAGTTAGCATACGTTATATAAATATTAAACAGCACCATCTAGTGGAAAAAATAATAAAAATTGGATTGGAATATACTCGAAGGATACTCGTTAAAACTTGTAAAGTATATATATTTATAAATATCATCTTCACATAGGTTTCCCGAATTTCTTTTTGAATTTTTAGAAATGCCTTTCGGTCATGAGCAAGTTACGCTTCAGTTAACTGTTCCATCGTAGTTAAAAACGTTTTAAAGTATTTTTACGAGATGTTAGTTAACGTCGATATTTACACGTCAGATAAACTAAACAAGTGCTGTGATCGAATCGCTCTATTTATCACCACACATTGCGTATATCACAAACACTTTATATTTCTGTAACAAAAATATTCAATACATAATGATTTTTCATAGAGACATAAAATATAACTGAAATTACTGTGGAGATAACGTTTTAATGGAACCATGGGGTATCACCATGATCGCTATCGTTCGCAAACTAAGTGAACCTTAGTTAAGGTTATGCTAAGTCAATGTTTCCCAAACTTATGACTTTTGTGTACCCTTTCTAAATTTTTCGTAACGCTGTGTACCACTAATAAAAAAAAAAGAATGTATTTTTTAAAAAAATAAGTTTATTTCTCTTTTTTGGTGCAAGTTCTGTTCATAAGTTTATTTGCATCAGTGAGAAGGATGATATTGTTTTTGCTGTAATAAAAAAAAATTGCACAAAAGTTAAAAACCACAATTGGCTGTTGATACCACAAATTATTAATTGTTAACTCTGCAAAAAATAGCCAATAGAAAAATACGTAATCGTAAATTTTCGTGGCTAGATTTGTTCTTAAAATTTTTTTTTGGAAATTTTCGTTTGCTGCAAGATATTTCGCATAAGAACACATAACCCCGCTAAACTGTTACCGTACCTTTGGGGGTCCGCGCATTACACTTTGGAAAACACTAGGCTAGGTGGTTGATCGCTTAGGGCTGCTAAAATTTAGGGTTACCAGAAATTAATTTAATGTATGAGTTTATTTAAGTCAATTATATTTCAAAATTGGCTAAATTTGCTTGTTCTGTAATTTGTAAGTTTTTATTTTGTTACAATCTAGTTTAAATAAGTTCCTTATAATATTTTTAATTGTCTCTTATTTGCGAGCTAATAATATTTTATATTTTTAAATGTAGTTTGCATCTTTTTCTCTTTTAAAAGTCTCAATATGCCTGGAATATGTTTTTCTTGGACAATGGACGCTAAAAATCCGAATTCTATCAGAGTTATATTAATATAAATTTTTATAATTATCAACGTTTTCAACGCGAAAGTAATATATAATGTTTACAAAGACTCTAAGTTAACTATTTTTAGTAATACATTTACTATTGCAACTATGCATTAAAATGTTCACTTTAAAATTTATGCATATTATAACTTGTACATGTCTAAAAAATGTCTGGAATTTTTTTTAAAACATAAAATGAGGGTTGGAGTTAAAAATAGAAGGTTCGATATAGAAATAAACGGTATATTTTATAAATTATTCTAACCAAATAATAACATTAGGATAGAATTTGTCAAAAATTAGCGATAATAACCTCAAAAGAACTATCAAACAATACTGCTGCGTGCAAGGCCGTTCCAACTGAACTTTTTATACGGGTGTCTGTTAATTTTTCGCTTAACTGCGGCATGTTATTGCTGCACATGGAAACATTGAATTTTTAAAACATTGTTTTATAGTTGGCCTCAGTTAGTACTGTTAGTCTACTGTTGACGAACTTTCTTACTAATTTTTAAATTACGTGAAAATAAAACTTGGGACTCTCGAAATTTTGGCGACAATTTGTATTAACTATTTATGTATCAATTAATTCTCGTATGATCCGCATAAATTTAAAACTTAAGAATACCTCTGAACTCATTATTATTACCTCGAGAAACGCTACTGTAAAAGTCGCAAGAATTTAATTGGTTTGTTGCATGCGTAAAATACCTAACTTTTTAGCATTGCACATAGTACAATATACAATATTCAGCCAAAAAATTTTCTTTTAATTAATATTGCTTCTAATCTAACTAAGAATTTTTTTCGTAGATTTCTTTGCCAAAGAAAATAAAAAAATCTATGAACTAAGCTGTAGTTAGAATAGTTATCTGAACTTTGCATCCAATTTAAAGCTATAATTTTAGACTGATATATATCATCTTGCGGAAAGAATTATCTGGGCTTAAACAGTGGCAAATAATTGAATATTTTAAAAATTATTAAACTTTTTAAATATAAAAAATATAATACAAACGCTTTTAATTTTTACATGAGAATGGGTTTTTCTTATATAGGCATTTTGTGCCATTTTTGGAACAAGCATAGAATGAGCAGGTTAAATATAGGTTAATCTTTACCCAGCATGCAGGTATAACTGTTACAAGCTAGTAATAGTTTTACTTGCATAAAAAATGTCTTGTCTTGAGACAAAAGAGCCTACAAGAAAGAATATTAAAAGAAGCAACTAACAAATTCGATTCTAGATACATAATAAGATAAGAATAGTAGTAGTTGAATAGAATCATGAAATAGAATGATAAGTAGATTGAATTGAATTGATAAGAATAGTAATGATTATGAAAAGTTTAAAACAAGAGAACTAAAAATCTTTTAAATTTATATTATGAAAAATCTTTGAAAATACGCGATGAGGAAAGTAAAAACAAAAATAAGCTTAACTCATGTAATGGTATTGTAGTGACATTTTGTTTGTTTGTATGTTTGCTCCCTTCATCATCATTTCTTCTTCTTTTATTTACCCAATTAGTTTATATATTTTTTCTTCATCTGTTAAAGAAACTGTACAAATTATTATATATTTCAAAACGAAAAAAAAATTCAGTATTCATTCATAACTGCTAGAATTAGCGTCACTTGGGAATTTTTCGATAGTAAAATTTACGGATTTAAATATTTAAACTTTTTCTTCCACAAATGTCCCGTTACAGACAAATACGGTGATTAATATTATTATTTTTAAGACAACATTTCTACTTCTTTCATTTGCCCAATTAACTTTTCTGTTTTTTTTATTTTATTTATTTTTTTATTTATTTTTTTTTATCTATTGTAGAAACAGTAAAAATATTTATATATTTGAAAACTATGAAAAATGTCAACAGTGTTTACTGATAATTATTAGATTCACTCTCACTCATAATTTTTCGATAATAAATTTTAAGAATTTAAATATTTGGAACACTTTTTCTTCCACAAATGTCTCGTTCCAAATGCCTCGATAAATGGGTAATGACTTTTATTATTATTTTTTATGCACCTTCTACATGTCATTGTGCCTATATTACTGAGAGAAATATTTCTTACCTGTGCCTTTAAACTTAATCATAAGCTATTTTTTAGCTTATTCGGTTTCAGTAAATTTTGAAATAAAAATTATTCAATAATATTTTTACATTTTTATAATGTATTGTAAACGTAGTTTAGGTTCTGAAGCTATATAAATATAGTACTTATCTAGCTGAAAAACCTTATGAAAAGTGACGCTTTAGTTGAATCAAAATAGATGTTAAGTTATGAATATTGATTTAAATTTGTCAACAATTTAGTAAAGGTGCTGTATTCTAATTAAGTACATCTACCATGTTTTATTTTTAAAATTAAAAAAAAAAAAACACCGAATTCAGGGAAATTACAATTGGAATTTATATAGGAAAAACCATTAGAAAATAATATGAACATTATGTTTTACCCTTAATGTTGCTTAAAGTTTAACTTATTTCCGAGTGTAAAGATTCGCAATATAAAAACTTTCACCTATAGTTCAGTTCTTTAACTTAATTATTTAACCAATATTTCGAAAAAAAAAATTGCTTTTTTTGTACTTTAAATTGTTTAAGTTTAGCTAAGGAAGAAAAAATTAGCATAATTTATTGCTAGCGAAGTAATGAATTATAAGATCCTAACATTACTCTTCATGCTTAAATCTAACTAAATTGCTATAAAAAAAACTTTATTTTTTTGTAAAAAAAAACTTACTCGCTTTTTTAGAAAAAATTTGGAAATTAAATGAAATTTTCTGATGAGCATTGTTTTATTACTTTATTAATTTAGTTTTTTTTATGAAATTTTCTTTTGTCTTTCAGTGATTTGGGTTAAAAATTGAGAGAAATCATCGTGCCTATTTGCAGATCTTAAGAAAAAAAAGTGATGAAATGCTTAAACGATACATTTTTGCAAATACTATTAAAGATAATTGTTTGAAATATCTATAGGTTGTTGAGTTTTCTTTTAAAGTTTGTGGATGACATAAAATTAGAATATATTTGTTGTAGGCTGTGAGAATTAGTAGTTTTTTTTCCATAGCTAGAAGGCTCCGCTCGAAAACCTTTGTGATTCCTTCTCCTTTATCAGTGTTTTTCTAGTAAAAGTCGAAATTTTCTCATACACTAGAACATTCTATAATTAAATTATGTAGTCATTATAATTTTATCTAAGAACATTTTTCTAATATGATAAGCGTGATGAAATGAATGGTTACCATAATTGGAAAAATAATCAGTTATTTTTAAAAATTTAAATAAATAAAAATAAATTTTGGAATACAGTATGCCAGACACTAAAATAAGAGAGGTAGTTTTACCAGTATACGGGACTTCATTAATAGCCGCCTTACTAGCTTGCTCACTTTTCAAAATTATTTTGTAAACTGTAAGGGTAACCAAGCCGAATGCACTACTTATTTCTATTTGAAAATTCAAATTTTTTAACCCATCTCTAATTAGTTTTAAACAATATATTGTATTTTTTTAAACTGTCTAGCTGTTGCCTTAGGTTTTTCCCGAGTGGAAGTACTTATTTGATTTCAATTTTAACCAGTTTCAAATGATGTACGTGATACTGTCAAAGTTCTTTATTGAATTTTAATTAAAAATCTCTCCTTCAGCCATTGAATCACAGAAATCCCCCTAAGCATGAGTTCGGCACCTTTCAGCATTGTAGGCAGCAAAAGTATTAAAATAATTTCCATCTCTGCCAGGAGATCAGATAGAAAAACTTATCCTTAATGCTTCATCACGCGCTGTACTACTTCCTCAAGCACATCTCGAACCATAACTCTAGTACCGTAAAATATATTTAAAAAAAAGGTGTACTTGATAGTGACGTCATAGTAGTTAAATCGTGGTGTTTGTCGACTCAGGAAAACAAAAAGGTTCAATATACACGTATGACGTCTTTTACCAGTTTCCAATTAAATCTGATTTAATTCACATGGTTAGGGATATCAAAATTTTTTGTTCACTAGTTGTAAGAACCAGCTTTGGTATGACAGTATGCGGAACGATAGTACCGTTTATTGTTTAAAATTTCTACAGCCATTTTAAGAAAGGATAAAACAACAAACTTAAATAATTACTTCAATAAGTTTTTATTTCTGTAAAAATATAAAATTATTCTAAATAAATATTTAGCGCAACTATTCAGTGATAGAGAACGTGCAATTAAAAATACAAAATACTGAAGAGAAATATATTTTTTGTATAACAATTACTAAAAAAAAATTAAAAATTACATGCTAATGGCATCCTAGGTAGACAACCTCCCCAGTACTGAGCGTGCCCGATGATGCTAGTAGAAAAATATTTGTTACATAAATATTACACTAATATAAGTGTGTGAACCCTTCCTTCTTAATTGGAATGACTCTATATAAGATAATCTATTTTTTTATGGAACATACAGGTTTTATTACTATCAAACTATTCCTCAGTATTGTTTTCAGATACGTACTTTATAAGTTTCTGGCATTTCAACTAGTTAGCAGCTCAGTACACAGAAACATCCATTTAGTTTTACGCAAACCACTGTAATTTTTTATAATCAAAAACGCTTTTTTGCGCAATTTATAATTTTGGTTTGTAACTGCGGCTGAGCAATTCAAAATCATATATTTCATTTTAATTGTCCTTCCCTAATGTAACAATGTTTCTCAATATAAAGCAAAATTTACTTCTTTTATGTCGTATTGCAATTTTCATTTCTCGATAAGTATACCTAACTTATGCTTAACAGGCATTCCGAGGTTTTTCAGCCAAAAAACATTTGAGTGAAAAAAAAAGAGTGACATTCGTTCATGCCGAAACCAAAATGCGCGTGTTTTATACTGATTGGAATAACTATTCTAAGTCATTGAAATAAAAAATTTTTACATTTGAAACGGGTGCATTTTTTGAAAGGAAAACGTTCCTATTCTCTTGTAGTACTCGATTGTTTGTAATCACGAAACGATAATTTTTTAAGGTTTCCCTAAAAGCTAAATTTATCCTATGGAAAAACTAGCACGAGATATTTTATTATTTTTCATAACTTCAATAAGCTGAATTACTGATATACTTTTTTATTATAAAAAAAATAATTTTAATCAGCTGCTTTTGCTTGATAATTTTTTTTTGTGTGTAAAATATCACTAAAAACGAGAAAAAAAATAGCGATTGCAAAAGGAAGGATAGTATCGACACATTAGGGTGTTAGGTATTCACCACCTTTAGTATTTTTATTTTTTAGATCCCTCTTATGCATTCAATCAAAGAAAGCAGAAAAACTTTAATAAAATTCTGGCGAAACAATACCTCTTTGGTGAGCTATTTATTCAGGACACAACGCGTAATGCGTACTGGCAAAAATGGACACAACTAAAAATAGCTGTTTACAAAAATAGATAGAGCTAAAAATGCGCGTTTACGAAAATGGTTCATCTCGAAATATGGGTTTACAAAAATAGAAAAGCTGCGTGTTTACGAAAACGACGTTACGTGTGATACAGCTCAAAACGAGCGTTTGCAAAAGTAGCGCATCTTAAAATGCGTTTTTACAAAAATGGACACAATTCCAAATGCATGTTTCAGAAAATGTACATAGCTCAAGAATTTCGCCTATTCAATGTTTAACAACTAAACAAGTAATTTCGTGCTTACTTTTCATTACTTATTTAAGCACTAAGCTTAATCATTACGGGAAAATTCCCGGACTTGGGGATCGGGGAACAAGATATATTACAGTTGTAATTTTTCAAGTAATGGCTCCGTATTCAAAACTCTGGCAGTAAAGTTAGTTTTTTCTTTTGCCTTCAGATTTTCCGAGTAGAAGTACTTTGAAATCAATTTTAACCATTTTCGAATGGTGTCAGGGATAATGTACATTGAAGCACTCAAACCCCCGTAAGTATGAGTTCCGGACATTTTAGTATAGTAGGCAGCAGAAACATTAAAATAATTTCCATTCCTGTCGTAAGTTCAAATTGAGAAATCTTACCTAAATTATATAATAAATTACCATTTCAGTTGCAAAATATCCAAATATATTCTTCTTTTAAGCGTGCTTCAATTTGTGATGAACATTGACGATTTAGATCTCTATTTTTCACTCTAAAGGAAGCATTTGATTTTTTATACCAGTTTTGTGCCAATCCAAATGAATTTCTTATGTTACATTTGTTATTTTTTTTATATAGTTAATTTCTATTTTAAATTTATTGTATTACCTTTCTTTGTCGTCTGGACAGGATTTTCCTCTTGGCGACGAATATTTATTCTTTGTATTTATGTGTTTGTTTCTGTTCCCAATAAAGTTTTTTTTTTTTGTTAAAAAATTCGTTTATCTAAAGATTAGTCCACGAAAAAAATTTTAGTAAGTAATTATTATTATTTTATTTAATAATAGTCGAAAAATTTTTGAACTGTAAGGTACAAAATATTTTAATTATATGGCACAATACAAAATTTGAGCAAAATTGTTCCTGAGAAATTGAATTACAAAAAGGACAGATACTTAAAATTTGATTTCTCAGGATTTATACGAACGATTTTGTTCAAGTTTTGTTTTGTGCCATACAAAATTATATTCTTTAAAATGATGTAAAATAATGTATACCTTACAATTCAATATCTTTACGTTCAATAAAATAAAGAATTTATGTGTGTATATGTGTGTCTGTATGCTGAATCGCTTGTAAACGGTAGACTTAAGAATCTCTCTCTTCGTCAAATGCTTTAAAACAACACCAGTGATGTTTTTTTAGCTTATAGCTCTAATAAAAAAAAGTTGTTTATTGCGCTTTCTTCAATACTTAATTGTTTTTAATTCGTTGTGCTAGGTTATGTGAAAGATCAACGTGACCGAGCTAGCATAAGCAAACTACGCCACATGATTAATATTTTTATAGATATTTGAAAACACGCGTTTATTTTGTTTATTGTTATGCTTTTAAAACGAGTTTTTTCAAAACTAAACAATTTGAAATCAATAGTAATTTAAATTTAAAAAAAGTTTTGAACCGAAAAGCAAAATCAAGGGAAAAATAGTATTAATTCGTTGAAGAGAAAGTAATAAAATGCCGATATTATTATTGACGTTTAATATTTATTAATTTTGGTAATAGTTACAATTTGAAGTAAAAAATAAGCCATGTACTAAAAAGGAAAACTAATAAAAAAATGGTATAAATTCGTTTAAGAGAACATTAAAAATCGATAAACTAATA
Source organism: Parasteatoda lunata (assembly GCA_949128135.1). Lineage (NCBI taxonomy): Eukaryota > Metazoa > Arthropoda > Arachnida > Araneae > Theridiidae > Parasteatoda > Parasteatoda lunata. The sequence continues at coordinate 88,671,480 of OX421975.1, forward strand.
TTGATGTTAAGGACGCTTATTTATTTTTTGTAATAGGTACTAATTGAAATTAAAAAAAAGCTATGTACTAAAAAGCTAATTTGATGGTGAAAATGTATTTATTTGTTACGGGATACCATAAAAAATTGTCCTAATATTATTGACACCAATACTTTGCATTTTTATTATAGATTTCTTATGGCCCTTCGAAAATTTTAGTACACCCCCTCGCCAGAGTCAAATCTGTCCAGCTATGTCTTGCAGTTGAATCAAGTGAAGTAGGTGTACATGAAGGGATACATACCTGCCAACTTTCAATCCTCTCGAGGATGATTTTCCCCAGTAGTAGTAAATTCGAATTTAAATTACTATTCTAGGCAGAAATATATGCTGTTTTTGGATAAAGCTTATGTGGACAAACACGACAGTATTTTATATTAATATATATGCTTAAATTTTTGAAAAATAGTGGTTGGTCAAAAAGATTTTAAATTAAGTTTATAAATGGAAGGAATATATAGAAAGCACACATTTTACTATAACTTTAAATATACGTAGAAATAAAATTTTATGCCCAAATGCGTAAAAGTTGGTAGGTATGAGGATTGTCAATGCCTACCTTCATCTATCAAATGGTACCTTGAGATGGATTCAAGTTAACATGTTTTATATACTAGTGAATTGGTATTTAATATTTATAGTGGTAGATGCGCCACATCAGAATTTTATCTGTGATAGAATGCGATGAGCGGATACCACAAGTTGTGTCATGCTCATTATACTTTTTTCTTTATTTTTTTCGCTTATTATTATTTTTTCTTCAATATTGTTTATTGACCGGGAGACTTTATTTACTTCATCGGATTTTTTTCCCTTCTATGAGCAGTATACTTTTAAGCAAATCATCTGTTTAATGTGGTCCTGTTAATGTGGAACTGTTTAATGTGGACGTGTTAATGTGGAACTGTTTAATGTGGAACTGTTAATGGTGGCAAGTTGATATAACGTCTTTAGGTCACCATTGAAGGGATTTAATTTTCAACTATGTCAACCTTCATCTATCCAAAAGTACCTCAATGTGGATTCATGTTAGCATGTCTTATATACTAGTGAATTGGTAAATAATATATAGAGTGGTAGTTACTCCACATACAAACATCATTTCGAACTTCAAGATGATTGACTTCAATGATAGACTATCAATGCTCAATTTTGTATCCTTATAACTTTGAACCCAACCTTGATGACAACGAAACTCCTGAATCATGCATTGGCACAAGGTACCCCTTGTAGAGGAATTTTTTTTATGAAACTAACTTGCATTTGTATTGCATAGAGAGAGAAAAAAGCAGAAACATCCAGTGTTCAGACTGAGGGTAAGGAGATTCTAAAACATAACCCATCAACCATAGAGAATAGTTCACGTCAGCACAGTTTTAGGTGCTAGCCGGAATCAGAATTCATATCATTGAGCCATCAATGGGATTCAAACCTTCGCCTCCTTGGGAGTCAAGCGCTCTATTCCCAGAGTCACAGCGGCTAGCGACAAAGAATTGCGTAGAAAAAACAACACACAAATAACTTTTCATACATGTGCGGCGGTGTCCTGCTCCTATAATTTCAAATAATACAAAAGCACTGCTCTCGATAAATATGGTTTTATTTTTTGAATGAAATTTCTGAATGGCATATGAACTTTTGTCATCTAGTATACAATTTTTTTAATTCCAGATCGGTAAAAATTATTTATTTATGAAGAAAATATCTGGATGGTATACAAACTTTTGTCATCTGGTGTGAAAATATCTAATGCCAGATGGATAAAAATTTATTTATTTATGAAGAAAATATCTGGATGGCATACAAACGTATGTCACCCTGTGTGCAAATTTCCAATGCAAGATCGATAAATATGGATTGATTTTTAAATTAAATTTCTGGATGGCATGAGAACTTTTGTCATCTAGTGTACAAATTTTTGATACCAGATTAATAAAAATTATTTCTTATGAACAAAATATCTGGATGGCACGCAAACTTTTGTCATCTAGTGTGCAAATTATTCAATGCCAGATCGTGTTCCAATGCCAGATCGATAAAAACGGATTTATTTTTGAACAAAATATCTGGATGGCAGGCAAAGTTTTTTTCATGTAGTGCGCAAATTTTTGATTTCAGATCGATAAAAATTGATTTATTTTTGAACGAATATCTAAATGCTATACAAAATTTTGTCATCTGGTGTGCAAATTTCCGATTCCTGATCGATAAAAATTTATTCATTTTTAAGCGAAATATCTAGATGGAATTTATCCAAACTTATTCAAAAAAAATTTTTCTTGATGTAAAGTGTTTTGAGGATAGGAATAAAAAGTAATGCGATAACCCAATTTCGAGATTGTATGACATTCATTAATTATTTCCAGAGCTCGTCTTGTAAAGCAGAATGATCTTTTTTGTACAATTAATGAGAACTTTTCAATCAAAGATTGATTGATTTAATCTAATTTTTCATAGTAAAGTTCTGAATTCATTATTTGTCCAGGTTACAAAACTTTAAAAAAAAGAGTGGATATAGATTCCACATTTAATTGTACTATGGTTGCCAGTTAAAAGCGATAAACAACACTGCGAGCAAACAGAAGTGCCTTAATCTCTTGTCTGTGTGACAGGCGAACTCAGTTCAGGCTACGCAAATGTGGTAATTTTAGAATACCAGACCTGAATTTCAGCAAGAGAACAAGCGGTGTTTCTATTCCGTGAAGCCCGAACTCTATTCATCCATTGCCACCGAGAGTCATTATTTCTCGGTGGCTATGGTTCATCCAATGCCTAAAATGTAATTTACCTTTTTTCCCAATAGATGGCGATACTTGTTTTTAAATTTTCCTGTGAAAAGTTCGGCAGTTTTGCGCCATTTGTCAGATTTTTGTAATTTTGCAGTTAAAAGAAATCTGAGGGACACGGAATTATTGACAGTTGTCAGAAATAATAATATTGTCGTAGCCGACTAGACTGTGTAGGGGTCAGGTAACTGACCTTGCATGGAAAATGTTCTGGGTTCGAACCCCGGGTAAGGCATGGATATTCTGTCTTTCTCTGTACTATTTGTCCTTACTGTCTGAGCAATGTTGGCTCGCCTAATATGGTGCCCCTGAAAGAGTAGAAAACAAACTGCCGTATAAATGCCTGAATCGAAGAAATATTAACACAGATGGGCATTGGAAATATAAAAAAAATATTGTTGTGGTAGTTTATTATATTTAATTTTAAAATTATGTACCGCGTGGATCCGCAGGTTCACATCGTGGAGAATATATGATGATCGCATATGGCAAGAATCATTATAGCTTTACAAAACACTGAACACAACACGGTTTTCCATCCTGGTCCACGAGCTAGAAGATTTGCATTCTGAACCGCCAACATTTCTACTTACGGCTTACTGAAGACATTTTTTTAGAACACCATGGCAAAATGATTTACAGGAAGCGATGTACAAATATCTTATCCTTTATTTATTTCATCAGCTATCAGATAAAAAAAGGAAATTCATGGCATCGTCTCATCCATCTAAAAATAAAATCCACCACGTGAATCAAGTCCTCCCTGTGTGCTCCAAGGAGTAAAAATTTAATTTATGTAATCAGCATATTTGAAAGTTCCGCAGTTAAAATTTAAGACATAGATGAATAGTAATTTGTTGAATTTAAAAAAAAATAAAACTATGATGAATTATAATAAAACTTGAAGCACACAGGGGGAAAAAATAAAAAAAAACGCCGCTCAAAAAAGAATAAGCTTCTCTCTCGAGATCTACGGGGGATACTGGTCTATCCCCAAAAGATAGCGTCCCCTCCCTAGCGGTTGGTTGCGAGAATCTCTAAAGACGAGTTAGGAGTCGAGCCCTAGAGATCCTGCAAAGGCAATGAAGAGGGCGCTCCTGTTGGAGCCCAGTAGGCATTAGAAAAAGTAAACATTGTGGTGATCCCATGATCACACCACATTATGTAATTTGATTTAGTTTGCTATAATTTGAGCAAAAATTATTGTAATCCATTAACATTTCCCGTGTACGTGTAAAGATATTGAATATAGTAGTTATTTCATTAAAAACTTTTTTATTTTAATTTAATTTTAAATTTTATTTTAAATTTTTTTAAAAATTTATCTAATTCATCTATTTTATCAAAGTATTTTCTAATACTTTGATAATTCTATTTTTTATTGCTGGCACGTTTTTCTCAAATATATTCTACGGGCAAGGGGTTGACAGCTCTTCTCGGGGATTTTCTAGGCGAGAGAGAAGCGGCATTTTTCCTTTCAGAGGATTATAGAGAAGATTATAGAACATTATCATAGAGAATCCATTTTTCATCTTTGATAAACAAAAACGCTTCTCTATCTGCTCTATCTATCGAGCTGTTGAAGCAGTGGATTGGCTTGCTTCGTTTTCTTCGAACAGATATTGTCAAAATTTACCATACGCTGGCATACATCTACTTTAGATATTTTAGCAGTCTTCGGCAAATATTGTTGGCAGTATTGTTGACGAATGTGGATTAAGAGTGTTGGATAGTTTCCGGATTGACTGACACGGATTTGTTTTCACTTTCATCTTTAACACGCTATTGTTTAAAGTTGTTGACTCTCCTGTAAGAAATAAGTCTAAATGATTAAAATTAAAGAACATGAAATAATAAAACTGTAGCATCATTTTGTTTGTTACTCAACTGATAATTGAGTATTATAGTGAAACATGCAACCTCAACTTGTGTTTGGCTGGCCTTTACATCCAAAAATATATATATAAAAAACAAATAAATGAGATTTATTTATATTTACTAATCAAAAAGTCACTTTAGCCTTTGAATGCCTCTGACACGACTTTGAAGGGCATAATAAGCTGATAATTCATACGCAAATACTGACATGGAAAGAAAAGATATTTTTATTAATCCAATATGATCTAGGAAGCAGAGAAGACCGTCAACTAGTTTCCCCAAGTGTGCTGAAAGAAACTAGGTAATCATCCATAATACCATATTTGCACGAGGACTGAAAAAACGGAGTCTGAAAACAGTATTTTAACGTCACAGGTTTAAAAAAGACTTGTCAAATTTACACCATTTGTGATATTAAGAATCCCATCTTATTTCATAACCGTAGTTGAACAGCTGACCCAATTTTTCGGTTTACGGCTATCAGTGTTCAACTCCGTAGCCTTGTAATTTTGAATTCAATCCAGAAGACAAGGGAGCTCCTGTATCATGCATTGGTAGAAATTTACTTTCGTGGAGGATTTTTGATGGAAGTAACCCTCATTTGCGTTACTTGGAGAGGAAAAACACGAAACCTCCCAAGGTCAGTCTGACAACAAGGGAATTCCAACCCCTGATCTGTCTACCATAAGTGGATTGAGGATATTTTACGCCAGCACGGATCGGTGCGAGCAGGGTGAGGAATTCGCATCGACCACCCATCGCTGGGATTCGAGTCCGATTCACCTCATTGGTTCATCTCTATTTCCTGAACTACCACTGCTCAATAATTTCACTTTGCAAAAATTAGTCACAAGTACTCAACTCTGATTCATTGTCCTTAGTAACAAGATCTATATGACAAAAAAATGGTGTAGAGGATGAAGCTTGCAAATAGAAAAAAAGGTAGAAAGAGTAGAAAAATTACAAAAAGTTTCAAAAGGCATGATTTGCAAAGCTAATTAATTCACTTTCTATTCAATTTAAAGCATATTCAATTTAAAATCCAGTTTTTTGTTTATTCAGTTGCATTCTTTAAATTCAAAAATAAGAGGAAAAAATAAGAGGAGGTAATAAGAGGAAAAAATGTTCGTATTTTAGTGATATTTCCAAACGTTAAGTCTAGACAAATTTTTTCAAAATCAATATTTATACCGACGCAGATTTGAGTGCGAACATGTTAACCTTCCGCAAATTAACTTGCATTCTTGTTACTGTTGCATATGTCAAGGCGCTTGATTTGAGTTTTTTGAAAAGTGCATTTGAACAAGCTATGGGATCTGCAATGGGTACTTTCATAGATTGTGTAACATTACAATATTGTGACTGTGGTAAGTTTTATTTCTTTATTATTTATTTTTAATATAGGTTTGTAAGATTTTTATTACTTTGTTGGGACTTCCACCCCAAACTCTCTGTGCTCATCAATCGTGATGATTACCACGGAATCGATAACAAAAATAGCTAATTAATGGCACATATTAAAAAAATATTTTGCTCTAGACATTGTTATTGTTACATGAAAATAAAAATAAAAAATTCAATTAAGAGATCCCGAACATTTTTATTGTATTAACACAGATTTAATTCCCGATTTTTTGAGATAAAATTCAAATCTAATCATTTTGCACTGTCATCATTGGAACTTCATCTACAAATTTCTTTTTTCAAGTTTTGGGTACTGTAAAAAAATTGTAAAATTTTTTTGCCAAAGAAGTTATTAAGTAATAGTACAAAAAGTTAACTAACAATAATGTTTTTAAATTTCGTATTTTAATTGCATAAGTTGACAGCACATAGCCTTTTACCAAACCTTTTTATAGAAGAATACATAATTGATCGCCTGTCTCGTTCGTTTAAGTGGTAATCATTTGATCCAAAAGGCCATTTCATAGACATCAGTTGGTCGAAAGATAATTTCATCGAATCGGTTGATTTGTCGACAGGTCGTTTCTACGGCAAGACGTTTCGTCGACAGGGTTATTTTGTCGACAGGTGTTAACATGCAATTTAGTTGATCTTTTTGACGAATTAAACTAGAAATGAGCAAACTTTTTTGGCTAAGGGCAAAAAATCGAAAAAAAAGTTTGCTGAGATAAGTAAAAGCTTCTAAAATAAAAAAAGAACGATGTAAAAGGTTTAAATTAAATATTAAATGAGATGAATGAAATTGCAATTTTATTTTTAATAGTTCCTTACATTCAGATTCGAAGTGAGATGTACCTATTTTAAGAAACGAGGCAAAATGTTTGTCTGTTAATCTACTTCTGATTTTTCTCTAAGTTTTATAGTTAACAACACTTGTTAACATATATAAAAAGAAGCAAACATAGCACTGGTTTTCTGGGCATGAAATATTAAATTTGGGAATTGGTAATGATTTGAAAAACTCAAACTTTGGTTTGTTTAGAAACAACTGCTTTAGATGATTCTTAGATTGCAACTCAATTAATTCAAGCTGCAAATCCGACCTCACTGCTTTATAATTTACTCTAAAAGGCATGGTAAAAATATTTAATTCTGTTTGAATGGCACAGATACCTTGAAATCTGTGTTCAAACTCAAACTGAGTTTTTTCAAGCCATCTTCTTAAAATTTTCCTTGTTTACTGAGAGTATTGAATTTAACCTCGAGAAATGGGACAAGTCGTTCTTAGCTAGCTGCCCAGTTAACAGATTAAGCTTCAGTTTAAAAGCTTTGAGATGGACTCAGACCCAGAAGCAGAAAGTGCCTAATACTGTGACGTACGTCGCGAAACAAATGAAGTCCTGCAGAACAATTTGTGTCTTGAATAAAATTCTCCTTGCTTTAGAAGAGGGACATTTGACATCCAGCACAAATTTCAGCGCATTTATCAGTAATCTCCCTCTCCCATATTTTTTCCATTCTGAGGAGGAAATTAATGAATTAGCTTTGGGCTGTAACATTTTTATAAAATGAGTGTATCAGTTTTTTGCAGACAGCAGGAGAAATCGATCACCATTTTTATCAAGAGAGCTTCTAATTCTAAAGCAAGTCGTAAAGGAATTAAATTCCCAGATTTCCAATTTCATAAAGTTTATGACTTTTATATTTCCATTCCCATTTCAGAAGCAATTTGCGAATCGTGGGGATCCACGATTGAAAGAATTGTTTCTAAAAGATCAAATGCTTTCGATGGAGATGAAGAAGTTGTTGGAACAACAGACCAACGAATGTTTGTGTTTGCAAATAGTGCGCCATCTGGGCACTTGTCCTATCGAAAGATTTTTAAGGCAGCCCTTATTTTAATGTTCGGACCTTCATATCATAGGCATTTTATTAATAATTCATCATCATCATCGTCATAAACAAAATTTTGTACTTCAAAAGAGATTGAAAAAGTAGCAAATCAAGAATGTTTGCCTTGGTTTAAAAAATACTTGCCTATAATACTTGCCAAAAAACTATAGTAAATGCCCTCAAACGCATAAATCTAACATTTAAGTTTAACCGCTGCGTGCCTCACGAATTGACTGCTGAAGACGAGAGCAAAAGAAAAACAACCTGCTTGGCTCTGCTCAGAGATCAAAGAAAAGAGAACATTCTGGACAGAATAGTGACCTGTGATGAAAAATGGGTATACTACAACAATACTAGCCGTAAAGGAGGGTGGTCAGCACCCGGGGAATCAGCAGGTTCGGTTGCAAGACGAGCGCTTACTAACAAGAAGTTTCTTCTCTGTATCTGGTGGGATTGTCGTGGAATTATCTACAAGGAGTATCTGAAAAGCGGGCAGGCTATCAACAGTACAATATACAGCAATATGCTAATCAAAGTTAGCGATGCCATTCGCGAAAAACGAAAAAACGAGTTCAGAAGGAAGGTGGTTCTCTTTCATCAAGATAATGCCCGGCCACATGTCAGTGCAATGACCGGCTGGACCCTCCATACGCTGGAGTGGGATTTGATGCAACATCCACCATACAGTCCAGACATGGCGCCTTCGGATTACTATCTGTTTTCACATCTGCAGCTGCAACTTGATGGCACAATCTTCCGTTCAAATGACGAGGTCATAAATGAGGTCGATCGCTTTCTGGACTCGCGCACCCTTCCCAGTTCTTCGCAGAAGGGATTGAAAAGTTGCCAAAACGTTGGCAGACTATTTTCTATTTGAATGGAGATTACTATCCTCATTAGCTTTGCTGATTTTCTATGTATTTATCATTTTACAGGATTGTTTTATTTTGGCGGAAAACTTTTTACTCAACCCGATACATAGTTGCTCCAAAATTTTTGTTAAATTTTGTTGATTGTTTATAAAGTTATAGCGAGAAAAAAAATGTAGGACTAAAAAAAATTCCATATATCTATAAATATTTAAGCAAGGTTTTCGAAATTTTATGAAGTTATTGCAAATAACAATCAAAATAATGAATACAAAATACAAGCTTGATATTTGATTTTCTTGTATAGGTGTAAAAAAAAGTAGTGTAAAAATACAAGCTATTTTGAAAATTTCAAGAAACTTCCAAAATATTCAAAATGGAATTTTTCATAAGATACCAAATACGATTTAAAACAAAATTATAAAAAAAAAATTATATATTTTCTGCGAATGCGGAAAATGAAAGGATTATTTTAAATATTCATATCTTGCTCAATTTTTATCAATTTTTTTTCAAAAATTAAAATTATGTTTTTATTTTTAATTAAAATTTTCTTTAAAAAGTTTAATTTCATTGGCTACTTTTGCAGTTATAGTAAGAAAACGTAAGGCAAAAGAATTTTTTATTTATAAAAATGTCCATATTTTCATGAATATTTAAGCTAGGCTTGCATAATTTTGTGCATTTATTGCAGATAATAACCAAAGTAACTGCTATAGTCACAAGTTTATCGCTATAGTTTTTTGCATAGGTTGTTCAAGAAATTTTTTTTTCGTTTGTAATTTGTTGTCTGTCCTTCAGATAACTAAAAATGTAATTTTTTATTTATTTGCGTGAGAAATTGCTTGAATAAAGTCTTCTTAAGTTTTAAAATAATTCTCTAAGTATTTCATGAAAAATATGAAAAGAAGAATTAGAATAGAAGTGTTTCCAAAATTTAGTCCAACCCCTGTAAATAAGCAACAATTTTAGGTATCATACATAAAAAGAGTTGCCGGTTTTCTGATTCAGAAATTTGTGTAATGTTATATTTGGAAAACATTCTTAGTGTTAATAAATGTTTTTATTATATATTTGTAGAAGTGCTTGAAGAAGAAAAAATATGTTGGGAAATGTTGCCACAAAATGTAAGTTAAAAAAAAAAAAACAATTCTTTTTGAAATGCCATAGTTTTTTTTTTTAAAAAAAGAAGTAGTTTAGTAAAAATCAATTGTAATAGTAAAACTGTTAAATAAAAAAATATTTCTAATTCTTTCAATTTTATTCTTCTTAATTTAGTTTATAAGTATAGAGTCCCCAAAAGCATGATTTTTTAAAACTAGATAACCAACAAATAAAATCATTATAAGAAAAGTAAGATGAAATTCTGATACAAATTCATGAAAATCCGACCATTAGATCTAAAATTTTCCAGGGTGTTTAAATTTTTTTGCAGCGTGCAGGGAAAAAATACGGAACATCCTGAATAACTTTTCATCTAATGATCGGATTTTCACGTACTAGGACTCAAACTTAATAGATAACAGGGAAAGGGAACTTAAATAAGTACAGGCGATACTTTAATCAAATACAAAAACGTACTTTCTCTTAATAAACATACCATTATTAAACGGATTTTTGATTTTTTCCTCCTCAAAAGCATAGCCGCAATCTTGAAAATATAATTACAATGATTTGGTTAGTAGAGCTGTCGAAAAATTAGATCCCCCTAATGTTAATCATAGTTTTCTTTGAGCCTCTCATTATTTTTTAAACGTTTTTACAGACTAAAAACTGTATTGTAGCTCTAATCTTCAAAGTCATTTCCATCAGTTTTCAAACTTCATGTATATTTGCACTTATTAAAATTTCATGCTAATTTCTATCTCTTTCTTTATTGAACATAATTCTTTACTAAAATCAGATTTTTAAAATGAAGTGTATTCTTAAATAAGAAATATTGATTTGTTTGCAATTATTATGTTCAGTTGTTTAATTCCTTTTAAACAAAGTTGAAACAAAAATCACTTAAAATGCAAAACTGTTAGTCCCATTATTTTTTGTTCCGTTTCGAGTACCTTACCATTTGATTGATTTAGCAATGATAATTCATGATGAAAATGTTGCATCGCTAGTTTCAATCTAATGAATATTAAAGCACAGGGATATACATTGAATTAAACATCTAAGAATGCATGTATGCAAGTATTTTGTAAAGATGCATTTTAATGATTTTTGATCCCAACAGATTTAACGTGCACTAGTCACTAATACTCTTCAGCCAACGGGATTTGAATTTCCATTCTATCGTACATGAGTCCAACGTCTTACCAACCAGGCAAGAATCGTTTAAAATGAATATATTTGGAGAGCTCGAAAAGTCAGATCAGAAAACAAGAAACAGTCGTGTTTGATATTTTGAAAACAAATTATACCAAATAGGGCATTTATTCCTGAAATTGCGCCAGTTAAAGAAGTGAGGTGTGGGCCACTAAAAGTTCTATAAGCGTAATTTTAGAATTTTGATCCAATGAATTTTTCTTGAAATAGTTGACCGTTTTCCATAGTTTTCGTTCCCTGTATAACACAAGCATACTACATGCAGGGTGTTTTGTAATGACCATCTTTAATGTGCATTCGTGAAATTCTTAAAAAAAATGAAAATAAAAAAATAAACTCATTTATGGTTGAACATTAATATCTAACCGAGAAAAACCCAAAGCACTTTCGAAATGGGACAAATCACGAGACAGAAAAGCAGGAAGTTAGGTTTTACTGCGGGAAGAATAAGAGAAAAGGTGAAAAAGGATTATTAGAAACGCTTTCAAGTTTCTACCATGAATTAAATATGTTCTGATGCCTATTCCATTTGCCTTACACTACTGTACTTGGTCAATTTTTGAAAGTTTTTTTTTTCGGTACGATATTATTTATTTTCAATTTTGATGATTCTAAAAGCGCATGTTTGATAGTTAATTAAGTTATTTACTGAAACTTCATAATTGGTACAAAGCAATTTTGAGTTATTTAATGAGTTTTTAACTATATTTCAGATTATTACCTTTCTTAGAAATACGGTGATTGCAGAATGTGAATTCGAAGGAGATCAACCTGAATGGCCTGACTGTAAAGAGGGAAATATGAATGAATGCTTTTTGCCTTTTATGTGTTCGGACAAGAAGAAATTCGTAAGGAAGTTTCAAGCTATTTATTACCATTTCTATAAGTTAATAAGTTAAAAAAAATATTAATTATATATATATATATATATACACCCTTGTGCAAATTAATTGAAACAAACTCAATAAATTCAGAAAACTAAGAGAAAATGCTATTTTATTTAAATTTATACAAACTCAAAAACTTTTAGTACATAATATGATCTCCACGACACTTTATTAACATTTGGACACGATTCGGCCTGGATTCCACTAATTTTTTACAGTCATTTATAATATTTGTGTCCTTGTACCACACATGAATTAACACCGTGATCAGCTTCTCCATAGTTGTACAGTCCATATTTAATAGGCGATTCTTGCATATGGCCTAGAGATTCTCAATTGGGTTGATATCCGGAGAGTTTCCTGGCCATTCCAATGTCTCAATTTGATTATCAGACATGAATTTCTTGACAATTTTGGACGTATGGCAAGGAGCTAAATCCTGTTGAAAAATCCCTGTTCCATCAGGGTATCGTTTCTTCAACTCTGGAACAACTTTTTTACCCAGAATAGTAATGTTCTGCTCAGAACGCATCATACCGTCAATAGGCTGCAAAGGTCCAACCCCATAGTAACCGAAACAACCTCAAAACATCTTCTTTTGCGGGTGTATATAACACGAAAAAAAAAAGTTTGTTTCAATTAATTTGCACAAGGGTATATATATATATATATATATATATATATATATATATATATATATATATATATATATATATATATATATATATATATACACACACACACTAGCGTGCAAAAGTGTTTGGTCATACTCAATATTATACCTTTTTCATTTAAAACATAACTATGCCGACTGTAAACTCATTTTTCACATGGTCTTATATGTTTATCAACACAGAAATGGTTTAACAGCTTCAAAAATCGCTCGAAAATACAAACAGTTCACACTGAGCCGCGATGGCTCAGGGGATAGAGCGTTCGCCTTCCAATGAGGCGAACCGGGTTCGAATCCCAGTCGATACGAATTCCGCATCCGGCTTGCACTGACCACAGTGCTGACGTGAAATATCCTCAGTGGTAGACGGATCATGGGTTAGAGTCCCCTTGCCGTCAGGCTAACCGTGGGAGGTTCTCGTGGTCTTCCTCTCCATGTAACGCAAATGCGGGTTAGCTCCATCAAAAAGTCCTCCACGAAGGCAAATTTTTCCCAATACTCGATCCAGGAGTTCCCTTGTCTTCTGGATTGGGTTCAAAATTACAAGGCTACGGAGTTGAACATTAGTAGCCGTAAACCCATTAAGTTGGGTCGGCTGTTCAACGACGGTTATATAAAAAAAAAAACAGTTCACACTGTAACTACATATTGAGTTGATTGTATATTTCGTGTTTAGCATTTAACGTTTTCTTAAGTAAGTTTTGAAGTAAATTCAATTATATATAATAATAATATCTATTTAAAATACAAGTTCTATTACTGAATATGTATTGTAGACGGTTTTTGTATGTGTAATTACTGAATATAATTCTTAATTTGGTACGCATACTAACAACTTGATATAGAATATTTTTTTAGTAAGACTTTTGCGAACATGAGTCGAAAAATAAGAAAAAAAGAGCAGAATATTCAATTGAGCTACGTGCGAAAATTCAAATTTTATCTGAAGAAGGGTACTCGTGTGAAAAAATAGCAAAAAGACTGAACATTCCTAAGTCAGGTTAATATACACGTTAGCACGATTCAGAACAACGACGAACTCAACTAAAAACGCACAGGAAGACCGAGATGCACAACAAAGATGGAAGATAAACATATCGTAATTACGAGCAAATGTAATAGACAACTTCCAGTCACTATGATTAAAATAGAATTGAATAAAGAAAGAAAACTCAAATATCAGTTGATACGGTCAAGAGACGACTACGTAGCGTTGAACTAAATGGTCGCATAGTGTGTCAAAAACCTTTGCTACGGCTTGTAAATAAACAAAAAAAACTTAAGTGGGCAAGAGATCATAAAACGAGGACATTTGATCAATGGAAAAAAGTATTTTGAACAGGTGAATTAAAGTTTGAATTATTTGGAACCAGAGGACGTCAGTATGTCCGATGAGGCGAAAGTGTGAATGATAATTGTTTGAGCTATTCAGTGAAACACGGTGGTGGTAATGTCATGATTTGGGGTGGATGTGGAGGAGGAAAAGTTGGTGATTTAGTTCAAGTCAAGTCAACAATGGATAAAAAAGTGTACAATAGTATTTTGGTTCATCATGAGGTGCCATTTGGTATTCGTAATATTGGTAAAGGGTGTGTCTTTCAGTAAGACAATAACCCTAAGCACACTTCTAAATTATGTTCAAATTATTTGAAGACGAAAGAAAAGCAGAATTAAGTTGTGAAACGTTTGAAAAGTTACGCTCTCGAATGCCAGATCTCTGTAAGGCTGTCATCCGCGCTAAAGCAACACCTCCTAGAAAAGAGTAGGCCTCAGCACGGGTTACCATAAATATCCTTTAGTAGTCCAAACGTAATGACATATTTCGTATTTTCAACCACTGCGCAGCTTAGTACCCCGAACGTAATGACATCTTTCTTATTTTTCATCAACTGCGCAATTAACTTCGACACATCGGACTACTAAATTGATCCGTGCTGAGGCCTTCCTTCTTCTAGGAGGTGTTGATGAAAGGTGGTCATATTGACGAAAGTAAAATCGATATAGAAGTTGTGTATATCTGTTGTTTACTAAAAAATTCTTATTTATGAGGTATTAAAATATTGTTGAGAAATGTATTAGTAATAAATTGTTGAAATGAATGAGCATAATTTGTCTTTTTTATAGACAATTCACACACTGACCAGACTTTTGCACGCTAGTGTGTATATATATGTGTAACTTATTAACTTAATCTTATATTAACTTAATATATATAAAAGTTCATATGAATATTAGTCAATTTGATGACATCTGGCCTTTACCCATGGAATTACCATTGCGGGTTAACCAATTATTTAATAACTTTGGTATTAAAAAAAAATGAATGAATACTCTCTTAATTTGAAATGACTGTGTAGGAAAATAAGTCACGAAAAATCCTCCTCAAACTACGAAAAAGAAATGTTATTGTAAAGGAGGTGATCCTTACAGTTCTGAAAATAGCCCCGAATAATTATGATCTAATAATCGGATTTTTATGTATTACTGGGTGATTTTAATCTCAAATGGGCGATTTCAAAAACGCTAATTAATAAGTGCAGATATAATATTTTAAATTTCAAAATCAGACAGAAATTTTTTTCTCTGAATAAACAAACCTTTTTTTCGACTGATTTGGATTCCGTAACCCTCAAAAAATAAGAGGTGGCTGCTATCAGGAAAATGTGGGGAGTGCTCGAAAGTTTGGACCTCATAATACGCTTAATAAATACGTCTTAAATACGCTTTTTGTTTATTTCGCCATATCTCGAGAATATTTTAAATGAGTTAAAAAATTAAGTCAATCTTACATTTAAAACTGATTCCTGAGAAATCGATTTTGTTCAACTTCAGCATTTTGCCTTCTAAATTCTCATTCTTTAAAATGGTCTAAAAATTTATATAAATTACTATTCAAAACTTTTCGACTATTATTAAATAATATAGAAACATAAAGTATTGGTTAAATTTTAATTTTTGAATGGAAACATCTTTAAATAAATGAATTTTTATTATTGTATACAAAAAACTTTAGATTCGTTTTTAGGTAATGCAATTATTAGGTAATTCGTTTTTAGGTAATGCAATTATTAGGTAATTCGTTTTTAGGTAATGCAATTATTAGGTAATTCGTTTTTAGGTAATGCAATTATTAGGTAATTCGTTTTTAGGTAATGCAATTATTAGGTAATTCAATTTTAGATAATGCAATTATTAGGTAATTCGTTTTTAGGTAATGCAATTATTAGTTAAGCCGTTTTTAGGTAATGCTCGAGGTAATGTAAAATCGCAAAAAGTAAACTTAACATTAAGGTGTTCAAATATTGAACTGATATCCTAACCAAATTATTGGTACCATATATTCACCAGATTGCGCCTTCCTATATTTTGAGGGCAAGGAATCAGAATTCAACGAGAAAAGTAGATTTAGTCCACGAAAGTTCGTTTTTGTTGCTAAATTTATAAATTAAAATATCGTCTGCTTTTATTAAGTACCGTATTCGTACCGTCAATCCTTAAATATATTGAGATGACATAAAGTAGTACATGAAAATTCAATCATTAAACCGGAAGTTGTTTAGGGTGTTTTCTGTTTTTGCGCAATATCTTTTAAAAAGAGTGAATGATGAATTTTTAAAATTAAAAATTTAATTAAAATTTTCAGATCGATATAAAGTTGTCACTGAGATTATATTTAACTGAAATGGCAAGCTGGAAAGGGGCTAAAATACTTTTTCGGGGTCAAAAACACAGATTTTAATATTTTTAAGAAACATAATAATAAAATAAATTTCAGATAATGATTTCAAAAATGTAGAATTTAGAATACAAAGTTGCTGTAAAAAAATAAAATGCAAAAATAATATTTAGATCCTGGAAAATTATCAGAAAGCTTTCACTATCAAAAATTTTTACTATCACATAATTTTCATTATCATTCTGTTCATTCATCGGATCATTCATCTATCATTTCATTTCATTCATCAGAAATTTTAAATTTTTAATCAACAATCAATTTTTAGGTTAGGTTATTCATGAATATTCCGAGTTATTTTAACTTTTCCAGGAAATCTAAAAATGAAATTTCTTTTACATATATTTTTTTGCACTGTTAACATTTAAATTTTTTAATTTCAAATTCTAAATTTGGTTCATATTTGTGATTTACACTGTGTCACTTAAGATTTTGAATTTCGAAAAACTAAGAGAAAAAATGCTTCTTCATTATACACGACTAATATTCATGAAAGATTATCTGTTGCACCCCGAAGGAGTCTTAAATTATTCTACCCCAAGATACGGGAGCTGCAACCACAATATTTTTTTATATTACTAGAGGGCTCCGCCCCCTGCTCGCTGACGCTCGCCAACCCCCGTAATATTACACGGATATTTTGCCTAAATAATTTTGCTTCTTGCTCATCAGAAAGAAGTAAGTTTTTCAAAAATAAAGGATATTCATGCAGCGGAGGTATATGTATGTTATCATTATGGCAGCAAGAATTAACAGAGCGCCCTTTTGCAGAAGCAAATCTCAAAGCTCCACAATAACTGCATTTTGAAAACATTTTGCCAAGACTATGTTTTGCCACTTTGATAGGTAACAATTTCGATAAATCACCAGCAAACTCATGTTGTTTTGATTTTAAAATAGGTGGATTAGGATTTTGGTCCATATCATTGTCAACATTGCGAAAGCGAATTGGTACAGTGTGCATTCCAACCACATTTTCTGTATTTACAGGTCTGGTTTGATGTGGGCAAATGAAAGTCGATGTTGTTGCGACTGTGTAGCAATTACACACATTCTCTTTTAGCTCAACCTTTGTTAGTTTAACTTTTTTTTTGTTAGTTGAATCATCATTAGGTTGTATAAGCAAAAGAGCATTATTTTCTTCTATACTATGAAGTTTACGTTTTTCCCGCTTTCGATTAGCTTTCGCATTGAGTTGCGACTTTTTAGTAATGTTAGGTCTTTTCTTTTTAGGCATTACTTGTAAATAAACAAATCGAATTAAGATTTAAAACCAGATTAAACTTACGAATTAACGTTTTAGAAAACAAATAATCAGATTAATCAATATATCAATACGAAATAAGTTGAGATGTTGTAAAACTGAAGAATGAAATTCTAACTATTTTGTGATTGGTTGCATCTCTGAAAAAGAAAATTCAGACTTGTAAATCGCTTTTTTAAGCTTGCCGTTTTCAGACATGTGATTGGCTGTTGTGAACGGCGGTTATTCTTCATTATTAACTGCAAAATCGTGCTTTAAAACTAAAATAAATAAAAATTTAAAATTATGTAAAAGATTTGAATGCCCTAAATGTCTTCCTTGAAAGATTCTGAATGAATTGATTCCTTAATCTTAGATTATCATCACGTAGTTAAAAAGTTTTTCAGGGGACAAAATTAACTGCAAAAACTTTTTTTTAGAATAGAGAGATTATAGTATCATTTTATGCAAATCAAAATGTCTGCATCTGCACTCTAACAATGTTGCAAATGTTTAATATCTTTATTTTATCTTCTTTTCCAATATTATGAAAATAATATTCTACACTTGTACTGTAACAATGTTTTACTGCTGATCTCATGCAAAAACATTAAAAAATTCGCGATATATTTATATATAATAATATATATATATATATATATATATATATATATATATATATATATATATATATATATATATATATATATATATATATATATATATATATAGACAGTGGTACCTCGAGATACGAGTGCCCTAACATATGAGTTATTTGAGATACGAGCTGTTGAGGGAGCGAAATTTTGTTTTGAGATACGAGTGACATTTTAGTTACGAGGAACGGCCATGCAAGCCTCTCTCGTCCCCGACAATGTTCCTGCTCACCCACCGAACCTCGAACATGACATCCTCGACGAGTTCGAGTTTATAAAGGTTCTCTATCTACCGCCTAACACCACTCCTATCTTGCAGCCCATGGATCAGCAGGTGATTTCTAATATTAAAAACCTGTATACTAAGCACCTGTTCCGGCGCTGCTTTGAGGTGACAGAGAACACAAACCTCACCATTAGAGAGTACTGGAAGGACCACTTTAACATCGTGATATGCCTCAGAATTATAGATCAGGCCTGGCTGAGTGTTACAACGAGAACCTTGACCTCTGCATGACAGCTGTGGTCTGAGTGAGTCTGTAGCCAAAAATTGTGCTGTCGCCCGAGTCTGTAGCTGAGTCAGTAGCTTCGAAAGATTCATACCCGAAATGCCAATAGAGGAGGAGGAGATTGTGTCTCTGGGAAAATCCATGGACCTGGTGATGAGTGAGAGAGACGTTAGCGAGCTCGCCGAGGAGCACTTTCAGGAACTGACGACCGAAGAATTACAAGATTTACAGTCGCAGCATTCGGGGTTCTGCAAGAAATTGGTTTCAAGGAAGAGCCAGAGGTGGAGGAGGTTATCTCTGCAAGTGAGATAAAAGAGTTCTTGGGTATGTGGGAGAAAATTTCACAGTTCGTGGTAAAGAAACACCTCGAAAACTTGCAACTGGTCGTACATCCGAGCTATTTAGCGACACTTGCCTAACTCATTTCTGCAGCATTCTGAAAAGGAGGAGGAAACAAACCTCCTTGGACAGTTTTTTTTAATCCGGCTAAAAAAGCAAAGACCAGTGAAAAGAAATGCAGTGACTAAAATTAAGCATACAGTAGCATTTAAGTTGTGTGTAAGTTGCATTTTAGTGACCAAAATACAAATATGTATGTACACTTTATAAAACCAGTTTTTTTTTGCTTTGCATTCTCTTTTATTATGTTTTTATACAATATTTGTCATTTATAAATACATTTTTCTTTTTCAAAAACACGTAACAAAACAATTGGGGGTAGCATTTTTGGGGCTGGAATGGATTAATGGCATTTCAATTAATTTCAATGGGGAAAATTGCTTTGAGATACGAGCAAGGTTACGGAACGTTAAACTCGTATCTCGAGGTATCACTGTATATATGAATGGGACCTGTGGGTGCTTGTGAGCGACGGACACTCCCGATAAATGCTGGGAAGACGTGTAGACTTTACGGTTATGATAGCCTCATGGGATACTGAATTGGAGATTGATCATTCTTTGGTTCAAATCAAAATTACGATCTGTGGATAAATTAAAATAGTATGATTGGGTCAGCCCTGTACAGTGAGCTGTGACGTGTGTTTGGCTGGTCGTATGGTAAGTCGCATGAAATCGGCCGTAGATGGCGCCACTGAAAAAACAGGAAACGCACCCTCTGTCTTAAAAATTGGCTTGATTTCAAGCACGCTTGCTGGTATTGAAAAGTGACATAAGTAAAAGCAACTTTCTCTTTCTTATAGACAGGTAATATATTCAACCAAACAGGTTTTGATCTTTTCAGTCCTGCCTATCTCGGCAGTGATTTCTTAGATTCCTGTTATCTTTGATTAAATGTTAGTTTGCAAATCCAAATGTGTACTAACCCAATAATAGTAAAAATTTCAAACCCAATAATAGTGAAAGTTATAATTTTGAGCGATATTTATGTAACAATGCATAAAAAAATTAAGTTATTACGTAACAATGCATAAAATGCAATAATTAACAATGCATGATATGCAATAATTATGTAGCAATGCATAAAACGCGTAACAAATTTAATTTTTTGTTACTTGAGTGAAAATTTTAAATTGTAAAATGCTTTTAACTGTTAAACCAAAATCGTTTAAATTAAGAAACACTTAACTTTCTAAATTTAAGTAATTTTGATTAACAATTTAATATTTATAATTTTATTTTTCACCATGTCCTGCTTTAAATTTGTTGCAGAAAAGTTACTTGACGAAAATTTCTGCTTCTGTCGTAGAATACAATGTAAGTAATTGTTCTTAAAAATAAAAAATCTAATGTTTAGATTTCTAATCTAGCAAATAGTTTTTTTACCTGAATCTTATTTACAGAAAGATCTTGTAACTTCAACAGATCCAATAAAAGTTGCTGACAATAAGAAAGTGGAAGATTTTAGGGTAAGTTGAAATTTCTTTCGATTTCCAAAAAACATATCCAATTCAATTAAATACACTTTAAGCATGTTTCATGTGCAAAATTTACAGGAATGTGTGTGGAAGACTGCGAGATACTTTACGAAGTTTTGAAAATAAATAAATAAATTAATAAATGAAAATCTAAAAAAATCAAATAACTAAAAAAGGATAATATAATTCTAATATTGCCCAGCTTAAAAAAAAAACGAATGGGGCCCATTAATTTTGAATGAAAGACGTAAGGAAGTTTTGATTGTGTTTGAAGTTATTACAAAAGCGCCCTATGTTTTGCGGTTTCGGATTCACATAAACCCAACTTTTTAGTCTTCTTGGAGAAAAAAAAAATTTATAATTATTTTCCGTTTTCAATCATACGTTTGTAGCTTTAAATAAGAAAGTAATTGAAGTTTAAAATGGAAAAAATTCTTACCGCTTGGAAGCAAATACCGTTTGGGAAACAAATGCAGCGCTAGTATCAGCATAATATTTATGGCTATAGTTGAAATTTAAGTACTCTAGTTAGTCGGACATTAGTCGAAGTTTTGAGTGACTCTAAATCCCCAATGAAATACTTATTCCTTACAAAAGATTTCTATTGTCATTTAGAGCACCATTTAGCATTTTGACATCCTTGTCTTTTTAAAACGTGAACAAAATTTTTGATATAGATAAATTCCCAAATGCCTGTATAATACTACGATAAACGCAGTATATAGCAGCAAGAAAAAAAAAGGATTTGTGTCGTCATTTAGAGCAACAGTTAATATTTTTATTTCGCTTTTTTATTTCGTAGTGAACCTCCAAGGGACGTTCAGTTGATAAGGAAACAATATAAATAGATATTCTCATATGAAAAAAATGGTAAAAACTCCCAGTTACATTCGATCAAACGCGTATCAGTAAAATTTAAAGTTGCAATATTTTTTTTTTTTTTTAAGAAAAATATTAAATAAATTCAGACTGTTGCAGAACTGTTTCTTTAATATTACAAGATCGAATAGGATCAGTTCGGACAAGCCATTTTTTATGAATTTAATATTTTTAAAAAGCGTAAAATTACAGGGAATTTCGTAAAAGCCACCCTAAATGTGTCTTTCAAAAATCCACCTTACAAAGGGAGCAAAAAAGTATACTCATTAAGATTGTATATTATTAATTATGTGAGGAAAAAATGTTATTATAATAGGACATTTAACAGTAGGAAAAGTCGAATGTAATAAATATTAAAAAAAGGTTTAATTAGAGATTGAAACTTAAAGGCGTTTATGATTAGCGTCTTTTAACACTTCTCTGAGTTCCCCGCAAATCAAACCTGTTTTGTTGTTTCTTACATACGCCTTCCAGTACTGCGACACGGTTTTGCTTTTTTCTAGGCTAAATATTACTTTGAAAACTCAAATGTGCATGCTTTTTTGTTTTCATTTTTATAAGGATTTTAGAAATACAATATTAAGAGTGGCCTCTACAGAGCACTCTGCAGTGTTTCCTGTTCAATGCTTCAGAGATAAAATTTTGATTTTTCTTTCAGGTTTGCTTTTCTCCATTTGTTAGCTATTGCATGGTGTTACCTACATACTGCAAAAGGTAGGTAATACAAGTAAAAAGAAATCTTAAAGTTTATTCTTGCTTGAATAATATTTCGAATGACTGTTTAAAAATATTAAAAATATTTAGTGTTATTCCACTGAAGGAGTAATTACAAAAAGATGAGTAACTAGAATATCTAACTGTACCGGCCAGTTGGCCGAGCTGTTAGCACGCCTGACTGCGAAGCCATTGGCTGCGGGTTCGAATTCCGCTCTGGACATGGATGCTTCTCTCTCTCTTTGTGCTGTCCTCTGTTGTGTGTGTGTGTGTGTGTGTGTGTGTGTGTGATGTGTTGAATGTGGCCCACCCTATAAACGGGTTTGTGGCAGTGTGGCGTGGGCAATGTTGCTTGGTTCACAGGTGCCCACAGGGTAACGCAAAATGAGCAACAATTCTGGCATCTTCATAGGCAAAGATTCAAATTCAGTGCCTGCCATTGGAAAAAAAAAGATTATCTAACTGCATTTGTGATTGGAGTTGATGTTTAACAATAATTAGGCTAAAACTGCGATGAAATCTTGAAAACATTTAAACATAAATTATAAATATTATTCAGTATCACTTTTCAGTATCACTAAAATATCATCAGTGGTAGACGGATCATGGGTTAGAGTTTCCATGCCGTCAATATTTGGTTGACTGTTCAACGACTGTTACAAAATGAAATAAATACTTTTCTGCGGACCAGAAGAGCCTGGTTGGTAGGGCATTGGACTTGTGTTCGAGAGAAGAGGAGTTCGAATTCAGATGGGCGAGGTATACCCATGCATTAAATGGTGACTGATGCACGTTAAAACTGTTGGGATCTTAGAGTTCTATAAGTTCTCATAACAAATCAAAACTCTGGGGTTGTTGATCCAGGAGTTCCTTTGTCTTCTGGATTGGGTTCAAAAATTACAAGGCTACGGATTTAAACACTGGTAGCGGTAAGCTCAAATTGAACAACGGTTATAAAACAAAATATTATATTGTGGAGTCATAGTGGCTCAGGAGATAGAGCGCTTGTCGC
Organism: Parasteatoda lunata; assembly: GCA_949128135.1. Classification (NCBI taxonomy): domain Eukaryota; kingdom Metazoa; phylum Arthropoda; class Arachnida; order Araneae; family Theridiidae; genus Parasteatoda; species Parasteatoda lunata. The sequence goes on from OX421975.1 coordinate 88,694,850, forward strand.
CCAATGAGATGAAACGGGTTCGACTCCCAGCGATGGCTGGTATATACGAAAGTCACACCCACCCCCAGAGATCACAGTGATGACGTAAAATATCCTCAGTGATAGATGAATCATGGGTAGAGTCCTTTTGACGTCAGGCTAACTATGGGAGGTTTTCATGGTTTTCCTATCTATGTAACGCAATTGCGGAGGTTAGTTTCATCAAAAAGTACTCCGCGAAGGCAAGTTTTTCTCAATACTTGATCCAGGAGCTGCTCTGTCTTCTGGATTGAGTTCGAAATTACAAGATTATTACAACTCAAAATTGGGTAGGTTGTTCAACGACGTTTATAAAATAAAATGAAATACTTTTGTGCATAAGAAAATGTAGAGTTACTCGTGTTATCAACATGGAAATTGCCTTTTTAAATATAAGCTTATTGTTGAATAAATATACTTAATAAGTCAGAATGCTAATGCTTTTGAGTAGATGGTGGTGATCTGGCACATTTTTTATTACCTTCATTATTTCTTGCTTCTTTTATTTCACTTTTCTAATTTTTTCTATTAAAGAAACAGTAAAAATATTTATATATTTGAAAACAAAGAAAAATTTCATCAGTATTCATTCATAACTGTTTGATTCAACCTCACTCATAATTGTTCGATAATAAATGTTACGAATTTAAATATTTATATTTAATTTTTCCACAAATGACTTGTAGCTGACAATAAACGGACTGTGATTTTTAGTATTATTTTTATAACAGCATTTCTGATTTATTTCTTTTTGTATAATTCACTTTTTTGTTGTTTTTTCTATCTATTAAAGAAACAGTATAAATATTTATATATTTGAAAACGATGAAAAATGTCAACAGTATTTACTCATAATTATTCGATTCATCCTCAACTTAACTTCGATATTAAATTTTACAAATTTAAATATCTGAACTTTTTTTCGTCCACAATTGTCTCGTTACAGATGATAAATGAATAATGTCTTTATTATTATTTTTCCTTATGCATATTCTACCTGTTGGTACAGTATTAGAGTGATTGTGCATGCATTATTATGGAATTTTTTCTGTGGTTTTAAACTTTATCATGAGCTATTTTTTGTTAGTACCTCATAAGCCATTTCAGGTTTAGTAAAGTTTAGAAATAAAAACTATTCAATTATATTTTTCATTTTTATACTCTTCAAAATGAATTGTTATGATATGAATAGTGAGAGTTTAGGTTCTGAAGCTATACTTATATCTAAATAAAGTGCTCATCTATCTAAAACAATTATGAAAAGTGCAGCTTTCTTTGAATCACAATAGGTGTGAAAAAAGGAATATTGATTTATATTTGTCAATAATTTTGTAAAAGTGCTGTATTCTGATTAAGTATATTTAATATGTTTTATTTTTAAAATTAAAGAGAAAAAAAAAACGCCAAATTTGGCAAAACAAAGAGTATTTTGAAAAATCCATTAGAAAATAACATAAACATGCTGTTGTAACCTTAATGATGCTTAAAGGTTAACTTATTTGCGCGTGTAAAGATTCTTAATAAAATATTTTTTTATTTCAGGTCTTTAAACAAATTATTTAACCAATATTTTTAGGAAAAAAATTTGTTTTTTTTTTTTGTTGCTTTAATGTGTTTAAGTTTAGCGAAGAAACAAAAAAAAATGCATTATTTATTACTGAAAGAGTTACGATTAAAAAAGATCCTAACCGTACTAAAAAAAAATTAAATTTTTTTTAAAAAAAAACTCACTGCTTTTTTTTAAAAAAAAATGAAAATTAAATGAGATTTTTAGATAAGCATTGTTTTATTACTTATTTTATTTTTATGAAGTTTTCTTTTGTCTTTCAGTGATTTAGGTTGAAAATTGAGGGAAATCTCCTTGCCTCTTTGAAAAAAAAAAGAAAAAAAAAGAATGAAATGCTTGAAAAATATATTTTCGCAGATACTATTAAAGATAATTATTTGAAACATCTATAGGTTTTTGAATGTTTTTTTACAGTATGTTAACGACATAAAATTGGAATATATTTGTTACAGGCTCTGAGAATTAGTAGTTATTTTTTCCATAGCTAGAAGGCTCCGCTCAAAAACCATCAATGTTTTTCCAGTGAAAGTCGATATTTTCTCATACACTAGAACATTTTATAATTAAATTATGTAGTCATTATAATTTTATTTAAGAAAATTTTGCTAATATGATAAGCGTAATGAAATGAACCGTTACCATGATTTGAAAAATAATCAGTTGTTTTTAAAAATTTAAAAAAATAAAAATAATTTAGGAATACAGTATGCCAGACACTAAAATAAGAGAGGTAGTTTTACCAATATACGGGACTTCATTAACAGCCGCCTTACTAGCTTGGTCACCTTTCAAAATTATTTTGTACAACCTATAAACTGTAAGGGTAACCAAGCCGAATGCACTACTTATTTCTATTTGAAAATTCAAATTTTTTAACCCATCTTTAATTAGTTTTAAACAATATATTGTATTTTTTTAAACTGTCTAGCTGTTGTCTTAGGTTTTTCCCGAGTGGAAGTACTTTGATTTCAATTTTAACCAGTTTCAAATAATGTACGTGATACTGTCAAAGTTCTTTATTGAATTTTAATTAAAAATCTCTCCTTCAGCCATTGAATCACAGAAATCCCCCTAAGCATGAGTTCGGCACCTTTCAGCATTGTAGGCAGCAAAAGTATTAAAATAATTTCCATCTCTGCCTGGAGATCAGATAGAAAAACTTATCCTTAATGCTTCATCACGCGATGTACTACTTCCTCAAGCACATCTCGAACCATAACTCTAGTATCGTAAAATATATTTTAAAAAAAAGGTGTACTTGATAGTGACGTCATAGTAGTTAAATCGTGGTGTTTGTCGACTCAGGAAAACAAAAAGGTTCAATATACACGTATGACGTCTTTTACCAGTTTCCAATTAAATCTGATTTAATTCACATGGTTAGGGATATCAAAATTTTTTGTTCACTAGTTGCAAGAACCAGCTTTGGTATGACAGTATGCGGAACGATAGTACCGTTTATTGTTTAAAATTTCTTCAGCCATTTTAAAAAAGGATAAAAAAATAAACTTAAATAATTACATACTTCAATAAGTTTTTATTTCTGTAAAAATATAAAATTATTCTAAATATATATTTAGCGTAACTATTCAGTGATAGAGAACGAGTAATTAAAAATACACAATACGGAAGAGAAATATATTTTTTGTATAACAATTACTAAAAAAAATTTCAAATTACATGCTAATGGCACCCCAGGTAGACAACCTTCCCAGTACTGAGCGCGCCCGATGATGCTAGTAGAAAAATATTTGTTACATGAATAATACACTAATATAATTGTGTGAACTCTTCCTTCTTAATTGGAATGACTCTATATAAGATAATCTATTTTTTAAGGAACATACATGTTTTACTATCAAACTATTCCTCAGTATTGTTTTCAGATATATGTAATTTATAAGTTCCTGAAATTTCAACTAGTTAGCAGCTCAGTACACAGAAACATCCATTTAGTTTTACGCAAACCACTGTAATTTCTTGTAATCAAAAACGTTTTTTTTTTTTTTTTTTTTTTTGCGCAATTTATAATTTTAGTTTGTAACTGCGGTTGAGCAATTCAAAATTATATATTTCCTTTTAATTTCCCTTCCTTAATGTAACAATGTTTCTCAATGTAAAGCAAAATTTACTTCTTTTATGTCGTATTGCAATTTTTATTTCCCGATAAGTATACCTAACTTATGCTTAACAGGCATTACGAGTTTTTTAAGCCAAAAAACATTGAGTGAAAAAAAAAGAGTGACATTCGTTCATGCCGAAACCAAAGTGCGTGTGTTTTATACTGATTAGAATAATTATTCTAAGTAATTGAAAGAAAATTTTTTTAAATTTGAAACGGGTGCATTTTTTGAAAGGAAAACGTTCCTATTCTCTTGTAGTAGTCGATTGTTTGTAATCACGAATCGATAATTTTTTAAGGTTTCCCTAAAAGCTAAATTTATTCTATAAAAAAACTAGCACGAGATATTTTATTATTTTTCATAACTTCAATAAGCTGAATTACTGATATACTTTTTTATCATAAAAAAAATTATTTTAAACAGCTGCTTTTGCTTAATAATTTTTTGTGTGTGTGTGTAAAATATCACTAAATACGAGAAAAGAAATAGCGATTGCAAAAGGAAAGATAGTATCGACACATTAGGGTGTTAGGTATTCACCGCTTTTAGTATTTTTATTTTTTAGATCCCTCTTATGCACTCAATCAAAGAAAGCAGAAAAATTTCAAGAAAATTCTGGCGAAACAATACCTCTTTGGTGAGCTATTTATTCAGGACACAACGCATAATGCGTACTGGCAAAAATGGACACAACTAAAAATAGCTGTTTACAAAAATAGATAGAGTTAAAAATGCGCGTTTACGAAAATGGTTCATCTCGAAATATGGGTTTACAAAAATAGAAAAGCTGCGTGTTTAGGATAAAGGACGTTACGTGCGATACAGCTCAAAACGAGCGTTTGCAAAAGTAGCGCATCTTAAAATGCGTTTTTACAAAAATGGACACAATTCCAAATGCATGTTTAAGAAAATGTACATAGCTCAAAAATTGCGCCTATTCAATGTTTAACAACTAAACAAGTAATTTCATGCTTACTTTTCATTACTTATTTAAGCACTAAGCTTAATCATTACGGGAAAATTCCCGGACTTGGGGATCGAGGAACAAGATATATTACAATTTTTCAAGTAATGGCTCCGTATTCAAAACTCTGGCAGTAAAGTTAGTTATTTTTTGCCTTCAGATTTTCCCGAATAGAAGTACTTTGATTTCAATTTTAACCATTTTCAGGGATAATGTGAAAATTATTTATGTATTGAATTTCAATTTAAAGTCTCTCCGGCAGCCATTGAAGCACTCAATAGCACTTGTTTCAGTATAGTAGGCAGCAGAAACATCATCCTAATGCTTCATTACGCTCTGTACTACTCCTCACGCACGTCTCGAGCCATAACATGAGTTGAATATTGTAAAATATGTAAAAAAAAAAAGGTTTACCTGCTAGTAACGTCATAATAAGTAAATCGTGGCGTTTCTCGACTCAAGAAAACAAATAGGTTTGATGTAGACGTATGACGTCTTTTACCGGTGTCCAATTAAAACTGATTTTATTCACTTGGTTAGGGATATGAATTTTTTCTGTTCACGAGTTGCAAAAAAAACCAATTGATATGACAGTATGCGAAACCATAGTACCGTTTATTGTTTAAAATTTCTGCAGTCATTTTTAAAAGTATCAAAAATAAAACTAAATAGATACTTCAATAAATTTTTATTTCGAAAAAAAATATAAAATTCTTCTAAATAAATGTTTGGCGTATAGCTAACTATTCAATATTAGGGAACGTGCAATTAAAAGTACACAATATGGAAGAGAAATATATGTTTTGTACAACAATTAATAAAAAAAAAATTAAAAATAACGTGCCAATGGCACGAGGTGCTCCCAGATAGTCAACCTTCGAAGTACAGAACGTGCCTGATGATGCTTGTTGAAAAATATTTGTCATATAAATATTACACCAATATAATTGTGTGAGCAGCTCCTCATTAATTGTAATGAATCTATTTATGACAGAGACATTTTACTATCAAGCTATTCTTTAGTATTGTTGCCAGATATGTACTTTTTAAGTTCCTGAAATTTCCACTAGTTAGAAACTCTGTACACAGAAACATCCAATTGCTTACATGGAAACCACTGAAATTTCTTTTGATCAAAAACAGTTTTTTTCACAATTTATAATTTTGGTTTGTAGCTGCGTTGTAACAAATAAAAATTATATATTTCCTTTTAATTTCCATTCCCCAATGTAACAATGTTTCTCAATGTAAGACTGAAAATCACTATATCGTATTGCAATTTTCATTTCTCTACAAGTATACCTAACTTATGCTCTTTTCCATATTTTCGTTACGCATACAGAGATTTTTAGGAAAGAAAAAAAACATTCGCTTATGGCGTGACCAAAGTGCGTGTGTTTTATACAGATTAGCATAACTATTGTAAGTCATTCAAAGAAAATCTTTATCATTTGTAACGGGTGCATTTTTTTAAAGGAAAATGATGCTTATCTTGTGTAGTAGTCGATTGTTTGCAATCACGAACCGATTGTTTTTCAAGCTTTCCACCGAAGCTAAATTTATACAGAAGAAAAACTAGCACGAGATATTTTCTTGTTTTTCATGACTTCAATAAACTGAATAACTAAAATACTTTTTTATTATAAAAAAAAAAAAAATATTTGAATCAGTTGCTTTTCCCCATTTGATACTTTTTTGCGTGCAAAATATCACTTGATACGAGAAAAGAAATATCGATTACAAAAAAGGATAATATCGACGCAATAGGTTTTTACGTAATCGCCACCCTTATTTCATGTATTGTTTAAAGTTCATTTATGCTCTCAGTCATTGATAAAAGAAAAACACTGGAGAATCAGTACCTCTTCGGTCAGCTATTTATTCTGTACCCAACGCAAAACGAGTACATACAGAAATGCACACAGATAAAAATAACTGTTTACAAAAATAGATGCAGCTAAAAATGCACATTTATTAAAATAACTTATCTGAAAATACGTGTTTAGAAAAATGGAAAAAGCTGAAAATGCGCGTTTACGAAAACGACGTTACGTTTGTTTATGTTACGACACAGCTCAAAGTGAGCGTTTGCGAAAATAGCTCACCCCAAATGCATGTTTAAGAAAATTCTTCATAGCTAGAAAATTGCGCCTATTCAATGCTCAACTCAAATTTAACAGCTAAACAAGAAATTACGTGTTAACTTTTCATTACTTATTTAAACACTAAGCATAATCATTACGGGTAAAATTCCCGGACTTTGGGGTTGGGTGACAAGGTGTATTAAAGTCGTACATTTTCAAGCAATGTCCTTACATTCCGGCAGTTAAGTGATTTTATGTTTGAAAATCAGTTTTTCAGCATGTTTTTTAAATTTTGTTTTACCGTAATCTCTAACTGTTTTACCGTGTTTCACCGTCTCTATATTCCCGACTGAAAATGTCGTAACTCCAAATTACAATTGAAAAAAAAACAAAAAAAAACACAACGTAACTATCAATTCGAGGTGACCGTTTTAAGCTGTAGAAAAATGGATTTACAATGATTTTTGTATTGAACGTAATTTACCGATGCTTATAGTTTCGGGACTTTTTTTTTTTCGTTTGGAGGAACTTTAAAAACTCAATCATTCGTCTAGAAGGAACGTAAAAAATCGCCTTGCTATTATTGACGATGACGTTGAATTAATTTCGGTAATAGGTAAGTAGATAATTAATTAAGTCGCACTACAATGGGCTATCGGCGTCGGTATGGGAAAAATCCCTGAGGATGATCCAAAGACATGTCGTCGCAATTTTGATCCTCTGCAGAGAGGATAGCTCCTACATTTTGGTGGCCTGACAACCTACGAGCGAAGTCGAGCACTTTACGGTAAAACAGTTTAACATGAACCAATACCACTCCCCCTTGGTGGTCACCCAGCTTCTTACTGACCTCAGTCAGTGATGCTGGATTTTTACTGGGGATTAGGTAATTAGATACTTATTGAAATAGAATATCAGCGATGTAGAAAAAAGCAAATTTAATAGAGAAAAGGTACTTATTTGCTTAGAAAACAAAATTATAAATATGGAATTGTTAAATAAAATAGCAATAATTTAGAAAATGAAATCACTCTAACCTCTTGATTAAATGTTTAATCTAAAATTAGTCAACAGCTTAAATTTAAAATTTTCCAGTTAAACACAAATCAACACACACGAAATCAAACACCTGACGAAATCAAATGTTTTTTTTTTTTTAAATTTTAAAACTGGAGGATACATGGAGGACTTTTGATGGAACTAACTCGCATTTGCGTTACACGAAGAGAAAGACCACGAGAACCTCCCACGGTTAGTCTAACGTCAAGGGGACTCTAACTCATGGTCCGTCTACCACAGAGGATATTTCACGTCAACACTGGGATCGGTACAAGCCGGATGCGGAGTTCGTATCGACTAGCCATCCCTGGGATTCGTTCCTGGTTCACCTCATTAGAAGGCGAACGTTTTATCCCCTGAGCCATTGTTGCAACAAAATTAAACACTTTACGAAATCTAACATTTGAGGGAATCAAACATTTCACGAAAAGGATTACTGTTTTTTAACCATTTTTAGATCAGTGAATTTCGATTGAAAATTTTAGTCAGACACAAAATTATCAAGCTTGATCTTTGGCTGTGCACTTTAAGTGAAGTGACATACTTAAGCTGCTTGTTATTTAAAGAATAGCGAAGGTCAAACGTGTAAAGCGTTTTTCGAAGGCTTCGTCGTAATATGAAATGATGCTTTTTTGTGAATAATATGCTGCTTTTATAACTGCTGTGAATTTGCAACTGTTCTCATGACTGCTAGGTCAAGTTTAGCCAATCTAAAGCCAGCACTGTCTACTCTTATTTGGAAAATGGCGCAAAACGTCAATATGTAGAAAAGCCACAGTTTTGCGAAAATAAAAATCACTTTGTGGTCGAATTTTTTAATACTTAAGAATTTACTCCAATGCAGGTTTACTTGGGCTCATAAAAATTTGCAAAAACTGAGAATACGATAGTGATTTTGATAATTTTCTTTTAGGTGGAAAAATGTCACCAAATTGGCGATTTTTAAAAAAGTTTAATAACTTTTGAAATATTTAAGTTATTTGTCTGTTCTCAAGCCCAGATAATTTTTCGCAGCAAGATTATATATATAGTTTAAAATCTAAACTTACTTCAAGTGTAAGGCATTTAAACTATGGCTTTTTTACTTTCCTTGGAGACAGAGCGATGAAAAACAGCGTTAAAAGCAATTTTTTATACACTTCTAGTGGTTTGTAACATTTGTTGAATTAGTGTTGCCAGACTTACTAAACGGCTCTGGGAAGGGTAAACAAAGGGTCACAATGGTCTATTTGAATACTTGAGATTACCTTTTGGCCGGAAGAATGCCCCGAGCATATTTCAACGTACAATTCGTAGAATTTTAAATAAACATAAAATTAAATTTGCTACAAACTACTTTGATGATATCATTATATTTTCTAATTCTTATGATGAACATTTTACCCATCTTAAAAAGATTTTTGATATTTGTAAACAAGAAAACTTTAAATTAAAACTTTCAAAATGTTCATTTTTGCAAAAACAAATAGAATTTTTAGGATATGAAATAAGCAATGGAATTGTGTCACCCGACAACCATAATATTGAGGTAATTAAAAAAATAGTACCTCCTGAAAATGTAAAGTCATTCTTGGATCAATAAATGTTTACAATAAATTTATTGATAATTATGCAAATATTCGATATCCTTTAAAAAACCTGTTAAAGAAAGATGTAAAATGGGTGTGGTCAGAAAAATGTCAACAATCTTTTGAACTTTTGAAGAATGCTTTTATTTGTAAACCAATTTTGAGAATTTTTAATCCTAATCAGGAATGTCATCTTTTTGTAGATGCATCCTTAGTTGGAATAGGTTCGGTGTTAAAACAGACAGATGTATGTGGTGTATTGCATCCTGTGGCTTTTCATTCTCGTTCCTTGAGAGATTACGAAAAAAACTATGCAATTACAGAACTTGAATGTCTTGCTATAGTCGATTCTCTAAATAAATTCCATCATTACCTTTTTGGCCAAAAATTCACCATACATACTGACCATGCTGCTTTAGTTTGGCTAAAAAATGCTAAAAATTTAAAAGGTAGATTATTTAGATGGTCATTATTGTTAAGTATGTATGAATATGATAATAAATACACCAAAGGCTCTGCTAATTTTGAAGCAGATTGGCTTTCGAGAGATGCAACACATTCACTTGTCCAAAGTAATAGTAAAAATAATAATGTTCATGTTTCACATTTGTTAAAATTGAGTGAGATAAGTGAAGCTAAAAGGAAGGATAACTTACAGGGTAAGTTTGTTGATATCAATAATGTTTCGTGTGTACGTAAGAAAAATTTTACTAAAATAGTGTTCCACTTTCGTTAGGATTAAAACTTCTGCAAATTGCTCATGATAAATTTTATCATCCAGGAGTGCAAAAGATGATTAACTTAATAACCCCTGTTTATTATTGGAATAACATAACTTCAGATATAACAAAATTTTGTAAACATTGTCATACGTACCAATTAAATAAAAAACCGCAACAAAAGAGATTTGGATTATTACAATCCTTACCGTGTGAATCAGTCTTTTGACTTAGATAGACTGGCAATAGATAGTGTTGGTGGATTAAATTACTATAATTCGACAAAAAAATATTTAACTTTAATTATTGACCACCTTACACGATACATATGGGCTTTTGCGTCAAAATCTATTAGTTCAGAAACCTATACTAACTTTTTACATAAAATTTTTCAAAATCAAATTCCTAAATCCTTGTTAAGCGATCGAAACGCTGCCTTTACTTCTTCTCATTTTAAAAAATTTTTGAAACATAATAAAATTCAACAATTGTTGACAACTGCACATCATCCGCAGTCTAATGGCAAGGTTGAACGCCTTGGTCAAACAATCATTACGCGTTTAAAATGTAAAATTAATGAAAAACCTACTAAAACTCCCTGGCCTACTTTGTTAAAAGATATAGTTAATACTTATAACTTAACTCCCCATTCTGTAACAAAATTTCCACCTGCATACCTCATGCATTGTAAACTTTCCTATGACAATCCCTTAAATGAAGAAATCTATCCACCTTTTGAGGAAGCTAAAAAAATAGCAATTCAAAGAACTAAAGAATATCACGAAATAAATAAAATTTATTATGATGCTAGATTTTCAGATATAGACTTTAAAAATGATGAATTAGTTATGTTTGAAGAATTTACTTATCCTAATACGAGGAAGTTGTCACCTCCTTTTAGTGGACCGTATAAAATTCTTCAAAAAAATTTCAGAAGTTAATTACAAAATAAATAAAAAGAATAATTTGAGTAAACAAAATTTTGAAATAGTACATGTATCAAAGCTTAGGAAATATCACAGTTCACAAATGTTAAAATTAAATCATGAATAGTGTCCAAAAGAAAAATTATCACTTTCTTCAAGGGAAGAAGTGATCCCTAGATTTTTGAGAGATCCGAATCGCATTGTGTGAAGATGTTTACCTCAGCATCATTTGGGAGTGAGGGCGAAGTAACTTGAACTTTTTTTTTCTCAACTCAGTGAGAAAAATTTTCTAAACTATTTTTGTTTTATCCACTCTGGATCTCTCATTTTCACTGTACTTCATGAAATTCTGCTTTCCTCCATTTTAACGGGGAATATAGAATTTCATCAAGTAAATAATCCCCTTAACCACACAGAATCCTAAATTCAGAATAAATGACACTTGTTGTCCATTTCATTTCACATTAAAAATTTGTATATTTTTGTGTGAAAAATTTTTAAAAATTTTAGTAGAATAGTTATATAAACATGTTTCATTTTTCTTTCTGTTTAGTTGCCTAAACAGATAAATTGCATTATTATGTTTTTATTGTTGTTACAGTAAATAATTTTTTTTCACATGTAGAAAAAAGATTATTTCTAGGAAAGAGGACAGTCGTACCAACATAACTTTTATAAATTCATAGTATTCTAAATTTTATTATTATTATTATTTTTTTGGCTAACCAAAAATATTTTTTTTGGGGGGGGATGTAATACAAAAATTATAAAAAATATTTTTGTATTAATAAAAGCATTGAAACTTATTCATTTTCATAAAATGTCTTTGTTAAAAATTAGAGTACAGATATTCTATTTTGGGACTTCAAGGCTGTAAACATGCCAATAAATTATAATTAGATTTATGTTTCAAAAGAGGAGTTATTTTAAGATCTTTCACTTCCATATAAAGAAAGATTAAACGATTTTCTATGAGTATTAAATAATTTGCGATGAGGCGTAAGAATACAAGGAATGCAATATGACTGGCCTTTTTACACTTTTAAGTATCATATAAAACGCAGGACCGATGGTTTTTGCGTGGCTTTTTGTGTTTAATGATTACCTACTAAACTCCGTCAGTTTTGACGAGATCTGTGTCTTTCCCCCTCCAGCTGGAGCGGGGCTGAGAGTTCCCCATCGATTAGTAAATAAAAGATTGTGCAGAATCTGGACTGATATTTCATGACTGATTATATATATATATATATATATATATATATATATATATATATATATATATATATATATATATATATATATATATATATATATATATATATATATTGTTTGTATAAAAAGAGTTTATTTGCGTTTCCCTTTCGGGTGTAGACTGTAATGGCGTACAAAACATAGACTGCTTGCCAAGTTGGCGTATTTTACAGTGTGCCAAGAGGAGATGCTCGAACTCCAAGAACGTAACTTACAAATACGGAACATTAACTTTGGCCTACCAGTTACTGTTCTTTTAAATTGAAAAGTTGTCCCTTATACATAAAAAAAAATTTCAGAAAAAAATAATAACATTATAATGTCTAAATATACACTGTCTAATGAATAAATATTATATACTAAATCTAAAAATCACGTGCATTAAAAAAAAAAAATTTTTTTTTTTTTTTAGTATAATTTATTTTATTATTATTATTTATACGATTATTTATTTCATAGTTTCATCATTTTTGTGTTGATTTTATTTCAGAAAATTAGGAAATTAATTATAAAATTAATAACGAAAATAACTGTTAGATATTAAAATGAAATAAAATATTGATGTTAATTTGTAATTTAAGTAATGATTGTAACCTATAAATAAATTAGTAAATTTGAAAAATTAGTAAATTTAGAAAATGTTGTCCTTAAAATGGATCGTAGTTCTTTTGACTCAAATAATTTTTTCTACTATTTCTGTTCCAGCAATTAAGTGAAAAGTGTAGAAAATCCAGAAAGCTTTTTATTTTTAGACGCTTTTGATATTAAAATAAAAGTAATATATTAGAATTTAAAAAACAGCGAGAATAATAATAACTTTTGCCTTTCTATTAAGAAATAAAAGTATCGTCTTCTTAACCTACCGGAATGAAATTCTTAATTATTTCACACAGGAAATTAATTCCGGGAGGAATCAAGAGTTCGTAATACGCCATACTGACATTCACGCATACTGTTTGTGTTTCATACAAATTAGCATAAGTATTGTTAAACATTGCAATGACATTATTTTATTTGTAACAGAATCTTTCTTTTAAAGGAAACGTAGTTATAGTTCTGGTAGTATACGATTTTTTTCGATGAAGAACAAATTCCATTTTTTAGTTTTGCACCAAAACAATTTTGCTTAAAAAATGTATTTTTTTCATCGTCTTCCATAATTTTAATAAATTGAATAAATGTAGAGCATTCTAGTTACTTTTTATTGTTTGCTTAACTGTTTTTCATAAAATAATACAAAATATTGGAAGGGAAATAACAATTGCAAAAATAAATAAATAAATTGATAACAAGTTGTAATTTTAACACTGAATGTATATACTTTTTAGAACCCCTATAGTATAGGTGCAACTGTGTTAAAAATGTAAAACATAATGTGGACCTCGTTAATAGTCTTTCCATTATTGTATTCTGAAGAGAATAAGACAATATAAAAAAAATTAACAAGAGGTTCAGTATTTATTTTGAATAAGTGTGTAAATTACAATTCATGCATTTTTCTCTAAAATGTTTTCCTCTCTCTCTTTCATACAAGGAAATCAGAATTACTTTGGTATTCTCTAATTCCATCAGCTCAAATCACTGAAAAAGAGACAAATAATATTATTTTATGTTCTGCATGAAAAAAGTGTCTCTTGAAAATCACTGTTAGGTAAAATTTTCTTGAACAAAAAAATTTTATTTATTACTCTTGTTTGAATGGTATCAAAATTCAATAATAAGTGAAATAACAAGTCATAAGTGTTTATAAAGTACAGTACGTCAAAATAAATAAATAAATAAAATAAAAACGGAGCACCCAGAATAACTTTTGATCTAATGATCTACACATTCTAGGATTCAAACTTAATCGTTCGAGGGGGGGACCTCAAATATGCTAATTAATTAGCGTAGAAGATATTTTAAGTTACGTAGTCAGACAAAAAATTGAACTTTCCGCGAATAAAAATTCCTTTTCTCGGTAGATTTGAATTTCTGACCACCAAAATATAGGAGGAATGTGGCGAATATAGTCGCAATAATTCGAGAACTTTTTTATCGAGTTGAAATGTTTTTGCAAAAAATTACACCTTTATCCGAAAATAATTCCATACAAAAAAGAACTTTTAGTATTTATTTATTATCTTGTAATATTTTATTTAATAATGGATGAAAAAATTTTGAGTTTTAAGGTATAAATTTTTTTTTCATGATTTTAATGTATGTAATTTTACAGGTAAAAATACAAAATTTGAAAGAAAGTGGTTAAATAGTTCCTCTGAGAAATCGATTTTTTTTTTTTTAAAAATTGTGTACTTAAAATTCGATTACTTAGGAATTGCAACCAAACTCGCTCAAATTTTATATTTTGACATATGAACTTACGAACTTTAAAATGGTGTAAAAAATTGTATCCTTAGAATTCAACATTTGTTCGATCATTATTTAAAAAATTATTAAATATTAAAAATAATAAATATTTGCTAAAATTTATTTTCTGCATAGAATTATTTTTGGATAAACGAATTTTGATATTTTGTGCAAAAGTTTTTCAATTCGCCAAAAACATTCTCGAGATATAGTGAAATACGCAAAATATGAAATCACATTATGGATTCCAAACTTTGGATCGTTCTCCTGGTCAAACTATGGGGACTATAAATCCCAGATTGCGGCTACCCCCTAAATTTTGGGGATCAGAAATCTGAACCTGTTGAAAAAAAGGTGAAAAAAAAATCCTTGAAATATTTGATAGTTCGGTAAAGCTGAAACTCAATAATTGGGGCTCGAAAAATCGGGACTGTATTGTATACTTAACTTCATTTGTGACTTGACAAGCAGCAGTAACTGCTATACATTATCAGACATGATTGATAACTCACATTTCGACCTTGTTTTTTATGGTAGCAAATTTTAAAGAATTAAAAACACTGATAAGACACATTTTAAAGTTTTTATGGAGAGATTTTTGAGTTAAAACACAACTTCTGCTTGCCATAAGAAGCATCTGTCTATTAGAAATGTCTAAAAACTACAGCAAATAATACTTATTGCTGTAAGAAGATCACCTTTGCAAAAGGTGTTACTAATTATTATATGAAGTTCTTCTTTTACCTAAGTTCTTCTTTTAGTATTTTTTATATTGTAGAACATCTCAGTTTTCAAATTTTACCAATTACACATAATCATTTTGTAAAAATAATTTTTAAGATTTTTAAGGCTAGTAAGAAAAATGTGAAAATCTATCTAACTTTTTAATAAAAGGAAATTTAATAAGTTGCAATGTTCATAATTTTATTTCGTCTGCAGCTCATTCTTTAATTTGGCAACAGACATAGTTAGTTACAATAACAATTTTTAATATAGATAAAAGTATGCAAAAATTCCGGTCAAGTGGCTGAGCAGTTAGCGTGCCTGACTGCGAAGCCAATGGAGGCGGGATCGGATTCAGCTCAGGGCATGGATGTTTTTCTTTGTGTGTTGTCCTGTTATGTGTGAATGTAGCCCAACCTGTGACCGGATATCTGTGGCAGTGTGACGTGGATAATGTTGCTCGCCTCCGAGACTTTTGTCACGAGGTGCTTACCGGGCAACACAAAATGAACAACACTTCAGTGTACAGTTAAAAAAAATTTTATGCAAGAGTATCACGCATGGGTTTCATCACCTAATCACCGTTTCCTTACCATTTGTTTTGAACGAAAAAACATCACAAATCACTACATCAAAAATCTTAAAAGTTTTTTTTTTTTTTTTTGCTTCATTATTATATAGGGAGCTAGAGCAAAACATAATTTATAGATTTCACCTATTCCGACATCGTATTGGAGTGGTCTGTTTCCATTAATTTTCCGGTAAGTGGAGTGTTCCTAGACTGGCTACTTCCCAGTAAGCCAGTTCGGGACCACTTATTTCGAAAACGTTATAGAATTTTTGAAACATAAAACAATTTCCTACAGATTTTTAGCAACCATTCCTTTAGCAGAAATCTTCCTGCGTTTGAAGATTATTTTTTTATTTATTTAAGATCTAAAAAACAGAAATTTTATAAATTTTATATATATATATATATATATATATATATATATATATATATATATATATATATATATATATATAGCTTATTTAAAGTAGAACAAACTTGGATCATTATTATAGATAAATATTTTTATTTGCAGTAATTATAAATTAATCGAATTTATCACAAACTGTCATTCGGTGAGGTAGCAGTAACGATGTCAAGACCGTAACCTGACGCAGATCTAAAAAGTAAATGTTAAAATCAATCAAAATTTTGATCACACGTTAGTCATTGCTCAATTTATTTTCTGTGTTTTGTGCATCGCATTGCGTTGCATCTGAGTACTAGGTTGTCCAGACCGTAACACTGTCAATCCGTAACCTCAGGATTAATTAATTGAATTTAACATATCAGAACTTAGTTTTTTCCCTATGTTTTATTAATTGAAAATATTTTTTGACTGAAAATAATTAAAGTAAGTCTTTTTATACATTTTATAACAATTTAACTTAGTATTAAAATTTTTCAATTCATTTATGATACTATTAATTTTTGATGAAAAATAAAGGGTAAATAAGGAAAATTCAAAAATTTTAATTTTTTGTTTATACTTATAAGGACATCAAAATTTTCAATGTTCACGATTATTTTCTGATATTTCATACATTTTCAAACAATTCCGGAGGAGTAAAAATAGTGTGCCTATTATTTCTCTTTTTATTTCTTTTTTAATATCGAAAGTTAAAGGTTCTAGAGATTTGCCCATATATGTAACATCTAAAATACCAGCTTAATAAAATTAAAAGTATCTTTTGAGACTAAACTTAAAAAGAATTATATCTTATCTGCAGACAATCTTATCCGGTTTATGAGAACATTAAATAATCTCCTTCACATATTTAACTTAGCTCCTCACGTGTATATTAAGTTTCATTGAATAGCGATGAAATCTTTATTTATAAAATGAGTCCATACCGCGCGGTAAAATATCTTAATGAAGCCGAATTCCCATTAAATTCAAGAACTATATTGAGATATTAATTCATCTCCATCTAGTCTTAAGATCTTACGGCGCCATCTAACAAAGAAGTCTGGATTTTATGGATCACATGACATGAACGAATAATTGTATGGTACACTTAAAAAAGTGCACTTATCTTTTGGAAATGATACGGTAAAGATGTGTCCCGGAGCTCTGCTCCACATGTACATAATTTGTTAATAGATTTCCGTATTCTTTTCCTCAATAAAAGCCTAGAAAAATTAGTATGTTGTCATCCTTATAAAAAAGGATAGTAAAATATGACTGCAAATATTATAGACCGCAATCTTATGATAAAATAAAGGTCACGGCTCGAAAGTTATGCAGGAAATGCGAGAGCATGCATTACATATTATATATATATATATATATATATATGTGTAATACAAAAATTATAATACTTTTGTATTAATAAAAGAATTAAAACTCTTTCGTTTTCATAAAATGTCTTTGTTAAAGAATAAGCGTAGAGAGATTCTATTTTGGGAATTCAAGGCTGATAAACATACGATTGAGTTATTTTTAGAATCTCTCCCCCTTTCACTTCCATATAAGGAAGCATGAAATGATTCTCCTTAATGCGTAAGGATGCAAGTATTTCAAAGACTATGCCTTTTTACTCCAAAATGTGTTAGTATAAAAGCGAGAGCAATGCTTTTCGCGTGTCCTTTTCATTATGTTCTGATCCTGATAAGTTGTTCCGGAATTGTCCAAAGTCTTGTCCACTCCCTCCCTTGCGGAGTGTGGATGTGAATTGTTATCGATACCAGCCTATTACCGTTAATAAAGCGTTTTTAGAATGTATGATGGCTTACGACTGCATTATTAAAGCTAAATACACCCCTGATAACAGGGATGTAGCCCTGTTATTATAAGTCTTGCAGGATATTTGCTTGGTGGAGGAAACCAGTGTTTGGAAAATCTTTTGAGGAAGCGCCTTTAAATTCGAAAACCTCATCCCGGGGGACGAAAGAAGAAAGTGGCCTATTCTGCAGTGAAAAAGGAATGAAGGAAGGATTGATTTTACCATGCGATCGCTTGAACTACCTGTACCTCATCGGCTCGAGCTTGTCACAGCTAGGAAAGCGTTTGATGTCTAAGATTAGTGCCTATACGTTGGAAGAAACATCATCCATGGTAGTGATTCAGCAGCGAGTGACAAAGAAAGTGATTTAGTTAAAGTGCTCAATGAGAAATCCCGAAGATTTATTAGAAAACAAAAGTTTTTGTGCGCATTTGAAAAAAAAAAAAATGAATTATTTTTTTTTTCTCTCTTCATAAAAAATAATGAAGGTCGAAGTGCTGACAAAAGGAAAGGATTTACTGTAGATATAATTTTTTTTTTCTTCTTTCTCATAATTAGTGATACTGTTTTGATTACATATTTTAGTGATCTAAAATTTTTTTATTATGAATAGTTAGATTGCATTTCTTGTATTTATATTGCTTTTCTTTAAAATGATGATATAATATTGTTTTTTATCGTGCATTTAAAATGTTTTTGAAAGAAATAAATGTGATTCAAACGTCAATTAAATTAGTGACGGCAAACAAAATTAAGTTATTATTTAAACTTTTGTTTCCTAATAATTTTTCTAGATTAAATCGTAACAAAATTCTAAATTTTTCAGAATTTTCTTTTGAACCTAACGATGAAGAATTTTCAAACAAATTACAAGAAATTTGTAATACTTTCAATTTTTCGGAATTAGTTAAAATTTCAGACATTTTAAATATTTCCAGTGAAGGAAATAAAAATGGAATTGCAAAGCACAATTTAACTTGTTTATGTGATTTTGATAACTTAAAAAATTCGATAGTAATGGAAAATCCCTCTGAAAATGAGGATGAAACTAATCAGTTTCAATGTAAACAAACTCAAACTGATTTTGAATCACATTTACCAATTAAAACTTGTGTAAGTCAATTTACACAAGTTAGTTTAAATACTAAAATATATGTGGATAAAGAAATACAAACTCATGTTTGTACTGATAAAGATATGGCATCCTATAGTCAAAATTCTAGCAAGGATATAAAGAATAGAGAAACAGAAACTGAATTAATAGTAAATTTTTCGGATATTGAAGCAGTTACTCCTATGTTTAAAGGAGAAAAACACGAAAATATTAATTCTTGGTTTGAAAATTTTGAAATTCATGCCAATTTATTTCAATTGTCTAATATGCAAAAATTTTTATTTGCGAAAAGATGTTTAAAGGGTAATGCCTTAACATTAATAAGAAGTGAAAGTTGTTTAAATTCATATGAAAAATTAAAAAATCTTTTGCTTGAAGAGTTTGGATTTGATGGTAATAGTGCAGAAATACATGCAATGTTGCAAAAAAGAAAGCAAAGATATAATGAAACTCTTCAAGAGTATTTCCTTAAAATGAAAGAAATTGCCACTCAAAGTGATATTGATGACTTAGCTCTAATCACTTACATAATTCAAGGAATACCTGACCAAACAAATAATAAATCAATTCTTTATGGAGCCAATAATCTTTTTGAATTTAAACACAAACTTAAAATTTATGAAAATATTAAAAGTGACTAAGATAAAAATAAGTTTCAAAATAACAAGGGACCATACATGAAGAAAATGGAAAACCCTAAATATGACATTAGGTGCTTTAAATGTAATGCACCAGGACATAAAGCTCCGGCTTGTCCTAGAAATAAAAATGTAAACCCGAATGTGACAAAACCCAAAATACATCATACAACACAGGAATCCCAATAAATCAGTGTAAATACTGTTCGAAGAAAGGACTATTGAATCAGTTTCACATGGGCTCCTCGTGTGTAGACAACCCTAATGTTGTTAAAATGAACGTTCAAAATATGACAAATAAACAATAACAATTAATAATATCCGGATATCAAGTTGAAAATAAATACCTAAATGGATATAAAGTGTAAAATAAATACTTAAATGGACGTCCAAAATCAAAACCAAAACAAAATGAAAATGTAAAAAAAGAGATATTATTGAATGTTGATACCGGGTCAACATTGAATATAATACCAAAAGACCTTGTGTCAAAACTAAATATTCCTATTAAAAAATGTGAGGAATTAAATGTTATCCAAACGAAAGGAAAATTAACACTTAACAAAATTTGTGAGTTTCCCCTTAAGATAGGCGAAATTATTAAATCAGCTAAGTTTTTTATAATTGATACTGATTTACCATATGCTTTACTAGGGTTGCAGACTTGCAAGGATTTTTGTTTGTCTATTGACTGTGTCGGGCCAGTTGTTACTCAATTTGGTAAGAGATTGATCACCTCTGCTAATTCTAACAGTGACAACCACTTATCTTTTCACATTAGACAGCAAAATTCTCAAAGTGTTAGGGTTAAAAATGGTGAAAAAAATAAAAGTTTAAAATGTTTCAATAAAAGTAAACATTTTGAAAAAAATAGAAGTTAAAGATGTTTCAATAAAAGTAAACATTTTGAAAAAATAAAAGTTAAAGATGTTTCAGTAAAAGTAAACATTGAAAAAAATAATGTTAAGGATAACAAAAATAAAAAGAAAAGGAAAAGGTAAAATAGGAAAAAGAAAAAAGGCCCAAAAATTTCAAATGCTTCGAAGATAGTACTAGGTGATGAGTGCACACATTATCAGGTCAATATCGACGAAAGAATAA
Organism: Parasteatoda lunata; assembly: GCA_949128135.1. Lineage (NCBI taxonomy): Eukaryota > Metazoa > Arthropoda > Arachnida > Araneae > Theridiidae > Parasteatoda > Parasteatoda lunata. The sequence continues at coordinate 88,715,829 of OX421975.1, forward strand.
AAAATGAGAACAAAATAGAAAATGTGAACTTAAAAGAAATTTTAAAAAGTTATGATGATATTTTTGCAAAACATAAACACGACGTGGGAGAAATCAGAATGGAACCACAAAGAGTCAGGTTAACCTCAGATTTACCTATATCTCTAAGGCCGTACAAAACATCCCCAAAACAACAACAGGAAATTGATTTACAAATAGAGGAATTGTTAAAAAATAACATTATAAAAGAAAGTTCATCCCCTTATGCTGCCCCTGTAACTTTAGTCTTTAAAAAAGATGAAAATAAAAAGAGTCGTTTATGTATTGACTTTAGGAAATTAAACCAAATTACAAAAACAGATTCTGAACCTCTACCTTTAATACAGTCTTTAATTGAAAAATTGTCTAATAGTAGTTATTTTTCTAAAATAGATTTATTACAGGGATATCATCATGTTCGTATTCATACTGATGACACTGAGAAATTAGCATTCGCTACTCACAACGGTCTATTTGAATACTTAAGATTACCTTTTGGCTGGAAGAATGCACCAAGCATTTTTCAACGTACAATTCGTAGAATTTTAAATAAACATAAAATTAAATTTGCTACGAACTATTTTGATGATATTATTATATTTTCTAATTCTTATGATGAACATTTAACCCATCTTAAAAAGAATTTCGATATTTGTAAACAAGACAACTTGAAATTAAAACTTTCAAAATGTTCATTTTTGCAAAAACAAATAGAATTTTTAGGATATGAAATAAGCAATGGGATTGTATCACCCGATAACCATAATATTGAGGTGATTAAAAAATTAATGCCCCCTAAAAATTTAAAATCATTGCAAAGATTTCTTGGATCAATAAATGTTTACAATAAATTTATTGATGGTTATGCAAATATTCGACATCCTCTAAACAACTTGTTAAAGAAAGATGTAAAATGGGTGTGGTCAGAAAAATGTCAACAATCTTTTGAACTGTTAAAAAATGCTATTATTTGTAAACCAATTTTGAAAATTTTTAATCCTATTCATGAATGTCATCTTTTTGTTGATGCATCGTTAATTGGAATTGGAGCTGTGTTAAAACAGACAGATGAATGTGGTGTATTGCATCCTGTAGCTTTTCATTCTCGTTCCTTAAGAGACTATGAAAAAAATTATGCAATTACAGAACTTGAATGTCTTGCTATAGTCGATTCTCTAAATAAATTCCATCATTACCTGTTTGGCCAGAAATTCACCATACATACTGACCATGCTGCTTTGGTTTGGCTAAAAAATGTTAAAAATTTAAAAGGTAGATTGTTTAGATGGTCATTATTGTTAAGTATGTATGAATATGATATTAAATACACAAAAGGTTCTACTAATTTTGAAGCAGATTGGCTTTCAAGAGATGCAACACATTCACTTGTCAAATGTAATAGTAAAAATAATGTTCATGTTTCACATTTGTTAAAATTGAATGAAATAATTGAAGCTCAAAGGAAAGATAACTTACAAGGTAAGTTTGTTGATATCAATAATGTTTTGTGTGTACGTAAGAAAAATTTTACTAAAATAGTTGTTCCATTTTCGTTGAGATTAAAACTTCTGCAAATTACTCATGATAAATTTAACCATCCAGGAGTGTAAAAAATGATTAACTTAATAACCCCTGTTTATTATTGGAATAACATAACATCAGATATAACAAAATTTTGTAAGCATTGTCATACGTGCCAATTAAATAAAAAACCGCGACAAAAAATATTTGGATTATTACAATCCTTACCCCCTGTGAATCAGTCTTTTGACTTAATAGCAATAGATAGTGTTGGTGGATTGAATTATTATAATTCAACAAAAAAATATTTAACTTTAATTATTGATCACCTAACAAGATACATTTGGGCTTTTGCGTCAAAATCCATTAGTTCAGAAACGTATACTAATTTTTTACATCAAATTTGTCAAAATCAAATACCTAAATCCTTGTTGAGTGATCGAAACGCCGCCTTTACGTCTTCTCATTTTAAAAAATTTTTGAATTTTGAAATTTTGAATTTTTGAATAATTAATCAGGTTACAAATACACGCATACATGTAATACTACTTAAGAGAGTCTCAAAACCCAATCATCACGTTATGAGCCAAATGGTTTTAAAATACACCAGAAACAGTAACTCGGAAATATAGGCAGCAAAAAGCTTCCAGCACATGCTAATGTAGAAAACACCATCCATGCTATTCCCGAATCTATAAAATAGTTTTTATCTTTTTACATAGAAGAGGGTGGAACGAGAGCCCACTCAATAAAAAAGAAAATGTTATAGTATAGTAGATCGATATCTCTGATTGCAATAAGTTAAAAACTTTATGGAACTATTAACTGTAGTAACTGGTGCCGCCATCCAGTGATGCTTATAGATAGTAAACATTCATCATTTACTTTCATTACAAAAAATAGAACTTATTTTGGTATTTTCAGAAAATGCACACTTTTGAAAAGAGTATTCAGCTCAAGAGTGCTCAAGTATCTAAGCGTATTCAGCTCAAATGTTATTTACTCATATTTAAAGTCAAGAAATTAGGCAGTATGATTCTTAAATTACTATGATAAGACTGGGAAAATGTCGCGAAAACTGTAGTGCTCTTTGTTCGCCAAGATATATATATATATATATATTTAAATTAATATTAAGTTAACAAAGTTAAAATCCAAAGAAATTCAAAATCGCCAGATGAATATAAACATTAATAAAAATGTTTTTCATCCTAAACAAAAAATGAAAAAGATATTGAAGATATTGAAAGACAGGAGAAGGCCCAGATGTGTAGCAATGGTGCATCGCTTTTCTTGGTTATTTTGGTGCTAGAGTGGTTTATTTCCTCTGGTTTCATCATTTTGCGTTGCGTCCTATTAAAGTAAAGCTCAATGGTCTGAAGTAAAGAAAAAAATTGGTCATTGTAAAAAAAAAAAAAAAATTGAAAAATTTATTTTGATCATTACTACTTATTTATGTTCATGAAAAAATATAATCACAAAAAAAATTCAGTAGGTAATTTTCTACATAAATAGCGGGGGAAAATTACACATTGCATTAAATGCATTCCCGCAACAGCCCGTTGTTGGCAAAGGGGGTCGTGGAGGATATAGCTTCCCAATTTCGTGACCAACGACATGATAATAGCAATGGGCTCAGCATTGCGCACAGACGGCATTTATTTCCAAGCAAGTTGGTACCCATCGATCTGAAAATGGAGGGGTTTCAAGCCGCCACTGGGAATCAAACCCCAGCTAATCACAATTACAGTCCAGTGCCTTAACCACTGAGCTATCATGGCTCAATGTAAATGTGTAAATAACATAAAATTCCATTTTACTCGCTCATTTAGATTTTTTAAAACCATGTTGTATTTTAATTTAATATTTTTTTAGATGAAACTAAAATTCAAAAATGAAAATTGAAATTTAATTGCTGAATTCAAAAATGTGGATTGCATGTGATGGCATTTATTTTTTTAATCGATGAGGTTTTTTTAAACTCAGATTCCAAAAATAAAAAAAATGTTGGACAAGTCCGGGTTTTAAGTTTTCTAATTTTTTTTTCTTAGTTACGTGAATAAAATTCTTTAAATTTTTATATGAAGGAATATTTTAAAAAAAAAATTTTTACTAAATGCTAAAAAATAAATAAATAAATAAATAAATAGATAAAAACATTTGAAAGGAAAAATAGAATTTTTTTGGGGGAAGCATACTAGTACTCGATTTGATTTAACCTGGTCGGATAAAATCGGGTTTGTATAAAATAATTAAGAAAATAAGAGAATGTTAAGCAAATTCGAGTCTTGAGTTTTCTTTTTTTTCCTAAGCTGCGTGAATGAAGTTCTTTAAATTTTTACGTGTTCAAAAAATAAATTTTACTTAAGGTAAAAAAATATACCATTTGGAGGGTAAAATAACTATTACTTGGGAGCATGCTAGTACTCGATTTGATCTAACCTGGTCGGATAAAACCGTGTTTGTATCGAAATAATGATAATAAAAAAATAAAAAAAATTAGATTTCGTCAGACAACGCTATTTTTCAGAAAGAAGACATGACATGCATGATAAACTGCAGCGCTTACTTTCTATAACAGTGTTGGGCCCATCTGTTAAAATTAGGAATAGAAATCCGGTTTTTACAATTCTGAGAGTCACGGTGGCTCAGGAGATAGAGCGCTTGGCTTCCAATGTGGAGATCCAGGTTCGGGTGGTAGATACGAACTCTGCTCCCAGGTCGCACCGACCAAAGTGCTGAGGTAAAATATTCTTAATGGTGGACTGATCATGGTTTAGTGTTCAATTCATGAATGCGGGTTAGTTTCATCAACAAAAAAAAGTTCTCCATGAAGGCTAGTTTGTCCCATTGCTTGATCCAGAAGTTCTTTTGTCTTATGGATTGGTCTAAAAATTACAAGGCTAGGGAATTGAACATTCATAGTCATAAACTCAAAATTGGGTCGGCTGTTTAACGCCGGACGTTATATAAAACTAAATTGCACTTCTGAATATTATAATTGATGAAGGTAATGTACAATTTTCATAATAGTAGAGATGCTTCTCACAGTTTCCCATGCAAAATCTAAACTTTTAAGTAATGAATTTCAAATTTCCTCAATCTTTATTGTTTTTAAATTATTTTTCTAATGTAGAAGAACTATTTATAGACGGATATTACGGAAACCATTGTATATTTACAATTCATAAGGCATTACTTATAATCAACAACTTTAAAAATCATAAATCAAAACTTTTATCATAATTAAAAAGATTTTCATAAATTAAAATTTTTATCATAAACCAAAAATTTTATAAAGTTAAATAATTAAATTGCAGTTTACTTCAGCATCGAAGACATCCCAGCATCCTTTTTCTTCTTCGGGTAGTTCTGCAATAATATGATAAGAGCATTTTTTGAATAGTTTGCATATATTTATAGTGTAATAGTATCATATAGGATATATTACATGTCATGGTATGATATATGGCGTAAGCTAATTGAAATCGTATTCTTGCCAACAAAATTGTTTTAATCATCCACTAACTTTTTAAATTTAGTTTAGGTTAATATTAGTTGCTTTTTAGGCTTTTAAGGAGATCTTTCATTGCTCAATTAACCCTGATTTATCTCAGGCAACTTGCTGTAAGCCCAGATTAGTGAAGGTACGTAATAAATATTCATATTAACTGTTTATGGTAATAAGTCAAATTAAATTCAATATGATTGAGTAATTCTTCACATATTTCGCAATTTTCCCGAAGGCTGATTTTTATAAGTATGGAGCGAAATTCGGGAATTTTGCTACTGGCCAGTGTCCAGTTATAAAATTTGTAACAGGGGCCACTTTCTTCAGTTTTCTTTTTGTGATTACTAGGTATTTATAATTGTACATACTTGGTACTCGATTAACTCCAGAACCAGTGTTTGGGTAATGAAATTTTGACATCGACTATATTGAGCAATTTTTACCCCTATCCTAAATTTCGTTGCAAAATTTCATTTAGTCTGTTCAAGAGAGATGGTTGAAGAATGAATTTTTCATTTGAGCTTATAGTAATAGCCATTGTTATAAATTAAACTGTAGACGATTCTGTTTTGGAGTTATTTGCACGTTCTTTAATGTTTCTCTTTTTTCATCTTTTTTACATGCTCTGTGATCAACGAGGATAGCGTGCCTTACGTCAACGAATTAGTATTCCTAATCTGACACCTCGTGTATATTTTGTTTATTGTTTGCTTTCAAACGCTACAGAATAAAATTAAATAATTAAAATCGACTGTAAATTAAGTTATGAACTAAAAATAAAAGTTAATGTAAAGGGGTTACTGATTCACCATACCATTATTGACTTCAATGATGCTCAATTCCTTTTGATAATTAGTACTGTTTGTCAAAATAAGACGGGTTTTAAAATTTAGACTTAAGGAACTCTATTAATATGTCCGTTTTCAAGAATACGGGAAACCATAAATTGCTGCACTTAGCACGGTTTTAGTAATTAGTGCTATTTTAATAGGTACTAAATATAGTAATATAGGTACTAATGTAGGCACTGTGGAAATAGGTTCTTATTGTGCACCGAAAAGAAAAAGTGCCGGTGTGCTTTTTTGTGGAAAGTTTTTAATTATCATGAGTTGGCCTCCAGCAAAAGCATCATGGTAAATGATTCTGATTACACTTAATTTTTATGTTGATGGTTTAATCTTCTAAAAAAAGTGCTCTGTTTAATCTAATAGCGTAAAGCCAGAAATAGGGGCAATAAATAAAAAAATGGAAATGTTTTAGCTTTATTTGATTGTGTTTTACTTATTTGTCAAATGTTTATTTGAACCGAGCTGTTGAGTCGAAAAAATCTAATCCGATTCCGACACTTTCTATCTACTCCAACTTAAACTCAATTAAAATTTTCACTGAATCCCAGGAGAAAGTATCAACTTTTATGTGAACTTAAATAATATTCGAATTTAATTATTCCAATTGCTTTTCTTATGTTAAATCCTCTTTGATTACATACTCTATGCAAGTTTTTCTCCCCAGTTCTATGAAATACAAATGCATCTGATCTTAAATCCCAAACTTACAAACAGAACAAAATTTATAAAGAAAAAAATTGCAAAGTGAAATTATGAAATCCTAAGATGAAAAAATATGAAATAAAATAACTTTAAAAACATTAAAACGTAACAAAACCTCTATGGTTCTGCACGGAAAAAAAACTAAAATATAGTGTGTAACTTATCAGAATCGAAATGATGTAGCCTCAGTTTTCTATAGATAATGTTCATCTGTTCATATAATACAGAGAATTTGTGTGTGTATGTAGTTATACTGTGTGTTTATAGTATACCGTAAGCAATAGAAACGTACAACATTCAAAACGGAGGTAAATGAGCACATTTGTAAAGAAATAACAATGTCCGAATTTCGAATTCATAATTAGGATTCTTTCTAATGTATTTTTAACGTAATTTGTTTTTCTCGATATTTCTGCATTCGAACGAAAAGTCCAAGAATTGTAGGTTTTTTCAAAGTTTTTTTTTTATTACTTGATTTATTCTATTGTCAAAAGAATAATTTGGGAAAAATATTTTTTCGTTTTCTTTTTTTCCCCGAAAATTTGAAATTGTAACATCCATGAATCTGTAACAGATATTAAGTTCGAATTTATTTAAACAAACGCAGTGAATGTGCCCCTTTCATTTAGGACCAAAAAGAAGAAAACAAGTAAATAGGCCATTTTTATTTAATTTCTAAATGTATAAAATATTTAAAAAAAAATTCTGATTTCGTCAGCAACCAATTGTGACATCCATGAATCTGTAACAGATATTTAGAAGGGCTTAGGGTTAAAAAAATATTAAAAATTTCAAAACGAGAAGCATTTTTAAATAAGATAGTAAAAACAATTTTTAAACTAAAGACTTTTTCTATTAACATGAATCACATTAAACAGTATAAAATAAAAAAAAATTATATGATTTTTAAACCACCACACTCAAAATTTGAATTAAAATTTACATAAAAATTTCGATGGAAATAGAAATTCTTCTTCCCTATTTTTCTTTGGTTTTGTGCGAAAAGGTTTTGAACTATCAATGAGTTAACTGTAATAATCCCTTGCCGTCAGGTTAACAATGGGAGGTTTTCGTAGTTTACTTCTCCAATTATATTCGACGACTTGAAAAAAAAACGACAGCTTGACCCTGTGGAACAACTATATTTTTGTTTTCTATTGCACGAGATTTTTTTTCTTACGTCACTGATTACAAATCTGCAATCAGTTTCTCTCTCAAATCTATAGTTTTTTTAAATGATATTTTAGGTCTATAGGTAAGATATTTTGATCGAAAGGTACAAGTTTAAAAACTTTATATTTAACAGGAGATAGCGTAAATGTTGCGACAAACTTCTAGGTGAGTTAGGGTGCATCATCTATATTAAAACTGCATAGGAACCGATGGCCGGAAACTTTGCCTTATGACGCTAGGGTTGTTTCCCTATTATAAACTGTTTCTTCACGGAAAATCAGATTCAGAAATCCGAATCCGTTGAAAAAAAGGTATGTTTATTCAGAGAAAATACGTTTTTGTGCCTAATTTCTTAACTTAAAGTATCGTCTGCACTACTTCATTAGCATATTTGAGGTCACCCCTCCTAACACCATTAAGAATGAGTTCTAGAACAAGAAGATACGATCATTAGATCAAAAGCTATTCTGGGTGGTCCGTTTTTTTAGAGCATTCTACGATTTTGTCACATTCACTGCTGTTAAAAATATTTGGTCGATTACTGAGAAGTACGATGGCAAGTAAAAGTACAGCAAGGTATAGTTATTTTGAAACACTTTAAAAGCTGCTGACTTGGAAATGGATAGCAGGTATGTTGGTATGATAAATCATTCCCAGTAACTCTCATGGCAAACATTTTATCAAAATTACAGAAGTTCAACAGAAGTACATCCATCACTCATATCACAATTTGCTTTACCACAAACTACAAAACCATTCTAGAATTTTGCTTCCTCGTGAGTGGATTTTAGAGGGGAAATCGGCGTTGTTTGTTAGTTAACAAATATCTTTTTCTTTCCCTTTCAAAGCATATAGCTATTCCTAATTTGACGTCATGAAAGATAGTTTCTGAAGTGATACAGCAACACGACTCAAGGGGGTTCTTCATGCTTTCTATGAGGGATATGAACGGGAAGAGTTTGACTGACTTAAGCCTAAAACAGATAGCAATTTCAAGTAAATCAACCAACGAAAGAAAAAAAAACAGTGTGTAAAATTAGCTGACTGCATCTTTCCTGTCAGCATGAAGTAAATTTCTAACACGGTTTCAAAATTTAATGTTTTCGAAATTCGCTTATTTTTTTCTAATCGATTATTTTTATGTGTCAGCTGTTGAACTTGCTTAATACTGGCTATAATGCTATATAATAAACGCTTTTCCGCATAATTCAAAAATGAGCTTCTTTGCTTTGTTGCTCCAAGCAAATTCAAATAAGTAAATTTTCTTTTAAATATATCTCCCTAATGAAGCAATGGTTCTAGAAAAAAATATCTTACTTTTCTTCTGAATGACAGCACAACAACATGGAAACCGTGGTATTTTATATATCATAAACACTTTTGTGCACAATTTAAAAATGAGCCTCTTACTGTATTACCCCAAGTAAATTCAAATGTGTAAATTTCCTTTAAAGTTTCCTTCCCCAATGACACAATGTTTCTAGAACATAATTTCTCAAACTTCTTCTAAATGACAACACAACACACTGAAACATCTAATTGCTTACATGGAAACCGTGGTATTTTATATATCATAAACACTTTTGTGCACAATTTAAAAATGAGCCTCTTTACTGTATTACCCCAAGCAAATTCAAATGTGTAAATTTCCTTTAAAGTTTCCTTCCCCAATGACACAATATTTCTAGAAACAGAATTTCTCAAACTTCTTCTTAATGGCAGCAGAACACATTGAAACATTTTTTCTACACAATTTAAAAATGGGGATCTTTGCTGTATCGCCTTAAATAAAGTCAAATATTTAAGTTTACTTTAAGTTTCCTTTCGCAAGGTAATAATGTTTCTAGAAGAAAGTTTCTGGATATTTTTCTAAATGACAAGGCAATCTAAAAAACATCTTTACATGGAAATCATGATATTTTATATTTTTCATTTAATTATTTATCATTTTTTAATTGAGAAAGCTTTTCAATTGAACTCGTTAAACCAATTTAAACTTGTGACATATTGCTGAATGGCCCCATTTAATTTATATCGATAAATTTTATTTTAAGTTTCCTTTCCCATCGCAACGATATTTCTTAATGTAAAACGAAAAATTATCTTTTTTTTCTGATGGTGATTGTGCTGCTTCGTGATGTAATGTAATTTTCCGATAAGCTCAGAAACTAATTTTTAGAATTTATACAAATACTTGATCTTGCCTAAATTAGGGTAAGGGTATTTCAAATATTTAAATTAGTTTTACTCCTTATACTAGAGACTGTTTTTTAAAAACTTTTTAGTCTATTTTTTGTCGAAATATTCAAGTTTAAAAACGTTTTTAATAACAGGGGGTTGCGTAAACGTTGCGGCAAACTTCTAGGGGAGTTAGAACACATCATCAGTATTAAAATTTAATTGAGTTTTCGATTTTGTATATTTTGAAAATTTTTTATTTACTTCGGATTATAGAACAACCTGAACGTTTTAATTATTAAAACATATAAGTCTATTAATCAGTAAATTTAAAAAAAAATTTTTTTTTTCTATTTTTGATTATGAATGGATTTATTATGGCATATGTTTATCATATGTTTATATTTACGTATTTTTTTAAGTTACAATGTTTACCAAATTTTCACAACACGTTAATTTATTTCTAAACTATAGATTCCGAAAGTTAAAACTAAATGTCTAAATATTTGTGTTTTTTATAAGACCTTGGATTTATGGTCCTTTTTATATCAGACATGGAGTTTTGATTTTTGTTTTGGTTTCTTGATATTTCCAATTACTCCAACTGTTACAATAAAATATTTAACATATTTATATGTTTTACAATTTTATAAATTTTAAATTAAATATTTTAAATTTTTTCATTAAATTTTCTTATGAAATTTGAGGTTATATGAAATTTAGATCTCCTCTAATTGTACTTTATTAATGTTACTTTTTTTGTTTCACTCGATACTTTTCAAAATCAATAAATAAACTGATTTTGAAATTAATAAATAATTTTGATAAGTGAAACAAACTGCACAATTTATAAATGTGCCCTTTTGCTGCATTGCTCCAAGTGAATTCAAATATGAAAATTTCCTTTCAAGTTACCTTCTCCAATGAAACAATGTTTCTAGAAGTAAGTTTTTGGGCTTTCTTCTAAATGACAAGGCAGTCTACAGAAAAATCTTATTCCCTACATGTAAACCGTGATATTTTATCTAATTATTTTTTTATTTAATTAGTTTTTATAAAAAACGCTTTTCAGTTAAACTTGTTAAACCAATTTAAACTTGTGATATATTGCTGCATTGCCCGATGCAATTTAAGTAAGTATATTTCATTTTAACTTTCTGTTCCCAACGCAAAATATAAAACGAAAAATTATCTTTTTTTCTAAATGATGTTTGTGCTGTATCGTGACGCGCAATTCTCATTTTTCGATAAGCATGTACAATTTCCCTCTTTTCTATATACTTGTGATAATGCAAAAAAAAATTATGTCAAAAGCATCATTTAAAAAAAAGATAAAATTAGCCTATAGCGTGATCATCGTATGTGAGTGTTTTTTACAAATTAGCATAACTATTGTAAAACATTCAAAGGACATTTGTTCATTTGAAACAGAAGCATTCCTTTCAAGGAAAACTCAGTTATTTTTTTTGTAGCATTCGGTTGCTCGTAATCACGAGCAAGTACCATTTTTTTTTCTACCAGAGCAAAAATTATACTAAAAAAATTAAACCCAGTTATTAGAGTTAAACTTCATAAATTCAATAACACACTGAAACAAATCTTTTAAATTTATACAAATACTTGATCTTGCTAAATCGGATGAGGAGATTTCAAATTTGAAATTAGTTCTTCTCTTAATACTACAGATAGTTTTTTAAATCACTTTTTTAGTGGATTTTTTGTCGAAATATTCAAGTTTAAAAACGTTAGAAATAACAGAGAGTTGCGTAAATACTGCGAGAAACTTCTTGGGGAGTTAGAGAACATCATCAGTATTATAATTTCATAGTGTTTTTGATTTTGCATTTTTTGAAAGAATTTTTTTCTTCTTCTTTTTCGGATTATACAAAAATCCGAACATTCAAGTTAGAAAATCATATAAATCTATCCAATCAGTAAATTTAAGAATAAAAAAGTGTTATATATATAAGAATATATATATATATATATATATATATATATATATATATATATGTATATAAACACAAATAATTAAATAATATAAAAATAAAATAGTATAATATAGAAAACTATTAATGAGCGAAACCAAAAGTCTTCCTCAAGACACACGAAAGATACACGAAATATAGCTAATTAAGTAAGCTGCAAATTTATAAGATTAGATCAATTTTAAAAATTAAGGAAGTTTGAAACTAATTTCTCGTTTTATTATGTTTTTTTCCTACACACAAATATGTCTATTTATAATTTTAAAACACATGAATGAGAATGAATTTGATTCATTTGAATAGTTTACAAACTCTTGACTGTTCAGATACAAAAAGTTTAAATATCCAAAAAAAAGTGCAACAAATTATGATGCTTTTGTTGTACCTATAAAGCATAAAAAGTGAGACTTTTTTAACAAGTTATCTTACCAATCAAATACAACCTTAATATTAAATCTAAAAATATTTTTTTAAATTGATTTTGAATATTTTTTAAATTTTGAGTTTATTTATGTATTTGTTTTTTATTTACTTTTGTAATTTCCCACATCCGGCTGAAATATTTTTGTTACATACTTTAGAAATAGAATTTTGAGCTGTAAAAGATTTTTTACTGTGTATTGCTTTACGCAATCTACGAAATATGAGAACTTTGCGTTTTTCTGTAATATTTTCGTTTATTTATTTTTTTAGAAAAGAAAATGAACAGTTCGATGAAAAACTTATTACAAACAGTTGAAAACAAAATTTTTTTTATGAAAATGTTAACTAACAGTAAACATCAGCAATATAAGGAAAGAAATAAAAGCTGAAATTGATGTTAGTGGAGTTCGATTCAAAGCATAAAAAAAGAAACAAAATATTGGAAAAGTCTAAAGTCCCACAAGAACTCTGACCTCCAACAGGGTGTGATGAGAAACGCATAACTGGACATCGTTAACTTCTAATTTTACCAAAAGAGAGAGGAAAAGGATGTTTTCTTGGTTTCTTCCCCCTCAAAGCAAACTTTAACTTCTTATTCTAAAATAAAAGTCTTTACTTCTTTTAGCAACCAATATTTTAGTATCATGAAGGGCACACAAATACACTTACTAACTCCTTTTTATTTTTAAAATTCCATTGCATAAAATTGACAATTAAAATTCTTATGATTCTCTTTTTGATATTGACTTTACATTTAATTTATGCAGTAAAAATCTCTAGTTCTTACCATGTACAAAAGTGTTTGCATTACAAACTACTAATTTTAGTGCGATCATTCCTAATAATAATTCAAATTATAATAATTTTACCGAAAACTATTCAAAACAGTACTAATTCGAGGAATTCATTATTATGATGCTCCTGGGAGAGCAACCCACTGGATAAAGAAGGGTAAACTTTATTTCTGTTTTTACGAAAGTAATTCGAAATAATATTTTCATTTAAGTTTTGTTATAGTAGTGTAAACATTAAAGAGTTAAAATTCTGAGTAGGAAACTTAATTCCTTTAGTTTTCTATTAAGATATGTTTACTGGACTGTTCTAAATTGATTATATGGGGGAAATTAATTTGAGCTAAGTCAAATAAAAAATTAATATGTCAATACGGTAGAGTTGAACGGCTTTCTAAAAGCAGAAATAATCCAGATAAAGATTATTAAAATAAAAAATTTGAAAAAAAGTATGCGTTATTAAGAGAAAAAAATGTACTATTTTTAGAATTACATATAGTAAAATATTTGCTGCATACAATTTTACTCGTTAATAAAAAGATTAATGAAAGTTAAAGAATACTATTTGTTTAATAACATGAGAGAATTGTGATTGCATAGCTCCGATCACTGGATGCCCATTGGTCTTTTTTTTTTCTTGGATAGATTTTTTATAAGATCGTCATAAATTACAAAAGGTGCCTAAATTAATTTTTGTCCTTTTATCGGCCAATGGGCTGAATTTTTTTTTTTTTAAATTCCAACAAATATACGTTTCGTAGAACAATATAATCCTTCTTCAGTATTAATATTTTTATAAAAATTGCTGCCAAGAAAGAGAACGGTAGTTAACTAAAAAAAGAATATAAAATTGATTTAATGCAAAACTATTAAAAATACACTCTGGTTGGTGAAAAGAAAAAAGTCAGCCTATAAAGCAATCAATTCCAAGAAAAAATGTCTTTTTTTATTTTTTATTATATAATTTCGAGATGCTTTTTAATTAATGCTTATGTTGTGATTTTTTTTTCATGACTCTTAGAATTCTTTACTTAAGATAATAGTGTTGAAGTTAATCTATTTGTGTAAGTTGGTCTAATCGAAAAGTGCTAACGTATAAAAACCTAGAATAATAACATTGCCACTGACCAATCCTTTCCTTTTATATGAAGTTGGAAAAATAAACTGCATTGTTAAATTAACGTGAAACAAGCAGATATTAATAAATTTCCCTCTCTGTCAGAAAACTGAGAAAGCCAATGTTTTGGGGTTTTCAACTTAACGTTACATTTTGTCAAACACTATAAGATTTGGAAACTTCAAATTACGAAGATATGTAGGACATTGTACGGAGATTACAATGGAATAAAAAAAAATTGATAGCTAATTTAAGAATTTTTTACTTTTAAACTTGTCGGAAAAGTAACATGTGGGCTGCTCTATAGCCGCAAGAATGCAGCTAAAGAAGTTAAATTTGGCATGCTAGTAGAGCCAAATTTGTTTATAAACGCAACACAGTCTTTTTTTTTTTTTTCCTTTTTGAAATACTTATTAGATTGAAAGTTATTGCAATTTAAAAGGTTCTTTTTAATTTTTTCTTTAACTTATAAATATTTATCGATTGTTGTAAAAAAATTTATTATTTACGCGATTTTCATAATATCCTTCTTGACTTAATATCAAAAATAACAAAAAGAAAGAAAAAAACTATTACATAGAAAAAGATTATTATAAACGTAACATAGTACAAAACTTCGAAATTTCATATCGAAATTTAAAAATATATATTGAATAAAGAGAAATAAAAATTGTTTCCAATATGATCTGCTAACAAGAAAAATTACTTCTAATTTATTAATTATTCTTATTGTGTTGAAAATTCTGTCTTTCTAAATGTAATTTTTGAAGTACATATATTTATTATTCAAATCCAGCTATCCTTTTTATTTTGTTACTATTAACATATTAATATAATGTGCCTAAATAAAAGTATAATAATTATATATTTAAAAAGAAAAAAAAAGAGATTTTTAATCGACTTTTCAGGAAGAAAAAAAAACTCTTAAGAACAATGTGGAAGAAAGGTTTGTGCCCAATGACACTAGTTCTGAGAGAAAAAAAAACGAATTTGCGTGCGGGCATAAACTGCTTTTTCCGCAGAACATCTTCAGTGCGTAATAACTCTCGGCGAGGAGCGTTTTTCCTTGTTTTTCATTTGTCAAAACTTAGTAATCCTTAAAATGCAATTGCTGGCAATCCAATCGTAATTTTTATTAAAAAAATGGAAGAAAACGATTTTTACTTGATCTTCAATGATGAATGCGAAGCAACTACAAGGCTTGTTGAGAGGCTGATCAATTGATAACAATTAATCTGCTGCAGTCAAGGTATAAATTATCGCCACTAACTAAAAACCATTGATTTTTAAAATAAAACTTTGACCAATTGGTTTGTAAATAAAAACTTTTTCCAATGAAGCAATGTTGGTTTTAAATAACTATTCTGCTCTTTAATTGGTAAACGTAATATTTTGAACATTTTGTATTGATGGCACATTTTATGTTAGAATAAATAGTGCAGATCCTTGCCACACATGAATGATAGATTTCTTCTTCACGGCTTGACTAGGCTTCAGGACTTGACAGAAACTTAGGTTGGAGGATTGTGCCTGCCAGGGTTGAATCATCATTCAGACAGATGGGTTAAAAAACAAGAAAACCACCTTGATTAATAAAACTCAGGTGTGTTTATAATCGGTATTCATCTCTTTTTTGTCAAGTTTTTCTTTCATAAAGTTTTCTCTCTTTCAGAGGAGAAAAAAATATACACATTAGAAATCACAAATTAATATTTAAACTAAAAAAAAATTTTATTTAATCTAATTAAATTTCTAGAGCATTTTTTTTCTTGTTGCTTAGATGTTAATTTGAGATTTTTAATGTGTTCACTAAAGGTAATCTTTTCGTCATTTCATCACTTCATTTCTAAAGGTTTTCGTTTAATCTGCTGTTAAAAATTTCTGCTTAACTTTATAAAGTTTAATATTTTCAAAGTATTATTTATCTTGCTTGATCAGAAAATTCTTGTTATTTCATAAACTTTATTTTTTTATTGCTTAAATATGACAAGTTTTTAAGAATTAGTCATAGTTTATTATTTAAAATTTAAACAATTTCTCATAAATATTTGCAAAAAATACATTTGGCAATAGGTTTATATTTAAAAATTTAAAAATTTGTAGAAATAATTAATTAAATAAAAATGCCATATTAAAAATGCATATTTTAACTGGTACATCTTTATATTTTTTGATAAATTGTAATTAATCACATGCATGCCCTTTTAGTTAATTTTAAATAATTTAAACTATTTATTATTTTTTATTATTGAATTACGTAGATAGGATGTTTTAATTTAATTTTGAAGTAGACTACAGCAAGCTACCGATTTTTTACCCAATTATAATTCATGTGGCACTGTTAAAATCCTATCAATTAAAAATTTATGTTTTATAGTGATAATAATTATTTGATAATGCTTTTACACAGAATTAGTCAGAAAAAATAAACTAATAATTTTTGCATTATAAATTTGATAGAAATTTTTCTGTAGGTATATTTTCCGTGCATTCGCTTTTCAAAGAAGTTTTTCATTAAAAAAATAATTGCGGGAGCGAAAATATTTTCCTGAATACCAAACAGATGGATACCTAACACACACACACACACACACACAGATATATATATATATATATATATATATATATAATAACAGAGCTTCATCCCTGTTATCAGTGGTGTATTTAGCTTTAATAATGCAGTCGTAAGCCATGTTACACTCAAAAAATCTTTATTAATGGTAGTAGGCTGGTATCGATAACACTTCACATCCACACTCCGCAAGGGAGGGGTGGACAAAACTTTGGACAATTCCGGAACAATTTATCAGGAACAGAACATGATGAAAAAGCCATGCGAAAAGCATTGCTCTCGCTTTTATACTAACACAGATTTGAGTAAACAGGCACAGTCGTTGACATTCTTGTATCCTTACGCATTAAGGAAAATCATTTCATGCTTCCTTATATGGAAGTGAAAGGGGGAGAGATTCTATAAATAACTCAATCGTATGTTTATCAGCCTTGACTTCCCAAAATAGAATCTCTCTACGCTTATTCTTTAACAAAGACATTTTATTAAAACGAAAGAGATTTAATTCTTTTATTAATACAAAAGTATTATACTTTTTGTATTACATCCCCCCCAAAAAAGATTTTTGGCAAGCCAAAAAGAAATCATAATAAAATTTAAAATTCTCTGAACTTTTAAAAATTTATGTTGGTACGACTGTTCCTTTTCACTACTACAAATAACATTTTTTCAATTATCTGTAAAAAAAAAAACAACTATATACAATGACAATAACAAAAACATGATAATACACTTTATCTGTTTAGGCAACTAAACAGAAAGAAAAATGAAACATATTTTTATAACTAATCTACTAAATATTTCAAAAATTTTTCACACAAAAATATACATAATTTTTATGGAAACGAACTGGACAACAAGTGTCTTTAATCAGAATTTAAGATTCTGTATGGTTAAAGGGGTTATTTACTTTATGAAAATTTGTATTCCCCGTTAAAATGGAGGAAAACAGAATTTCATGAAGCACAGTGATATTGAGAGATCCAGACGGGTCAATCCAAAAATATTTTATAATACTTTTCTCAACTTGTTGAGAAAAAAAAAGTTCAACTTTCATCGCCCTCACATCCAATTGATGTTGAGGTAAATCTCCACACGCGATTCGGATCTCCCAAAAAAATATAGGGTGTACTTCTTCCATTGAAGAAAGTAACATATTTTGTTTTGTTTTGTACACTATTCATGATTTAATTTCAACATTTGTGGGTTGTTATATTTCCTAAGATTTGATACATGTACTATTTCAAAATTTTGTTTACTTAAACAATTCTTTTTATTTATTTTGTAATTAGCTTCTGAAATTTTTTGAAGAATTTTATACGGTCCACTAAAAGGAGGTGACAACTTCCTCGTATTAGGATAAGTAAATTCTTCAAACATAACTAATTCGTCAGTTTTAAAGTCTATATCTAAAAATCTAGCATCATAGTAAATTTTATTTCTTTCATGATATTCTTTAGTTCTTTGAATTGCTATTTTTTTAGCTTCCTCAACAGGTGGATAGATTTCTTCATTTAAAGGATTTTCATAGGGGAGTCTACCATGCATGAGGTATGCAGGTGGAAATTTTGTCACAGAATGGGGAGTTAAGTTATAAGTATTGACTATATCTTTTAACAAAGTAGGCCATGGAGTTTTAGTAGGTTTCTCATTGATTTTACACTTTAAACGTGTAATTATTGTTTGACCAAGGCGTTCTACCTTGCCATTTGACTGCGGATGATGTGCAGTTGTCAATAATTGTTGAATCTTATTATGTTTCAAAAATTTTTTAAAATGAGAAGACGTAAAGGCGGCGTTTCGATCACTCAACAAGGATTTAGGTATTTGATTTTGAAAAATTTGATGTAAAAAATTAGTATACGTTTCTGAACTAATGGATTTTGACGCAAAAGCCCAAATGTATCTTGTTAGGTGGTCAATAATTAAAGTTAAATATTTTTTTGTTGAATTATAATAATTCAATCCACCAACAATATCTATTGCTATTAAGTCAAAAGACTGATTGTAATAATCCAAATCTTTTTTGTGGCGGTTTTTTATTTAATTGGAACGTATGACAATGTTTACAAAATTTTGTTATATCTGATGTTATGTTATTCCAATAATAAACAGGGGTTATTAAGTTAATCATTTTCTGCACTCCTGGATGGTTAAATTTATCATGAGTAATTTGCAGAAGTTTTAATCTCAACGAAAATGGAACAACTATTTTAGTAAAATTTTTCTTACGTATACATAAAACATCATTGATATCAACAAAATTACCTTGTAAGTTATCTTTCCTTTGAGCTTCAATTATTTCATTTAATTTTAACAAATGTGAAACATGAACATTATTTTTACTATTACATTTGACAAGTGAATGTGTTGCATCTCTTGAAAGCCAATCTGCTTCAAAATTAGTAGAACCTTTTGTGTATTTAATATCATATTCATATATACTTAACAATAATGACCATCTAAACAATCTACCTTTTAAATTTTTAACATTTTTTAGCCAAACCAAAGCAGCATGGTCAGTATGTATGGTGAATTTCTGGCCAAACAGGTAATGATGGAATTTATTTAGAGAATCGACTATAGCAAGACATTCAAGTTCTGTAATTGCATAATTTTTTTCATAGTCTCTTAAGGAGCGAGAATGAAAAGCTACAGGATGCAATACACCACATTCATCTGTCTGTTTTAACACAGCTCCAATTCCAATTAACGATGCATCAACAAAAAGATGACATTCATGAATAGGATTAAAAATTTTCAAAATTGGTTTACAAATAATAGCATTTTTTAACAGTTCAAAAGATTGTTGACATTTTTTTGACCACACCCATTTTACATCTTTCTTTAACAAGTTGTTTAAAGGATGTCGAATATTTGCATAACCATCAATAAATTTATTGTAAACATTTATTGATCCAAGAAATCTTTGCAATGATTTTACATTTTTAGGGGGCATTAATTTTTTAATCACCTCAATATTATGGTCATCGGGTGAGACAATCCCATTGCTTATTTCATATCCTAAAAATTCTATTTGTTTTTGCAAAAATGAACATTTTAAAAGTTTTATTTTCAAGTTTTCTTGTTTACAAATATCGAAAATCTTTTTAAGATGGGTTAAATGTTCATCATAAGAATTAGAAAATATAATAATATCATCAAAATAGTTCGTAGCAAATTTAATTTTATGTTTATTTAAAATTCTACGAATTGTACGTTGAAAAATGCTTGGTGCATTCTTCCAGCCAAAAGGTAATCTTAAGTATTCAAATAGACCGTTGTGAGTAGCGAATGCTCATTTCTCAGTGTCATCAGGATGAATACGAACATGATGATATCCCTGTGATAAATCTATTTTAGAAAAATAACTACTATTAGACAATTTTTCAATTAAAGACTGTATTAAAGGTAGAGGTTCAGAATCTGTTTTTGTAATTTGGTTTAATTTCCTAAAGTCAATACATAAACGACTCTTTTTATTTTCATCTTTTTTAAAGACTAAAGTTACAGGGGCAGCATAAGGGGATGAACTTTCTTTTATAATGTTATTTTTTAACAATTCCTCTATTTGTAAATCAATTTCCTGTTGTTGTTTTGGGGATGTTTTGTACGGCCTTAGAGATATAGGTAAATCTGAGGTTAACCTGACTCTTTGTGGTTCCATTCTGATTTCTCCCACGTCGTGTTTATGTTTTGCAAAAATATCATCATAACTTTTTAAAATTTCTTTTAAGTCCTCATTTTGTATTTTGTTCTCATTTTTTATTCCTTCGTCGATATTGACCTGATAATGTGTGCACACATTACCTAGTACTATCTTCGAATCATTTGAAATTTTTGGACCTTCTTTCTTTTTCCTATTTTTCCTTTTCTTTTTATTTTTGTTATCCTTAACATTATCTTTTTCAATGTTTACTTTTACTGAAACATCTTTAACTTTTATTTTTTCAAAATGTTTACTTTTATTGAAACATCTTAAACTTCTATTTTTTTCAAAATGTTTACTTTTATTGAAACATCTTAAACTTTTATTTTTTTCACCATTTTTAACCCTAACACTTTGAGAATTTTGCTGTCTAATGTGCAAAGATAAGTTGTCACTGTTAGAATTAGCAGAGGTGATCAATCCCTTACCAAATTGAGTAACAACTGGCCCGACACAGTCAATAGACAAACAAAAATCCTTGCAAGTCTGCAACCCTAGTAAAGCATATGGTAAATCAGTATCAATTATAAAAAACTTAGCTGATTTAATAATTTCGCCTATCTTAAAGGGAAACTCACAAATTTTGTTAAGTGTTAATTGTCCTTTCGTTTGGATAACATTTAATTCCTCACATTTTTTAATAGGAATTTTTAGTTCTGACACAAGGTCTTTTGGTATTATATTCAATGTTGACCCGGTATCAACATTCAATAATATCTCTTTTTTTACATTTTCATTTTGTTTTGGTTTTGGACGTCCATTTAAGTATTTTTTTTCCACTTTATATCCATTTAGGTATTTATTTTCCACTTGATATCCGGATATTATTAATTGTTATTGTTTATTTGTCATATTTTGAACGTTCATTTCAACAACATTAGGGTTGTTTACACACGAGGATCCCATGTGAAACTGATTCAAAAGTCTTTCTTCGAACAGTATTTACACTGATTTATTGGTATCTCCTGTGTTGTATGATGTATTTTGGGTTTTGTCACATTCGGGGTTACACTTTTATTTTTAGGACAAGCCGGAGCTTTATGTCCTGGTGCATTACATTTAAAGCACCTAATGTCATATTTAGGGTTTTCCATTTTCTTCATGTATGGTCCCTTGTTATTTTGAAATTTATTTTTATCTAAGTCACTTTTAATTTTTTCATAGATTTTAAGTTTTTGTTTAAATTCAAAAAGATTATTGGCTCCATAAAGAATTGATTTATTATTTGTTTGGTCTGGTATTCCTTGAATCATGTAAGTGATTAGAGCTAAGTCATCAATATCACTTTGAGTGGCAATTTCTTTCATTTTAAGGAAATACTCTTGAAGAGTTTCATTATATCTTTGCTTTCTTTTTTGCAACATTGCATGTATTTCTGCACTATTACAATCAAATCCAAACTCTTCAAGCAAAAGATTTTTTAATTTTTCATATGAATTTAAACAACTTTCACTTCTTATTAATGTTAAGGCATTACCCTTTAAACATCTTTTCGCAAATAAAAATTTTTGCATATCAGATAATTTAAATAAATTGGAATGAGTTTCAAAATTTTCAAACCAAGAATTAATATTTTCGTGTTTTTCTCCTTTAAACATAGAAGTAACTGCTTCAATATCCGAAAAATTTACTATTAATTTAGTTTCTCTATTCTTTATATCTGAAGCAAGCGAAGATAGCTCCTTTTTAATACTAATATTTTATTGAACATATTTACAATATATACAAGTTGGGTTGAATTACAAGAAACATCACCACAGCAGGTGATGGGAGAGATATTGGGCAGGCTGCCATATGCGTGCTGGTATTTATACAATTCTAAGAATATGATGACGTCAGAACTCTTAATTCAGTTCACTTCCAAAATAAGTAAAAACACAATTGATTAAAGACAAACAGATAATAAAATGAAATACACTTGATTTTATGATGAGCGGCGAACCCATCACCACACAGTATCCCCCCAGTGACAAAGTCACGATACCAATAATGATTGTTTAAAAACAATCATAAAATACAAAGTAGTAAATTGAACTATATGTCTTAATTGGGAAAAAATTTCTAACTTAGAAATTGGAATACAATTAATAGATACAAAATATTTAGATGCTTTTATATTACATACTCTTTAACTAAATATTTTGGGAAATGCACACGGCGACCAGATTTTGTAACAATTGATTTTTCTTCCTTTGTTTGAGATAATTTCTTTTCGACCATTGGAATTGTATTTATTTTTAATTTCTCAGAAATTTGAAAAGCTGGTTTAATTCTATCTATTGAGACAGTTATTTTCTTACCATGAAAATCAATAACAAAGGTTTTATCAGAACGTTCAATTACCCGGTGTGGTCCGGTGTATGCAGGTGATAGTGGAGGACGAATTTTATCTACTCTTAAAAATATATGAGAACAAGATTTTAAATTAGGATTAATATAGAACTTATTTTTACTGTGTGCTGATGCTGCTACAGGACTTAATTTTCTCATTGAGGCCATTAAATTTGTGACATAATTTTCTGTTACCGGTGGAGATAAAGAATTTGAGTTTAAAAGATCCGAAGGTAGACGTAAGGAAGTACCATAAACAAGATGTGCACAAGTTGCATTAATATCAGCTTTTAAAGCTGTGCGAATACCTAATAAAACAATTGGTAAAATTTCAGTCCATTTATTATTTTCTTGTGCTATTATAGAACTTTTAAGTTGTCTGTGAAAGCGTTCTATCATTCCATTACTTTGCGCGTGATATGAAGTAGAATGGATGTGGTTACTGCCCAAGATATTAGTGAGATTTCGAAAAAGAGTAGATTCAAAATTTCGGCCTTGATCGGTAGTTATAGTAACGGGAGTGCCAAATCTAGAGATCCAACCGTGAATAAGTGCTTTTGCGGTGGTTTCGGCAGTCATATCCGTAGTAGGGATAACTTCTGGCCATCTCGTGAATCTATCTATTATTGTAAGGCAGTATTGCTTTCCTTCAGAAATAGGAAGTGGGCCAATAAAATCCAGATGGATATGGGAAAATCTTGCGTCGGGTTGAGCAAATGTGCTGAAAGGAGCTTTAGTGTGTTGGAAAACTTTAGCTCGCTGACATTTCTCACAAGAACGAACTTTATTTTTGATATCCACTTTCATGTTGGGCCACACAAATCGTTTAGATATTAAATTTGTAGTTGAATATATTCCAGGATGAGAAAAATAATGTAAATTATCAAAAATATTTTGCCTGTATGATTTTGGAATAAAAGGTCTAGGGTACTTAGTTGAAAAATCACATATTAAATTAACATCTTCCAAAGAAAAGTAATGTTTTTCTAATTTTAAAGATGAATTATTGGAATTTAATATTTCTTTCAATTCAGAATCTTCATTTTGTTCCTGTTCTAGTTTTTTAAAGTCTATTAATGGAGGTTTTGAAATTGCATTTATTTCTATTCGCGATAGAGTATCAGCAATTGAATTAGATTTTCCTTTTACGTGTTTAATATCAGTTGAAAATTGAGAAATATAATCAAGGTATCTGAATTGGCGCGGGGAACATTTCTCAGGTTTTTGTTTAAACGCATAAATTAGAGGTTTTTGGTCAGTAAAAATAGTAAAACTTCTACCTTCTAGCATGTGACGAAATTTTTTTATTGACGCGTATATTGCCAATAATTCGCGATCGTATGTTGACCAATTTTGCTGACTTTTATTTAATTTTGTTGAGAAAAATGCAATTGGTTCCCACCCATTATTATGATATTGCATTAAAGAACTGCCGATTGCAAAATCTGACGCGTCAGTCCACAGACTTAAATTAGCACCAGGTTTAGGATATTTTAAAAGAGTTGCATCGGCTATTGCTTGTTTTGCATCAGAAAAAGATTTGTTTGAAGTATCGGTCCAAATTAACGGTAAATCAGATTTTTTGGATGATTTGTTACATTTCTTAATATTTCGTTGTCCTTCTAAAAACTTGGTTAAAGGTGATAAAATATGAGCTGCATTAGGAATAAAACGTCTATAAAAATTAAATAATCCTAGAAATCTACGTAATTGAGTAATCGTATTTGGTTTTGGAAAATTTAGAATTGCATTAACGCGATCAGTTAAAGGTTCAATACCTTTTTCGGAAATTTTGAAACCTAAAAATTGTAAACTATTCTGTCCAAATAAGCATTTAGAGGGATTTATTGTTAAACCATAATACTGCAGTCTATCAAAAAGTGATTTTAAATATGTCATATGCTCTTCGGGAGATTCGGAAGCTATTAAAATATCATCTAGAAAAGCGTAAACGCCTTCTAAGCCTCTAGTTACTTCGTCAATAAAGCGTTGGAAAGTACTGGCTGCATTGCAAAGACCGAATTGCATACGAGTACTTTCAAACAACCCGAAAGGAGTTATTATTGCAGTTTTATGTACATCTTCATTGGCTATAGGTATTTGATGAAAAGCTCGAATTAAATCAATGTGAGAAAATATTTTAGTTCCATGTAATTCACTAGTAAAATCCATAATATTAGGAATTGGATATTTATCTTTAACAGTTTGAGCGTTTAAAGCTCGATAATCACCTACTGGACGCCAGTCCAAACTATTTTTCTTGGGAACTAAATGTAAAGGTGATGAAAAATTACTTTTGGATGGGCGCATGTGGCCTAAATCTAACATATGTTGAAATTCCATTTTTGCTATTTTTAACCTATCGGGCGCTAGACGCCGAGGTTTAGCAAAAACTGGTGAACCAAAAGTTTCTATATGATGTACAACATTATGCTTAATAATTTGGTCTGAGCAAATAGATTTTGTTATTTCAGGATATTCATTTAACAATTTTTCATAATCATTTTCACCAAGAACAGTTTTAATTGAAATAATGTCAGCAGTTTTAAAAATACAATGAGAATTTAAATTAGTATTAATATCATTTAGACAACGTTTTCTAATATTAGGTTTTAGATTAAAATAGTATAAAAAATCTGCACCTATAATATGATTAGTTATATCACAAATATAAAATGGAAAATTAAACTTTCGTCTAAGACCGAAGTCTAAAGTTAATAATTTCTTACCGTATACTTTTATAATGGTATTGTTCGCAGCTTTAAAGGT
Source organism: Parasteatoda lunata (assembly GCA_949128135.1). Lineage (NCBI taxonomy): Eukaryota > Metazoa > Arthropoda > Arachnida > Araneae > Theridiidae > Parasteatoda > Parasteatoda lunata. Next base: position 88,741,480 of record OX421975.1, read on the forward strand.
CTGTATCGGAGAAAGAGTTTTTTCTTCTTTATTTGCTGGAATGATTGAGCAGTCACTTCCGGTATCCACTAGAAATTGTTTGTTAGATTGTCTATCTCTAATAAAAAGGCGACAATTTGTTGGAGGCAAGATGTTAGTCGCACTCACTCTTGCCTTTCTTGGTTTTTCTGGTAGATGCAGGGTTTGACACACTTTCTAGCTTCCGATTTGAATTTTCGATGATAGAAACACATTTTGGAGTTTTGATGTGGAGATGAGAATTGGCTTTGGTGATTACGAAATTGTGCATAGTTCCGGCTGCGAGACCTACTGCGTGTCCGCAATGCTGCTACTTCTTTTCGTAGTGCTTTAACTTTTTCTAAAAGCTCAAAGGTGCATTGTTGATTTGAAGAAACTTCGCTAACTTCACTTGAAGTTGACACTTCCATTACTTTATCTGCAATTTCAGCAGCTCTTGTTGCATTCAGTGAAGGGATTGCGGCCAATATTGACTGAACATGCTGCGGCAGCTGATTTAGAAATAATTCCAAAAGTAGGGAATCTGAGATTTCGTGAGATTCAGCTCGTCTTTGCATAGTGCGCAAGAGTTCGCTAGGCTTTCGATCTCCTAGTTGCTCTCCGGAGAGTAAACGTCGAATTTCCTGGGACTTTGTTTCTCCGCAGCGTGCAATAATTTCTTCTTTCAGCTTTTTGAAAGGATCGTCTGCGTCAGGAGTTATAATGACGTCCCTTACAACTGCGGCTACTTCGGGAGGAAGGTGGGCCAGGCAGTAGTTAAACTTTGTTTTGCTCTCTGTAATCGGCTTCGGTGTCGCAAGCTGGAAAGTTGCTTCGACCATATGGAACCACAGGTGTGGATCGGAGATATTGAAGATAGGAATTTTTACTGCAGACGATTCCGCCATAGTTGCAGTTTCCTATTAATCAATGACTAATACAAGAAGCAAAAACAGGAAAGATGAAAACTAAAAGTTGCTTGTATCGTCAGACGTTCGGGTCACCATTGAAGCAAGCGAAGATAGCTCCTTTTTAATACTAATATTTTATTGAACATATTTACAATATATACAAGTTGGGTTGAATTACAAGAAACATCACCACAGCAGGTGATGGGAGAGATATTGGGCAGGCTGCCATATGCGTGCTGGTATTTATACAATTCTAAGAATATGATGACGTCAGAACTCTTAATTCAGTTCACTTCCAAAATAAGTAAAAACACAATTGATTAAAGACAAACAGATAATAAAATGAAATACACTTGATTTTATGATGAGCGGCGAACCCATCACCACATATCCTTGCTAGAATTTTGACTATAGGATGCCATATCTTTATCAGTATAAACATGAGTTTGTATTTCTTTATCAACATATATTTTAGTATTTAAACTAACTTGCGTAAATTGACTTACACAAGTTTTAATTAGTAAATGTGATTCAAAATCAGTTTGAGTTTGTTTACATTGAAACGGATTAGTTTCATCCTCATCTTCAGAGGGATTTTCCATTACTATCGAATTTTTTAATTTATCAAAATCACATAAACAAGTTAAAATGTGCTTTGCAATTTCATCTTTATTTCCTTCACTGGAAATATTTAAAATGTCTGAAATTTTAACTAATTCCGAAAAATTGAAAGTATTACAAATTTCTTGTAATTTGTTTGAAAATTCTTCATCGTTAGGTTCAAAAGAAAATTCTGAAAAATTTAGAATTTTGTTACGGTTTAATCTAGAAAAATCATTAGGAAACAAAAGTTTAAATAATAACTTAATTTTGTTTGCCGTCACTAATTTAATTGACGTTTGAATCACATTTATTTCTTTCAAAAACATTTTAAATGCACGATAAAAAACAATATTATATCATCATTTTAAAGAAAAGCAATATAAATACAAGAAATGCAATCTAACTATTCATAATAAAATATACTCAGTTATTCATAATGAAAATTTTAAAACACTACTCATCTCCGATATCGATAAACTATTCAATCATGCTAGTGAGAAAGAAACATAAGAGGATAAAAAAAAATATATATCTACAGTACTTTCTTTCCTGCACACTGTTCTTTGACCTTCATGATTGTTTTTGTTTTTCGTTGAAGAGAAAGAAAAAAATATCCTTGCACTTCCTGAATATTCATGCTTTAGATTCGCGCAAATTCACTTTTGTTTTCTTTTTTCACTCGCCAAATTTTTCTCCGACTTTCATGAGAAAGGAACTTTTAAAAAAGAAGCAAAATGCTTCTCTCTAAATTTAATATAAATCGCGCACATTCACTTTTGTTTTCACAATTTGAGCACTACGGAATTGTAGGGTCATCGGTCATTTCCAGATTGGACACTATGGGTTTCAGAGAGGCATGTGACGAGCTCGAGCCAACGTCAGCATTCTCACAGCGATGAAGGTGTAGTTAAAGATGGAGTGGTAAAACAGACCTTCCTTCATTCGTTTTTCACCGCGGACTAGGCACTTCTTTCTTTCGTCCTTCGTCCCCCGGGATGAGGTTTTATCAACGTTGTAGTCAGCCGGAAAATAGATAACAATGGTTTCCTCAGCAAGTAAACATCCTGCCGGCTTATAATAACAGAGCTTCATCCCTGTTATCAGTGGTGTATTTAGCTTTAATAATGCAGTCGTAAGCCATGTTACACTCAAAAAATCTTTATTAATGGTAGTAGGCTGGTATCGATAACACTTCACATCCACACTCCGCAAGGGAGGGGTGGACAAAACTTTGGACAATTCCGGAACAATTTATCAGGAACAGAACATGATGAAAAAGCCATGCGAAAAGCATTGCTCTCGCTTTTATACTAACACAGATTTGAGTAAACAGGCACAGTCGTTGACATTCTTGTATCCTTACGCATTAAGGAAAATCATTTCATGCTTCCTTATATGGAAGTGAAAGGGGGAGAGATTCTATAAATAACTCAATCGTATGTTTATCAGCCTTGACTTCCCAAAATAGAATCTCTCTACGCTTATTCTTTAACAAAGACATTTTATTAAAACGAAAGAGATTTAATTCTTTTATTAATACAAAAGTATTATACTTTTTGTATTACATATATATATATATATATATATATATATATATATATATAGTATATATATATAGTATATATATAGTATATATATATATAGTATATATATATATATATAGTATATATATATATATATATATATATATATATATATAGTATATATATATATATATATATATATATATATATATATATATATATATATATATATATATATATATATATATATACAGTGACCTCTCACTTATGCACCAACCCTTTTATGCACCGAAATTTTAGACTAATATTTTAATTTTTTTCTTTAAATATTTAAAAAAAAAAAAAAAAAAGGTTTTAGATTAAAAATTGAAGCAAATAAGCAATTCTTGTTACAATCCTTGTTGTTAGATCCTACTGAATAGTTCAAACCGGTATAAAAAACCGGTTAGCACTTAGCTTGCTTTCCAATTTCTGGCAAATAAACTTTCCTAACTTGAGTATTATTTTACTAATTCAAATCTTCAAGATTTGGAACCGTATAATTTATGAAATTTTTTTTTCTACTATTCATTTACTGTTAAGCATCCAAGGTGTGTTATTTTATGTCAAAATCGTGTTGAATACTGTCGTGCTTTTCGTTTATTGCGTGACTGCTATGTGCCTTTGTCACCCAGATTTGCAAAAATTTTGTAAAATAGCCATAGAATATTCTTCTTATTTAAAACAGAAGCGGATTTTTATTAAAGGAAAAAAAATAGGTATTCTCTTGAATAGAATGTCACGGATTGTTCATGATCACAAACAAATGTTTAAAACTACTTGGAACAGTGTATGTAAAATAAAACGAAAGTGAATTATTTTATCGTTATTCATAGCTTTATTTCTTGTTGTTTATAGCCTCTGAATAATTGGACTTGTCATTAAATTTTTATTAAATCGCATTCATGTGTATGAGAGGGTAGAATCTGACATTTTATATATTGTCATTTATATATTTTATATATTATTTTATATATTACTGACATTTTATATATTTTATAAAATATTGACAGCTAATATTGATTCAAATAAGACCACCCTGAATATTTTTTGATTTAATGATCGGATCTTCACCTTCTGGGATTCAATCATAATAGTTCGAGGAGGTGACTTCAAGTTTTCTAATTATTACAAGTTTTCTAATTATTAATTATTATAGTTTACTAATTATTATTATTATTTTCTAATTAAGACACGGTGATTCCGGCTAATAGGGATTCTTTTTTTTTTTTTACAAAATTGATCAGGCAGGTTGGGTGGTGGCTATTAGTTTCTAGAAACTTCCAAGTGGTTTTGCTGTGAACTTCGACCACCCCCATTGTATTCAAATGTAAGAAAAGAAAAAGACGCGTAAACGATGTGTGATGGGTGAACAACAATAAAAAAAATATTACAAATTATTCAAATAAAATATTTTTCGCTGAAAAATAAAAATTTAAAACAAAATTAATATCAATTTTTTTATATATTTTTTCTATTTCTTTCAAACAGAAAGTAACGAATTCCAAGGGAGCCATTTGAAAAGGCGTACCGGTATAGGCACCTGTGTCCCAGTTCATCCGGATCACAACTGATTTTTAGAAAATAGATAAGGCTTGTCATTCAATGATTTTTGCAAAAAAGTATGTGATTTTTTGAAAAAAGAAGTTAGCTGTTGAAGAATATATTATTCATTTTATAAATTAAGACAAAAACACTTCAAAAAATACTTTTTTCGATAAAAGTTTTTAAATAATTTTCATAGAAAAGTAACGATTTCATAGTTACAAAATTGTAACGAGTTACGATTTTTTCGTCTCGTTACAAATGCTAGTACATTTATTCGAAAAAGTAGCGAAAAAACAAGTAAATTTAAAGAGTAACGAAGTACAAGTGAAAGTACGTACTTTTTATTTTTCCTTTCGTTACAACTAACGAAAGTAAAAGTATTGCCATGCATGACCATCACTTTTAGTAATTGACTACGTTTCAGCTGCGTGTGTAGCTATGGGCCTGATTAACGCTTTGCAGAGCAGTAATTTTGTTTTCCTGCTGTTGTGGTGACTAGATTTTAAATATTTGTGTACTCCATGAAAACGCTTGTTACCAATTGTTATTCTGTTAAGTATTCCTGACGTTAAGTCTTTAATGGTGTTCAATTCAGAGCCAAAATAGATGAAAATATTAACTACTTCAAAACTGTTGTCATTGATATAATTTTTTACTATCGAGATGTAAAGTTTCTTACATAGATTGCTTTTATTTATTTATTAAAAAAAACAATAATATATTTGTTAATATTATTAATGTTTTTTTTTTTTTGGCTTTTTGTATTGTAATTTTTTTTTCTTTAGAAAGATGCTCTTAGTTTTTTTTTTTTTTTTTTCTTTTTACAAAATTACTATCTTTACTTCAAAGGAGACAATATCACGCCTTCGTGAAAGAAAAAAAAATCAGGACATTTTTTTTGAAACTGTATGCATACACCATACTGATTTTAAAAAGGTCAAACTATCAGCTAAAAAAAGGTATGAGTGCAATCCAGGCAAAAATTTATCTCCGATATTTAAAAAAAAAAAAAAAAAAAAAAAAAAAAAAAAAAAAAAAACACACTATTTTTTTGGATGTGTGAATTAAAAACTAGTGGATGTGAAAATTAAGAGAAACTTGATGATATAAATCTTTCATTAATGATATAAATCTTTTGTTCTACAACTGTTTTCTTTATTGATACAAATTAAAACTGGCTTATTGTTATTTAAGTTCGAAAGAAAGTGATATAGATATTTATCATGTTCTGGGAATTTTTTGCTTAACTTCGAATAATGGAAAGTTATCTCCTCCATTTTATCTAAGTTGTGGAATATTAAGTACACTCGGTTGTATAACCTTTAAGGATTGCTACTATAATTTGAATCTCGTTTCATTCGCCAAATGTTTGGCGATGGGCATTACTTAAAACTCAGGGGTCTGCACTTCAAAAATCTATTCATAACATTGCACTTGCCCCTTGACATATTCATTTATCATATCTGTTATTATGACCACTACCCTATCTGCTAGGGGGAATTTCTAAGTGGGGACAGGCCTGACACCTTGTGAGCAAAGTTTTCCAGCTATGTAAAAAAATACCAATTATATTCTAATTTTATATCCGCATAATGTAAAAAGAAAACACTACACAACCTATATATATTCTAAACAATTATCTTTATTAGTATCAAAAAAGAAGGGATTTTCAAGCATGTCGTACTTTTTTCCTTAAGATCTTCCAAGAGACTAGAAAATAGCTCTCGATTCTTCAACCCATTTCACTGAAAAACAAAAGAAAACTTCATAAAAAATATTAGTTCAAAGTTATGAAACAATGGTCTTCACACAGTGTCATTCATTTTTAATTTTTTCGAACAACAAGGGTTTCTTTTAAAAGAAAAAAAAAACATTTTTGCATTCATTTTATATATTAAAAGTATTAACTTAAATATGAAAAGTACTTTTTGGACTTTTTCGAAGTCTGTGACTCTGATTGCAGGGAATAATGCATTTCTCAGCTAAACTTATGCCCATTAAAGCAAGGAAAAAAATTCCTTCTCGAAATATTAGTTAAATAATTAGTTCAAACAACAGAAATAAAAAAAAAGAAATTTTATTAGGATCTCTATAATCATGACAAAACTAACCTTAAGCATTATCTAGGCTACGATAGCCTGTTTAAATCAATTTCTAATGGTTTTCCCATATAAGGATTTTTTTCTCGCTAATTTTGGCAACTTTTTATATTTAAAAATAAAACATGCTAAACATACAAAAGAAAATATAACACGTTTACTAAATTATTGGCAGACCTGAACCAATATTCATCATTTAACAATTATTTTGATTAAAAGAAAACAGTACTTTAGATGGATTGAGAGTTAGATGGTTTATGGATGAAAACCAAAGGCATGGTCACTTAATAATGTTATTAAGTACTATTTAAGGAACTCACACATTAAATTAATTTCTGTTGACTCTAAAGTATAGTGGTCCCGAGCGATCAGCTATAGAAAAAGCATGGTCACTTAGTTTGCGAGCGAAAGCAAGGAAATCCCCCCCCCCATTTAAATAAAATGCTATGTTTATTGAAATTTTTTTTTTATTTTATGCATTTAAAAAAAAATCATTGTATATTGCATATTTCTATGACAGAAAAAGGAAATGTTCATGAGGTATACTTATAATCAAGATATGGCATTAAATCCAGTGATTTGACAACAGTTCTTATTCTGCTTTAGCTGATGATGCAACCACCATCTTGAAAAATACTTTAAAGATTTTTAGTTACGATGACTGACAGAAGTGCAACGAGTTTAAGTCCAAAAAAGCCATTTTGTAAAAGTTCAAGAAGAAATTTGACAAATTCATGTAAAGAAGATGTTAAGAAATACATTTATTTTGCAATATATAATCTTCCAATCCAATGTTAATTATTTTTATCACTGAATTGCGCTGCTTAAAGTTTCTATAATGTATTGGGTTGAGTAGAGAAAGTATTTGCGTTTTTTCCTAAATTTTTCAAAGTCAAGTTAAAGGTTTGTCCAATTTTCAAATCGCTAGCCAATTGCTGTCCGATTGCCTACAGTGTACATTTGGATCGATTGTTCCATTCCTTCGTCGAACCCCCCCCCCCCCCCCCCAAATAATAAATAAAAAAACACGAGAGCATGACCTTCCTCTGTCCTTCGCACTATCTCCTGAGCCATCGCGGCTTAATGTCTTAATTTTGTCATCAATTCAGATAGGTCTTCTTGGAGAACATACTTCAAATCAAAATCAACAGCTCGGAATTTCTTTAGCCAGTTTTGGCATTGCCGTTCGTGTAGTGTCGAGCATTGTTATCGTAAACTTAACGCAATTTTTCACAAGCTTGACGCGCATTTTTTCCATTACAGAAGTAAAATTGTAAAATAGGACGGAAATGAACACTTTGATCTTCCATATTCAACATGCTGTCAAATGACCGAAACTCAACGAAATACCCTAAATCGTTCTACACAATGAAGTTTAAACTGTCAGATAATCAATGACGTGAAAACTACTGTTGCAAGTAATGCAGAGACTGCACTACTGCCATCTATTGCAAAAAAAAAAAAAAAAAAAAATCAGTTTCATTTCACTAATCTTGTCAAGAATATTAGATCTCATCTAAAATTCAATACGTTTATTTAATAATATACTTATATTTTAAAAGGCAATTTCCATTTTTATAAGTCGAGTATCTCTACAAATTTACGTATTGCAAAATTTGTTTTATGCAACAACACACTAGAAGACCAAGGTGAGACACTTATATCATTTGCTATCATTTATTTAAGTGTGTTTTTTTTTTTAAATAAATGCTCCACAGGTATAATAAGTGGAAATAGCAAAAGACTTACCTAATACGTACGAAAAGAAAATGGGTATCGAATAAATGTTTTCATTTTTGGACAAAAAAAAAATTGTTTTTATTTTAGATTTTCTAAATTTTAAAACGAGATGCTTTTATATTTATAATGTGTTCTTACGCATTTAAAGCAAATCTTTACATTTTCAGAACACTTTTAAAATCACCAACACTACAAAAAGCGGTATATATTAATCTTTTATTTTAAAACAGTCATTGAACAGCGACCCAAATTTGAGTTTACGGCTACCAATGTTTAAAGCCGTATCCTTGTAATTTTGAACCTAAACCGGAAGACAAGGGAACTCCGAAATCCGTACCACCAGAGATATTGATTTGCTTTGGGAATTTGGAGGACTTTGTGACCAATGCAGATTTAACGTGCACCAGTCGCACGGGGATTATTCGGCCGACTGGATTCGAACTACCGTTCTCACGAATACGAGTCCCACGCCCTACCAGCTAAGCTGTCCCAGCCCCATATATTAATATTTTATTTTATAACAATCGTAGAACAGCCGACAAAATTTTTTGGTTTTACGACTGTTAATGTTCAACTTCGTAGCCGTGTAATTTTGAACCAAATCCAGAAGAGATCCAAGAGAACTCCTGGATCAAGTATTAGGGGAAATATGCTTCCTGGAGGACTTTTTGATGGAATTAACCCGCATTTGCTATACATGGAGAGAAAAACCACGAGAACTTCCAACAGTTAGCCAGATTGCAAGAGGACTCATAACCCATGGCCCGTCTACCACGTCTCAAGGTTATTTTAAGTCAGCACTGAGGTCGGTGTGAGCCGGGTGCGGAGTTCGTATCGACCAGACATCGCTGAGATTCGAACCCGGTTCATCTCATTGGAAAGCAAAGGTACTATCACCTTAGCCTCACGACACCATAGATTAATATTTAAATTTATGTTTAAATGTGGGTCGGGATAGCCTGGTCGCTTTCGTGAGAAGAGTAATCGTGCCGGCCGAAAAATTCCTATGTATTAAATTGTGACTGATGCACGTTAAATCTGCCGGGGTCACGAAGTTCAAGTTCCTATAACAAATCAATATTTTTGGGAGTACTGAATGGGAGATTAATAGTTCTCTAGTTCAGATCAAGATTACGATCTGTGGATTAATGAATTGAATATTATTGGGTCCTAACTGTAGAACGGGCTGAAATCATATTCCTGATCATAGATGGCGCCACTGAAAAAGCAGAAGACGCACCCTCTCCCTTGAATATTCGCTTGATTTCAAGCAGGCTTGCTAGTGGCATAAGTAACAACTCAACAAATACACGTGTTTAATTGTCTTCAATATTTAATCCCCATTTTAATCTAGTTACTGATGCACTTTAACTCCAAACAAAAATACAGTTAAGTTAAGTAATCTAGTTACTAAATTTTTTGTAATTATTCTTTCAATGAAAGAACGACACTAAACACTTTTTAAAATTTTAAACATTTATCACTATTAATCAATCAAAAGTAAACATTTGTTACGTGTTTTACCTACCTTTTGCAGTATGTGGGAAACATCATGCAATAGCTAACAAATGGGGAAAAGCAAACCTGAAAAAAAAAATCGAAATTTTAACACACAACCGTTGAGCAGAAAACACTGAGTTCCCTGATAGAAGTCACTATTTATATGCATTTTTAAAATCCTTATCAAAATTGAAAACTAACGAATATTCACTTTGGTGTTTGAAAATTAACCTAGGGAAATCCATAGTCGATATTGCAGTACAGGAGAAGCATGTAATAAACAACAAAACCGGTTTGATTGCTAAAGGACCCAGAGATGAGTTAAAGACGATTATTATAAACGCCTTCAAGTTCCAACTTCCAATCTAACATTTTTTGATGTTTATAACATGCCGCTTCTCCTACTGTAACTTGTCTGATCTCGACAAAATTTTTTACCTCACGTAATTATTAATTTGCCACACCAAATGAGTAGACATTTTGTTCGATTTGTGCTGTGAATTCTAAAAATGCATATTAAGAGTGGCCTTTATGAAACACCCTGCATCTTTTACCCAAAAATTAAAATCCATATAAATATTGGCTTGTACTGAACATACCCTATTCGATCAAGAAATATGAAATAAAAAAGTCTGCAACATTTTGATTAATTAATAATTGAATAATTAATATTTCTTTAAAGCAATTTTTCCTTTAAAAAATCAATATAACGACGTTAAATATTACCGATTTACTAGTGTGTAAGAGTAAAAAAAAAACAGCCTATGTTTTTCACATCAGAAAATCTGTTTGTACTGTCTCGTAATCAATTGTCTCTTGTGCGAGGTCCTCTGCGCAAATAAAGAACAATATACTGTAATAGCTGTGTAGGTTGTAGGTTTGGACCTCGTAATGTTAATTTTTCAATTTTCGAGTATTTTTATTTTGTTTTCGAAATTATTTACGTAAACTAAAAAGTTCTTTTCATACAATTGTAAAACTCGTTTAGTCAAAGATTATTTTGTAAAAACATAATTTTTTTAAAAAATTGCTTATTATGTTTCATATATCATTTAAATTAATAATGATCGAAAATAATTTATCTTTTAGCGTGCAAAATCCTATACATAATTTTCAGCTATGTATTTCTGAAAAATAAAGTTAAAACTTGAAAGAAATTGCCAGAAAGCATCTAAATAAGAAAATATGCGCACACACACACAAAAAAAAAGAGAAATCCTGTGTTTCAAGAGTTGATAAATTTCATGATCATACGGCCTATTTTGTATAGATTTTGGATGTTGTCATTTAAAATATTATATTTCAAAATATTAAATTTAAGCACCTTACACTTAAAAAACTTTTCGATCATTATTAAAGTTAATAATGTAAAATAATTACTAATAATAAAAAAAAGGTTTACATGGAATTATCTTTGAATTGACAAATTTTTCAATTTGATTTGCGTAAATTGAAAATAACTTACTATGGTCCAAGCATTCGAACGCACTGTTGATTAAATTATTAAGACGATATGTATCGAATCAGAGATATAGTATCGAATCAAGCTATTGATCTGTATCTTGCATTTATTATCACCAGTGGTATCAGTTCATCGAATTTTATCACAGCTATAATTCTGGTTGAGGAGTAATGTAGTGTGTCAGTCACTAAAAAGATACAATTCCAACTCACTAGTATATAAGACATGCTAACCAGATTCTCAGTTGGGGAGACTTTTTCATAGAAGATTGACATTGTTGGTAACTACTATCCCCACAAATTTTTACCGCTTTCCCAGGAGCAATGAATGAGTATGCTAAAATGTTATTAGTTCTCTGCATGACAATAAAAATCTTAAATAAGGATTTATAATCGAACACATTAGGAATTTAGTGTCATTCAAAATTTCGAATGTCTTTCGACTAACTAGAGTATTCAAACTACAACTAGAACTAAAAACCTTATGCTGATACAAGCTGCAATTGTTTCCAAAATGGTGCTAGCAAGATTTTTCGCCAAATAAAATTTCAAACACTTTCTGACTTAAAACCACAAATCTGTAATTGAAAGCAGAAAATAATTAAAATGTTTTTTTCAAAGTAGACTTTAAAAACAAACCAAAAATAATTTTGTTTTTTATTAAATTGAAAGCGCAAAACGTAGGGAGCATCACTCGAAGCTCCCTTACTCTTTTGGTCTATCTTACTATGTCTTTCTTTCAAAATTAATGTACACTATGTTTTTCGTTTTAAGATTGACAACAAAAAATTAAATTTTCTCCCTTTTAATTTATTTTATTTGCTTATTTTCAATAACTGGCAAAGTATCTCGAAGTCTTGTTAAAACATACAGGAAGATTTTGCTCATAATGCACGCTTAAAGTGTATATAATTGAATCGAGCATATTTGTGAAAACTAAAAGAAATTTCATTTACCTTGAACTCTTCCAATTTCTTATAGTCAGCAACTTTTATTGGATCAGTTGAAGTTGAAAGATCGGTCTGCAAATAAAACTTGAATATAAAAAAAAAACTTATTATTAAATATCTAAGATTTAGCATTTTTAAGAATCATTACTTACATTGTATTGAACCACAGGCTCGAAAATTGTCGTCAAGTGACTTTTCTGCAGCAAAATTGAAGCAAAGCATAAAGAAAATAAAATTACAAATATGAAATTGTTAATCAAAATAGCAATAATTTAGAAAATGAAAGGATTCTAACCTACTGATTAAATGATTAGTCTAAAATTAGTTAACAGCTTAAATTTAAAATTTTCAATCAAACACTTGACAAAAGAAAACACATGAATCAAACACTTGACGAAATCAAAAATTTTTTTTGACACTTTATAACCGTCGTTGATCAGCTCTTTGACCCATGGTCCGTCTACCACAGAGGATATTTCACGTCAGCACTGGGGTCGATACGAGCTGAATGCGGAATTCGCATCGGCCGGCCATCACTGGGATTTGTTCCTGGTTCACCTCATTAGAAGACGAATGCTCTACCCAAGTAGCACCTGATATTAGATATTATCAGAAAATCGGTAAAATCTAACGTTATCTTGCACAACTTCTAAGATTAGAAAGATACAAGAGGTCGCTGTTTGCTCAGCATCGTATAATATTAGATTAAATGCAAACTAAGATTATCCAGCGTTCGCTGCAATATTTTATAATGTTAGATTCTATGCAAACTAAGATTATCTAGCGTTCGCCATAGTATTATTTTGCATTAGTTTTAACGCTTTATAATATTAGATTTTGCATTTTCTGATATTATCTTGCTTTGCTCTTTACTTTTGTAGTAAGCAAGAGGAGGATTTGGATGGTAGTAGAATAATTCGGCAATATAATTTTCCCTAATTTTCTGTATTGCTGTGAAGCATAGAACAATAGTTTTGCAATGTCATTCCATGCATTATTACATAGCAATGCAGAAATACTAAATAAAATTATTTTAGAGAACTCTGCTACCATCCATTTTCCTCCCTCTTACTCCAAAGTATATCTTATGTTCTGCTGATTTTTTTTTAATATTTCAACTTTATTTAAGAAATAATACTATATCACAACTTTTATTGATATTTTTTTCCTTTATGCAATGGGTTTCCTGGCAAATTTTATATCATTAATAATTTTCAAGTTTTTAATTTTAAAATGTACTCTTAATTTTTTTTAAAAAAATGAGCTTATTTTATCAAAATCTCAATTGAATTTGTTAGTTTGTAATATATATATATATACATATTTTGTTTTAAATGTGCAACTTAAGCCATTTGCAATTTCACAATTATCATTCATTATTTATATTCTGAAATTGTAAATTAAGAAAACAACACCACATAATTGCGAAGTTAAATTTACATTTGAATTGAGTCGAAAATTTAGCTTAACTTTTTTTTCTACTATATAACTAAGTCATTCATTTCCAAAAATATTACAATAAAATTATATCTCGAATTTTTAAACTGTTATTTTTTGTAATAACTGAAACAATAAAGAAAATGAAAAAATATTCAAATTACTTACTTGCATAAATTATTTCACTTCTATCACTAAAATTAAAGAGAGAACTACTTACGTAACTTTATCCATTTAGATTCTTTACTACAAAACACTTGATTACTTACAAAATACTTGAAACAAAACCTAAAGGCACCTGTAGAAATATTTTCAGGGAGTGGAAACAAAAAAACCTTTATGAATTTCTATTAAAAAAATTTGCAATTATTTTTTGTAATGTAAAAATAATTTTACATTAGGACATCAGAAATTTTTAGCGATTCAATTATTAGTTGAAGTACTATGTACTTTTATTTAAAGTTTAGATAACATTTAAATGTCAAACAAAAAGAAATTTGTAAATATTGTATTTTATCAGAATTAAATTTGCACAAACATTTAATTGCATACAAGAATGAGACGAAAAAACATAATACTTTTTTACTATAAGTTGCTTTTATATTGATCCAAATTTGACTACCATCAGTTACTTTTGAAAAACCTTGCTATCACAAAATATTCTTTATTAATATTCTTTATAATATAAGCAATATTCTTTTCTAAATTGATTAGGAATTTTTATCATAATATAAATGTTATTCAGTCAAAAGAACTTTTTACGACTATAATTATTTTACAATTATATTATTTTAAACATGATAAAAATAAAAAAGCAGAAATTTTTGTCTCAAATTTTAAATGAATAATTATGTGAAAATTTCCCAAATGAAAATAATAAACACAATGTTGATAATGAAAATCCTCAAGAGTTTGAGTTATACTTTAAAATCAGCATTAAAAAAAATTGCTTTCGATATCATCACAGAAATTAAATGGAGAAATAGTTACGCAGCTTTATTCTTTAAGTATCTGAAATTTTATTGAACAAAACACCTAAAACAAAACCTAAACACAACGTGGAAATTTTTCCAGGGAGTGAAACCAGGAAAGCAACTAATATTATGAAAATTGTTATTATTTTTTGTAATGTAAAAACTACTTTTAGGGGCACATCAGAAATTATCATCCATTCGATAATTATTTAAAGGTGTTATGTACTAAACCAACAATCTTTGCAAACAATTTACATAATATTTTAATTTCAAAACTGTCAATAAATATTATGTTTAATCTAAATTAAATTTGCACAAACATATAATAGCAATCAAGAACGAGACGAAAAAATAATAACATTTTTAACAGTATCTTTTAAAAGTTGCCTTTGGTATGAATGATCAAAATTTGACTACAATCTATTACTCTTTTGAGAACGTTTCTTTAAAAATAATGATTTTTGTTTAAAACAATTCCATTGCTTTCATTTCGCTGATTATAGATTATGCGTTAGGACATAAATAGGTTTAGAAAAAAGCAGGCGTAATATGTAAACATTTTAAACAGAGCTTTTCAGAAAATAAATTTTAAAAAATTAAGCAGACGCTAGAGTCAATTTTCTGGTATTGATCAATTAGCCATAAAAAAAAATCATGTATTTAAAAACCTGCTTTGCAAAGAACCTTACTGATGAAAACTTAAACAAGATTCTACTCTACGTTGGTTTAAATTTTTTGCTTTAACAATAATGTAAATAAATGTTCAGCTAAATTTTTAATATTAAGCTAAAGAAATTTTTACTACTATCATTATTTTAAACATCATAAAAATACATATATGCACTTCTTATCTCAAATTTGAACTAAATAATTCAAAATTAAAGTAAAAATACAATGCTAGTAGTATAAATGCCCATAAGCAAGAATTACTGTTTAACAATGATGTTAAAATAAAATTGTTTCCGAATTTTGAAAATTTAAAAGAAACCGAATTTTATCTACATCTAATTTCAAAATGCTTAAACATTACTATCATGACTATAAAAAAATTTCCAACATTATATCTTATTAAGTTTTATTAATGAACACATATCTGCCTATCCCATTTTCTAAAATTTCGAAGATTTATTACAAAGATGCAGTATAAATTACACAATGCACTAGTTAAGATTAAAAAAATTAATCAAACCAAATCATGATAAACATTATTTCACAATTTAATTATATTATTTTAAAACAAAACACAATATAAACTTCACTCAACTATAAAACAATATATTCTTACCGTCATTGTTTAATATAGACATAATCCTTAAGAACACATATTTGTCATTAAATAAAATAATTTATATTTTTAAGGCAAAAAGCAACGGTTCGACTATGTGTTATAATTTTAATTATTATTTTTAAATAGAAAGAATTCCAAAACTTTACAGTCATGTATTTCATGCAGTTCAAAGTTCTTTTCCCTTCACTTGCAACTTTTTGCTTATGTGCAACTATATTTCAGAGCAATAAACTGATGAAACGTTGCTTAATTGAAAGATTTTATAAAATTGTCAGCAACAGTAAACTACGTGTAAAACACACAGCAGGGATGAATCACACAGAGATACACCTTTTGTCAAACTTCTACACAACAACAAGAGGAATTTCAGCTCTGGCAGATTTAAAGAGAATCGAACAGCATATACACAGCAGTTGTTTTGTTTTCTGTCAGGATCGAAATTACGGGCCCTCGTCTTCTACCAGTATGTCATTCTCCATTTGCATTATCCAGCAGCCTCAGACGAAGCTAAAATTATAAGAGAAGAAGAGTTAAACTTTACATTGACAACACTAAATTTAAAACTCTACATTACTTTACATTGAAAACATTAAATTAGTAAATTTAAAACTATTAAGAATTGAATATTTCTTTAAAACTTAAATCATTTAAAATAAATTTTATTAGGTCTAAAATTTAATAGGTAGATTTCAGTAACAATACCTGCACCAAAAAATCTTAGTATCACTGCGCAAGAATCGAAAAACATTTCATTTATAACTGCTCTCAAGTAATAATTTTTTTATTCTTAATTATTTTTTATTTTAAAAAAAGAAGAAATTGTAGTTCAAAACCCTTAAGCCCTTTTTAATTGAAGTGAATATTCAAGTATATATACAGATACAAAAATATATCAAATTCAATGCTTTTTAATTTATTTTTTTTGAGGATAAAGTACAATGATACTTAACTATCAAAATATTTTTGTACATTGTATAAGCTCATAGAGCCAATAGGAAATATTCACACTTTTATTAAGAACTTCCTAAATAAAAATTTTAACACCTTTTCAGCACTGCTCTTCATTTAACGTAAACACAACTTTGAATAAACCATATTGTTGCTAATTTTTTAACCATTTGCTATCATTTATAAATTAATATAATTAATCAAGTATCAAAAACATGCAAATCTGTCTATACTCAAGAAATGAAAATCAAAATGTTTAACTCATTATTGTACAATATATTAAACAGGAAATTTAAATAATGTAACAATAGTATTCTCCTTGTGAATAAAATTTCAAACATTCTAAAGTGTACCTAATGGTTTTAACTAAAAAGTAGCCGATTAATTAATAATTATTTTAACATGGCAAACTTCTTTACTAAATATTATTTTTTATCTTGATCATTGTTGCAGTGAAATTCTGTCAGATGCGAAATACCATGTAAACATTGTTTTTACGAGCCTATTCTAAACTAACTACAATACTTGTAATTTATAGTCGGACAATACGTTTTAAACAGAGTAGTCAACTACTACAAGCAAACATTATTATAAATGAGCACAATCATAATATTTATTGAGAGATTTATTAAATCATTAAATTAATTCTTGAATGTTTTGAAGAAACGGTCGAGATTATTAAGTACACTGAATGTTTCTACAGGAAAAACACTACCTACGATACTACTTTAAAGTTTTATGTATCTATCATTGGAATTTATAAAGTTTACTAAAAAATTACTAAATTATAAATACCTTTGAAGTTAAAAATGTCATTCAACTGATTACCACGATCAATGGCGACGGCGATGTAAACATTCTCATTCCTAAGGTTACATTTCAACAATTGCACTGGCGGAAGCAGCTTATTTCTGCTAATATTATCTTTATATTTTCTGGCATAAGTTTGAAGTGACTAAAAATGATATTTTAAGTAATATTTAATTTATTGTTTTCTTTCATAAATAAATGTTTATTTATTAATAATATGGGATATTCTTTCGCAAAAATGTGGCGCTGTACCAAAAGTAATGAAATAGATGATTATTTGGAAATTTCGGATGTTAGATCGAATACTATAAAATCTTTTATCAAATTAGTTCTAACATTAGAAGATAGGATTCAAGAGTATTGCGTTTTCTAGCACGGCAGTATTATATTGCATCTTGCCAGCATTAGATCATATCTTTTTGCTACCTGGTTATACCCTGTGCCATCGCTGCACCAAAACCAAACACTTAACGAAATCTAACATTAGAGGAAATCAAACATTTGACGAAAAGGGTTACTGTTTTTTAACCCTTTTTAGAGCAGCTAACATCGATTGAAAATTTTAGTCAGACAAGACATTAGCAACCGCAAACCTTGGCGGTGCACTTTAAGTTAAGTGACATACTTAAGCTGTTTGTTGTTTAAAGAATAGTGAAGTCCAAACGTTTAAAACGTTTTTCGAGGGCTTCGTCGTAATATGAAATGAAGTCTTTTTGCGAATAATATACTACTTTTATCACTACTGTGAATTTTCAACAGTTCTCGAGACTGTTAGGTCAAGTTTAGCCAATCTAAAGCCAGCACTGTCTACTCTTATTTTAAAAATGGCGCAAAACATCAATATGGAGGAAAGCCACAGTTAATGTGAAAGCATTTGCGGTCTAATTTTTTAATACTTAAAAACTTACTCCAATGTTGGATAACTTGGGCTCATAAAAATTTGCAAAAACTGAGAATACGATAGTGTTTTTGATAATTTTTTAGGTGGAAAAATGCCCTCAAATTGGTGATTTTTTAAAAAAATTTAATAACTTTTAAAATATTTAAATTATTTGTCTGTTCTTAAGCACAGATAATTTTTCGCAACAAGATTATATATACGTATAGTTTTAAATCTAGCGTAGTTGCTTCAAATGTAAGGCACTTACACTATGGATTTTTTATTTTTCTTGGAGACAGAGCGACGAAAAACAGCGTTAAAAGCAATTATTTATACATTTCTAGTGGTATGTAAAATTTGTGGAATTAGTATTGCCAGACTTACTAAACGGCTCTGAGAAGGGTAAACAAATTTACTCTCATGCATTGTTATGTACCATTGTTTCAAATTATAATATTCACTATTATAGGAGTTATATCTTCCGGTCATAAAAATACATTAGCTCCCTATATTTATTTTTAGAATTTTTTTTTATTTCATTTTAACAGAGGACTACCCATAATATGTAATTTTAGTAACCTTGTCAAAACTAAAATTTAAGAAAAAAACGCACATTTAGGGTTGCAAATTAACATTTAAGCAAGAATAACAGAAAAAAAAAACACTATCTAAATTTAAGAAATCACAACTGAGATAGGCAGGACTGAAAGGATCGAAATCCGTTTGATTGAATATACAGCTCTCTTAAGAAATAGAAAATAACTGAATTAGAAATACATTCAAATTTCATCAGTCTACCTAACTGATCTTGGTGCTTATTCTATTTTCATAGTGACTATACACTCAATAAACATTGTTTAAAGTAACTATATGCAATGTTGCCCTACTAATAGTTTGCTTTACTTGTTTAGAAAAGAGGTGGCAACCAACAAAAAATAAATTATATTCATTAGAATTGTAATAATTTTAAATTATTTGATCAAAAAGCAAGTGATTATCCTTTATATAAAAAAAAATAGCAATTCTCCCTAGTGAAAATAAAAGAAATTGTGATCGCCATTCGGCGATCACAAGTTATTCATTAGCAAAGTGGTTGTTGACTAATTTTTCAAATATATCGTTCGAATGATAAAATTCTGTTTTATTCGCAACTCAAGAAGTATTTATGGGATCTTTTTGGTCCCACGTTTCAAAAATTAACTCACCAACTTAATGCATTACAAAATTACAAGTGAAAAGAAGAATTCTAAAAAAAATTATTAAGCAGCAGCTGTCTCCATAGCAAAGCACGCAATGACGACGCATGTGCACTGTTTACTATTACTCTTAAATACAGTTGAAAAGTGTGATGACGTCCAAATAAGGTGCGGACGCCATCAAACCCAAAACAACACCTTTTTTGTCAATGGGTGAAAATTATAAACCATCTTAAATAATCCGCTTACTAATTGCGGAAAATTTTCTCATAGTTTGATATTTGCGAATCAAATTCCTGATTGTTAGCACATTAGGACCAGTTATCTTCAGCTTGTACTCGGTTTCAACCTTCGTTTGAACCTCAATGAGGAACCTGTGTGGTAATTTTTTGTTTTTTAAAATGAAACTTCAAACTATTTTATGACGACAGGCACCAATTTCAGTTTAGTGGGTTAACTAGTTATTTTGTAATTAATATTTAAAATTGCCCGATTACCCTAAAACGCAGTTAGTTTTACCATCTCGGCTGATGATGTCCGAATACAGGACCAATACGACTCCTTCTGATTCAGTGAAAGAACATGCCGTCGCTCGTAGAGCATTGATAAAAATTCTCAAAAATAACTCCTAGCACTTACAACAAGTATGGTTGGTACGAGGGTTGCTATTTATATTTCTGGCCTTGGCAACAGTGAGTGTTTCTAGGCGACCGCAGACGATTTACCATTATAGCTTCATTTGTGTTGTTGACAGTAAATTGAAAAGTTCTTCTCTTTCAAAAAATGGAATAGAATCGTGAACATTTTCGTGCCATTATTTTCATAACTTTCGACGTGGATTGTCAAGACAAGAGTGCTTCGATGAACTTAATTCTTTATTCAGCGATAAAGCACCATCCTACAGCACTGTAAAAAATTGGTATAACGAATTGAATCGTGGTCGATGTTCGATCCAGGACGAATCCCGTGCAGGTCGTCCAAAATCCGTTGTTGTGCCAGAAAAGATCGATGCTGTGCGTGAACTGATAAAGCAAGATCGTCATGTGACATATCGTGAGATAGAGGCGTCTTTGGACATTAGTATGACTAGCATCAATAAAATATTGCATGAACATTTGAGCGTAAAAAAAATTTGTTCGCGTTGGATCCCGCATAATCTGACAAACGCTCAAAAAAAAGGCTCGTGTCGATTGGTGCAAGGAAATGTTGGAAAAATACGTTCAAGGTACATCAAAGGCTGTGTATAACATCTACACAGGTGACGAATCATGGATCTATGCATATGAGCCGGAAACAAAACAGCAATCAACTGTATGGGTCTTCCAAGACGAGGCAAAACCAACAAGAGTTGTTCGAGGAAGAAGCACATCGAAACAAATTATTGCCTGTTTCTTCGGCATTAACGGTCATGTGGCAACAGTGGCGTTAGAGCAACGCAGGACGGTCAATTCTGAATGATACACGACCATTTGTTTGCCAGAAGTCATCGGAGAAATTCGAAAAAAGCAGAAGAACAGGCGAATCATTCTTCATCATGACAATGCCAGCTCTCACACATCGACTCAAACAAAGGCATTTCTGACGGAGCGAGAGATCGAACTGATGGGTCATCCGCCGTACAGCCCTGATTTGGCACCCAATGACTTCTTCTTATTCCCACGCATCTAAAATAAATTACGTGGACAACGATTTTCGACCCCCGAAGAAGCGGTTGATGCATTCAAAACGCATGTTTTGGAGTTACCTCAATCGGACTGGAAAAAGTGCTTTGAAAATTGGTTCAAACGCATGCAAAAGTGTATTGATCATGATGGAGAATATTTTGAAGAACAATAAAACCAATTTCGATCCTACATATTTGTTTTTTCATTATTAGGCCAGAAATATAAATAGCAACCCTCGTATGTATGGTCTATCGCGTTGTAATAGTTTTACATTTAACACACCATATAAAAAAATTTTAATGTTCCAAAAGATGAAAAATGAAAGAAAAAATTACAAACGTGATGATCAAGATGAAAGAATCGTGAACTTTATTATTTTGTTACAAAGACCATTTTACAGTACTTAATAATATTTTAATTTTATAAGAATGTAAGAATGCTTTTGATGAAGCTTCTCTGAAAGAATCATTCATTATGATGATGAATTAAAATATTTATTAAATTATCTTTTTATGAAATGCCTTTTTTATTCTTTGAAATAAAAAGACTTTATTCTTAAAGAGTAATCGTGTACAAGTTATTCATTTTTATGAATATCTATATTTTTCTAATGCCCACCTGTGTCAACATCCGTCAATTCAGGCATATACAGGGCGATTTTGTCGGTCTCTCTTTCAGGGGCACCATATAAGGTGGGCCAACATCGCTCCCACAGTGAGGACAGATAGTACAGAGAAGGAAAGAATATCCATGCCTTGCCCGGGATTGGAACCCAGAACCTTTCTGATGCAACGACAGTTCCTTGCCCCCACACAGGCCGGTCGGCTTTCTATGAATAATTTTTTTCCATAAAACTGCCTATTTTGTTTCGTTCTGGTATAACTTCGTTACCTAAAATATGCGTTCTTTTGTTTTTACTTTATTGAAATCGAAATTTTAGAGTATTTCATTTTATCTTTGTGTAGTTAGGCCGAGGAAAAATATAAAAGGAATTTAAATAAAAAATGAAACGGGCTTAAAATCATTTGCATATCTTTGAATTATAATTAAATAAAATATTTTAGAAGTAAACAATAAAAAATAAGAGACATTTTTAAGAAAAATTTTAAACGTTATTTTCCATTATCTCTATTAAACGTTATTAAGCTTCATCTCTTAAAATCTATTTCTATCCTTTTATATTATATATTAATTTATTTACTATATATTCGGTCTAACTAACTTTAACTAATATTTGAGCATTCCTCTTTGTGACACATTCCAAGACATTCGTTGTTTTCTATAATGATTTTCTTCAGTTTTTTGAAGTTAATTACAAAAATTCAAAATTAGTAACGAAATGCCAGTTTGTGTCATTGCAGCTTCATAGAAACACAAAAGAGAAGAATAAAATTTTCCTTGCGTCCCCTAACGTAAATGAACAACTATGTAAGGAATGGTTTCAACGTTGCAAACGAAATGACCCGGTTAATATAGAATATGCACGAATATGCAGTAAGCATTTCTTGAAAGAAGATTAAGAAGATATGAGAAATCGTTTGCTTGGATTGCCGATTAGAACGATTTTAAAATCTTCTGCAATACCAAGAATAAATTTGCCATTTTATTGTCTCTTCTCTTTAGCCTTGATGAGGGAGGAGCTACAAAAAAGACGTAACAGAAGGCAATGCCGAGAAATCCAATCAGTGCGCTCAAAATCTCTCTTTAGTTTCTGTAGATGTAAAGGTAGTTTACGTGCTTTCGGGTTACCATATTGGTTATATTATGATCACAGTGACAGTTTCTTAACCATTTGAAATTTTTAACTTGAAAAGAAAATCACCATACATCCTGTGCATAAGGCAGTGCTTCCATCTTAAAAAAAAAAAAAAAAAAAAAAAAAAAAAAAAAAAACTTTGTTTTCATATCGAAAAATACATTTTTCGATGGATTTGGATAACTTACCCTCATAGTAACTGAAATCTGAGAAATATAATTCCATAAATTTTTTCAGGATAGTGGACCAAAGTTTAGATCCCTTAATATTAATTTTACTTTTTGAGCATTTTGCGCGCATGCGCGTCAGCGCCCAACCGACAGAAGATTTTGTAACTTCCATAATGACAGACGGCTAACATGTAGCTCCGTCTAATGAAAAATAAAACTTCCGAAATCGCATTTAGCGATAATTAAAATAAATAAAAATAATCTCTTTTTAAAAAGAGTGGTCCGTCATATAATTTTTTCTCTTATATCGAGAATTGTTTAAGTTTAAGCGAATCGAAACCTTTTTGTACGCAATTATAAAATTCTTTAATCTAAAGAAGACTATGCAAATATTAGTTTGTAATCAATATTTATTATTATTTTATTTAATAATAGCCGAAAAAACTTTGAATTTTAAGGTATACAAATTTTTTAACCATTTTACATAATGTTATTAAAGCAAAATACAAAATTTTAATGAAATCGGAAAAATAGTTCCAAGAGATATCGAACCTTAAATATCTGACTTTTAAAATATTCTATTTCTCCAAAACTATTTGATAGATTTCGTTCAAATTTTGTATTTTTTCTATTAAAATTAACTTTTTTAAAATGACGTAAAAATTTAACTTTCTTACAGTTCAAAAATTTTCGATTATCATTAAATAAAATAATAAGTAATTTTTAGTGCAAATATTATTGGATAAGCGAATTTTATAATTGTATGCAAGAATTTTTCGATTCGCTTAAAAAATTTTTGAAATATGGCGAAAAACGCAAAAAAATATAATTTTGTATGGCTCTCCTGACTAAACAATTGCGTCCCTATTATCCAAATAGCGGCAACTCCTTATATTTTGAGGGTAAGGAACCCAAATCCGACGGAGAAAAAGGTATGTCTATTCAGTGAAAGTACGTGATTGCACTAATTATTTAGCATATTTGAAATCATCCCTTCAAACCGTTAAGATTGATTTTTAATACATGAAAATCTAATCATTAGGTCAAAAGTTATTCCGATTGTTTCATTTTTTTTCTAAACTGTATGGGTCATCTTCTTTTAAATAACACTATTTTTAGTAGTTTGGGTCGCGACTTATTTTCATTCACAGTTATTTCAAATTATGTTCATAGTCACGCAATTTTTTAAGACCTCAGTAATTAGTTAATCGTTTAACCCCGCGATGGTAATTCCGTGTTTAAAGGGAGGACAGTTACCAAAGTAGACTGGTAATAGTATGACGTTTTAATTGAATAAATATAAAAAAAAACTTTTTCTGAGGGAAAATTACAAGTTTTTTATTATTTATTTTTAATTTAACGTCGAAAAATTTAAGTTGTGTATACGAAAATTTGATTCAATTTTTAGGTGATAAAACGTATAATAAATAATTAGTAATTTTAAGTAAAAAACTAATATATATATATATATATATATATATATATATATATATATATATATATATATAAATATATATATATATATATAAATATATATATATATATATATATATATATATATATATATATATATATATATATATATATATATATATATATATATATATATATATATATATATATATATATATATATATATATATATATATATATATATATATATATATATATATATATATATATATATATATATATATATATATATATATATATATATATATATATATATATATATATATATATATTGGAAATGGTAATAAATAACTTGAAACGCCCTTACGAATTTCTCTTTGTTTGAACACATATAAGGCAAGAGGCATGAAGTTACATTTCCTTCTTCGCACGGTGGTAATCCAGGTTCTCCCTTGAGATCACATTTTGCAACTACTGTGTTTCTAAGAAAGTTAATAGCCTGAAATATAATTTAAAATGTCATTAAAAAGCTATAAAAAATGTTACACATCATCAATAGCAATCATAAAGTATCAGTGAATGGTTTAAGTAAAGGGTGTTCCTTAAAAACCACCCTTAATATGCGTTTTTTGAATCAACAAAAATGAAAACATGATAGTACAATGCACTATATAAAAAAAAACCTCGGTAAATCTTGAAACCAGTATTAGGTGCAAAGTTTCCCTTTATCCCAAAGTTTAACTAAGTGAAGGATCATTTTATTTTAGTTGTATCATAAATTGCGAAGTATGATATAGAAATACTTCTACAGTTCAACTAACTGCCCCGAAATTTGATAAAGGGCACTAAACTTTGACGGTGGCTATAAACAGAACGATACGTTATTTGCTCACAACGCCATGTTTTATTTACAACTCGGTCTTGGTGTATCGGGACGACTAATGCATGTTGTTTCAAGTATTAACTTAGGTAAAGATAGGTAAATGTTTTATTTGCATTAATTATTTTTTTATGCTGCCTTTTCCCATTTTTTTATGTTGCCTTTTTAAATTTGGTCGGTGGTGTAAAATAGTTAGAGGTATGTCATAAAATAACCTACTTACGGTAATTTTTTTAAATTTTTTTAACGGTAAATAGCAACGTTGGCCTAGAATTTGAGCCATTTGGAAATACCTAATAATGAGGCGATCTTTCTCTGCTTTAATAATAGAAAGAATGAAAAGGTGTTTAGTTTCCTACTTTTAAGTTCTATTAATTTAAGCGAAATTGAGCTCCATTTTATGTTGCCAACAAATGAATACCAATTTTTAGTTTAATGTGGCACGGAATTTTTAACAGTTTAGGACAGTGTCCCGTGGATAAAATGGTACCGGGTCGTCCATTTCATTGAAACTGAATTTGAATTCCTAGGTTTATACCTCAAATTAAAAATATTTGTGTTCCATTAAAATTTTATTTATTTAAAAAAAAGCCCCCCCCCCCGAAGGTAGTGACATAAATGTTTTAATGTTTTAAACAGTAAAAAAAAAAAAAAAAAAAAAAAAAAAAAAAAAAAAAAGAAAGAAAGAACGAAAACCACCGCAACTATTTTCTCTTCCAATTAGTTTTAATAAAAAAAAAAAATCAATCATCATAACTGTAAATATCATAAATAAAACACAAAAGCGCGGGGCGAAATTTACATTGGAACTAATGAAGAACTCTCTCGATTGTGACCCATTGATTTAATGTTTTAGTAAGTTAAAATGTTAAATCACTTTATATTTATTTTTTGGTGTAACTGTATTTTATTTTGAAGGCATGTTTAAATACAATTAAATTAAAATTAATAAATCAAAATAATCTAAAATATAAACAATCAACGTCCCCCCCCCCCTCCCAGAGGGCCGCGGTAAAATTATCAAACGTTGACAGGTCCGCCGTGATAAAAAGGTTGGGGAACAATGGTTTAGGACATGAAAATATAAGTAGCAACATGAAAGTAAAAATTGCAAATAAATATTTAACATTATGGAAATCTGACAAATTACAAGAGATGAAGGCGAATGCAATAAACATCGAAACAAATTTTATAGGAGGTCAAAACTTGAAGGTGTTTTTAATAATCGTTTCAAACTTTTCTCTGATTGTTGATCATGTCTTGTTGATTTTTACCAACCTGTTTCGTGATTTGCCAGATTTCGAGAGTTCTTTTGCCTTTTTTTTTCTCGTTTAAAAAATAATTTGAAACCGCTAATATGTTCCCTTTTTGGTTTTCATTTTTTATAGGAATTTTAAAAATACTGGGTGGAAAAAAAAAACACCGTGCATGTAGTATGCTCAGGTTATGCAGGGTGTCAAAAAGTATGAAAACGATCGAATATTTCTAGAAGAATGCACACACAGACACCAACATTTAAACCCGCGCCTATGCCCCTAAAAGGGCATTTATAGGTTAATGGTTAAGGTTGGAAGACAAGACATATAGAAAAAAAGAGAGAAAAAATAGCCAATAGAAACAAAAAAGAGAAGAAAATAAAAGAAAGTTATATAGAAAAAATTTGAAGGGAAAAAAAGAAACGATTATTCTATTAGTTAGGGCATTTGATTAAAAAGTATCCATAGCAAATTGGCCAAGTTTAGTAGTAGTTGGTGCTGACACTGCATAATTAGTCATTTTTTTCGTGAAAGTTATTTCAGGATTTCCACGTATTCTTCTAGAAAATTAATGAGGTTAGTTGCCTTCTGCTTCAACTTTGGATTCTTATAAATAGATCACTTCCAGGTTATGAGGAAATTGGATCAAAATTCTAAGAATACGAGTGTAAAATATTTTAAAAAATGTATTCAGTGACACCAAAGTCAAATAGAGCAAATTTTTCAGGAGAATCCAAATCTGCAATGAAGGCTCATTATTTATTTATTTATTTATTTTTTTGTTAGGTTAGATGTCTCATGCCCTAAGGCTTAAATCTCTGAGATTTCCAAAAACTATATATATATATATATATATATATATATATATATATATATATATATAACGTGTGCAAAGCAAAACTAAATGGATTGAAAGAGGCAAAAGGACCAGCTCAGGACAGGGGAGCCTAGAAAAAAAGACTTGAAGCCTTTTGTGCCAACTGGCGCGCAGACGATAAGTAGGTAGGTATTCTTCATCATACTGAAACTTGCGGAGCAACATTTTCATCATAAATTACTATTGCCAAATTGTAATAAAATAATAAGATATATTTAGAGCACTTCCAAAAGTTCTGAACTCTTTTTGAATGCTAATGAAATGTGTTTTTCAGCAAATTAACTTCATGAAACTTGGGCCCTCATTGAACCAATATTCAAAAATCTCGGCTCAATAAAGGTTCAGAGGGCCGTTATTATCCAATATTGGCCCCATATAGAACCGTCCAATTCACCCGAATATTTTACAGCCAACTTACAACTTAATACAACTTAATATTTTACAGCCAATTTGAATTGTCAGATTCACCCGATATTTTATATTCATTATTCAGCCAATATATAAGCCATATATTGGACCAATATTTTAAAATTTAGGTATCCCAATATTGATCATTCTGTGCATGTTCTTATAGGACCTATATTAAACCAATTGGCCCAACAGGGGGCAAAGTAAAATTGTTTGTTAGGGTTCATGTAATCAATCATTTTCTTCATTAATTTCGCAAGATGTCAAACAGTACTTATAACTACAACAATATTATAAACAGCAGATCAAAAGCAAAAGAAAAACATGCGACGTATATGCTCATTCGATGCGTCGCACCTGCAAACTATATTGTAGACCCAAACCAATACCTCCTAAAAGAGAGAAGATCTCAGCACGACGGTTTACCATAATCAAGAAATTTGATCCTTTAGGAGTACAAACGTAATGTCACCTTTCGTAAAATCTCCCCACTGCGTAGCTTAGTAATCCGAACGTAGTGACATGTTTCCTCCTATGAAAAGTTTATGTTCGTTACGTCGGACTACTAAATTGATCCGTGTTGAGGCCTTCTTTTTTCTAGGAGGTGTTGATGAAACACGAGAGAAATGTTGATAAGTGAGAAAGCGCACATGTTCCTGAAATGTAATTTGCAAGATCCGGTATCCCCAGACAATCATTACGGGTCCAATTTGTCAGTGTTTCATCATAATTTAAAAAAAAAAATGATTCAATTTAAAATGTGCAAAAAAAAAAAAAAAAACACTTTGAAAAATTTCTGATTTAAACTGTGTAGTAGACTGTAACTGTATTCTTTAAAAAGATGCAAAAATTTGTAAACCTTACGTTAAAAAACTTTCATTTATTATTAAATAAAATAATAAATAACCATTAAAAACTATTTCATCAAATTAATTTTCGTACCAAATTATAAATAGTTTTTACTAACTATTAAAAACTATTCTATAATTTTTTGCTCCTAAATTCGCTTTAAAACGTCCCCAGATATAGCGAAGTGTGCAAAAAATATAATTAACATTAAGAAATCTATTTTTTTTATTTACATTTTTTACACGACTCCTCATGCTCCGCAAAGTATCACATGAATTGAGTGAAGCTAAGAATTCTGTTTTTCAGTCCAAAGCAGTTTTTACCCCAGCTATATGTGTGACAACGGGACAAACATCAAATGTTCAATATCAAAGCAAGTCACGTCTTCGGCCGACTGGTCCGCTCTATTATTGCCGAAACCACCATATTTGAGCAATGTTTTACTGATTGCGGCTGCCACCAACATTTTAAGGGTAAGGAATTTAAATCCGGCTAAAAAAAAAGGTATGATAATTCAGAGAAAATACGATTTTGCGTCTGATTTCGTCACTTAAAGTATCTTCTGCACTAATTAATGATCATATTTGAGATCATTCCCGTGAGTCGTTAAGCTTGAGCACTAGTACACGAATTTTCATTTGCATCTGAAGAGAGTGCTAAAGACTGATTTCTCTTAGAACATATTTATTTCACAAACACGAACATTCATATAACATAAACTAAATTAAACATTATGGGTCGTCCTGCGACCAAACTAACTAGTGAAGAAGTTGAAAAGGTAAGTTGGTCTTCTTTTGACTTGACTTGATATAAATTTGACCGAAGTACCTGCCCGCGAATGCGGGCACCTCACTTCTTCTAATTTCTGGCCCTAGGACAACTGAGACTGTTGGCTTTAAAGGTTCAGTGGGGGGGAGTGTTTTCAGTTTGCTAACATAGGTTAGCTATCTATAGTGTTATTAACTGGGAAGGTCCCTTGGGTCAATAGCATGTTAAAAAACAATGAATTGAAAAAATATGTACAAAATTATTTACAGAAATTGAAGATAGGAAAAAATCATATATTTACATTATTTACATATTAACATAATTTATATAACATGATGTTTGTATTAATTAGAGTGATCCTCTGTTATAACGATGACCTGGTCGTCCCGGTGATCGACCGCTCGTGCCGGGTCGCTCATCGTACTAGATTTAATAGACCTACAGCTTGCCCGGATCGGACCCTACAGGGTTGCTCCTTCACCGGGTTCGCCGTAGGCC
Organism: Parasteatoda lunata; assembly: GCA_949128135.1. Taxonomy (NCBI): domain Eukaryota; kingdom Metazoa; phylum Arthropoda; class Arachnida; order Araneae; family Theridiidae; genus Parasteatoda; species Parasteatoda lunata. The sequence continues at coordinate 88,771,923 of OX421975.1, forward strand.
TAGAGTCATGCCTGTGTATGTTAATTGCTTTCGATCTTAAAGTACTTGGATAAGATCATGTCTGAGAGTAAGAAGTTGGTAATGGGGTTATAATTTTTGATATCATGTATCAGTTCTTTTTTGAAAATTAGATTGAAGTCTGACGTTGTGCTATTCATAGCTGCACTATAGAAACTGGCGCTTAATTTATTCATAAATTCATTAATAGTTTTTAGTTCGAGATCTCTTCTAAGAGCTTTATTACTAATGTACCATGGTGCCCCTGTGATTTGTCGTATTATCTTATTTTGTATAACTTCTAATTTGTTGATTTGAGTTTTATTGAGACATCTCTAGACCGGGCTGGCGTATGTAATGACAGGACGTTTACAGGAAATGTATAATAGTCTTTTCAGGTTTAGTGGTAGCTTCGATTTTGCATTAAGCAGTGCTCTAAGGCATGAGAAGGCAGCAAGTGACTTATTCTGTCTACATGGTCGTTCCAATTTAGTTTATCATTGATCCGAGATAATCTGCTTTATGCACATTTGGTATGTTGCTTGAGAAGAGAGATACTTTACTTGTGATACGTTTGTGTCTCTTCTTTTTTCTTATTATCATTAGTTTTGATTTATCGGCATTTATGGAAATTTTATTCTTAGCGCACCAGGTGGCATGTAGTCATTTAGTTTTTTCACAGCTTGATTTGGATTTAGTGAGCGATATGTGATGGCCGTGTCATTGGCGTAGAAGGTGATCATATAATTTGCATTGTCAGTAACGATCGGAAAATCACTGGTATAAACTAGGTATAGCACCGGGCCTAAAATACTACCCTGTGATACGCCAGCGTTAATTGGGCGTTTATTTGAGAGTTTGTTGTTAAGTCTGATTTGGAAGGTGCGATTTTTCAAGTAGGAGTCGATGATATGTATGATGCCATATGGTAGTGATTGCTTGATCAGCTTAGATATTAATGCTTTATGCCAGACGCGGTCGAATGTTCGCCACGTCTAGCATAAGCAGTGCTGTCGCTTCGTTTTTGTATAGACCGTCGCTAATAAAGTCTATTAGCCTGGTGAGCTGTTTTGTGGTGGACAGATCTTTTCTGAATCCAAATTGTTCTTTAAGTATAAAGTCTATAAGTGATTGCAGCCTGTTTAGAATGATTCGCTCAAATATCTTGCTAAAGGTCGGTAGTAAGCTAATCGGTCTAAAGTTAGTGGCAATTCGTGAATCTTTTCCCGGTTTGGGAAATAATATAATGTTAGCGTTTTTCCAGATGTCTGGAAAAATATTATTTCTTATGCAGGCATTATAGATGTTGCATAAATCATTTAGTTTGTTATGCGGCAGATATTTGATCATGATATTATTAATGTTGTCCATGCCCGGGGCTTTCCTATTATTGAGTTTTTTGATTATGTTGATCATTTCAGTATAGGGGAGCTCGTCTGGATTGTTGAGGCCGTTGTGATTATTAAAATAATCTTTATAGATCTTATCAATGGCCTTATCTTCATTATCATCAGTAGGTGTTTTATTCAGTTGAAATTGATCTTGTATAGTATCCGCGAAGATATTTAATTTTTTCTCATCTTTGTAGACATTTTGGTTGTCGTGTACAATAAGTTTATTGACCGTTTTTGTGGTTTTCAGGATTTTTGACATTTTCCAAACCGATTGGTCATCAGTACATAGGCTCGAGACTTTGTCTTCCCAGTTTTCATTTCTGTATTGTTTGCATTTTCTCTTTATATCTTTAATGAGCCTGTTTATTTCTGCTTTGTCTCTTGGGTTTCTATTAGTTTGCCACATTTTTCTGATATAATTTTTGTAGCCTATAAGCTCTCTTAATTCTTGAGGGAGTGCCATATAATTGTATTTGTTGATGTTAGTTTTAGTGGCATCATTATAAGCTTGCTGGATGTCATGAGTTAGGTAACTAATAGCATCGTTTATGTCTTCGATTGAGTTGAGGGTTGTAATGTTATTGTTCACAGTAAGGGTATTTGAATATAGCTCCCAGCATGTCTTTTTGGTGAAGGTTGGGGTATGTTCTATAGTAGTGCCAATCGTAGCGATGACCGGGACGTGGTCGCTGCTTAATTCAGTAAGGGTGTGGCAGCACATGGTAGTGTTGTTATTAACAATAAAAAAGTCAAGTAGATTTGTCTGTTTATGAGGGGTGTAAGGGAAATAAGTAGGTTCCATAGGTGATATAGCCGTAAGGTTTAGATCTAGTATATGCTTATAGAGTTCTTTGCCGTGCTTGTTGTTCACTCTGCAACCCCAAATAGTGTTCTTGGCGTTGAAGTCTCCACCTATTATACAATTTACTCCATCTGATAATAGCGTATTTAACATATCTTTGTTAAGAATGTGATTTGGCTTATTATATATAACAGTAATTTTGTAGTGATCTCTGCTATTTTAATATAGAAAAATAGAGGTTTCTTCGTAGCCGTCACAGTTGTTATTACTATATTGGATAAGCTTCTCTTAAAGCTGTAAAGCTTCTCTTTGCGGAGATCGCGGTCCCACCGCCTTTACAGTTAGTCCTGTCCGTTCTATAAGTATTATAGTTTGCGAGAGTTAACTTAGTGCTAGCGTTTGCGTGGGTCTCGGTTATTAAAGCTATATCAATGTCATGTCCAAGGATAAAATTACTGAGTTCGTGGAATTTTGTGCTAAGATTAGCCGCATTCCACAGCATTATGCTAATAGGTTTACTATTCATTTTGATAGAAAGGATTTTCTTCTTGTTCTAATATTTTGACCGCTTTTCTAAGCTGGGGTATAGCATTTAATGCCTTTAAGACACTAACCATATCATTCAGTTTTTGGAAGATAATTTTAGCCTCATTTTTTGTGCTTTGCATATCAGAGTCATTTTGTTTTTTAAGGGTATCAGCATAGCTTTTATTATGATATGTTCTGCCGCTTGGTCTGTTATTTCTGGGCTTTCCTTTTGTTGCGGGAAATTTTTCGCAGCCTTTATAATTTGCCGGATGGGCTAAGCCGCAGTTGCAGCATGTTGGTTTTTCATCTTTGGGTTTTGTACATTGGGAGGTTAGATGATCCTTCCCACATTTCACACATTTTGGTGAAAGGTGACACATAGCTGCCGAGTGGTAGAAGCCCTGGCACCTGCGACATTGTGCAGGACCAGGTCTACTTTTATTTGTAAATTGTATATTTCAGTAAGGCTTAAAATATCCTTATAATTTCCTATTTTCTTAATGGTAACTAAGTACATATTAAGTTTAGTGATTTCTCCTCTAAATTTTTTAGTCATTTGTACTGCGTCAACGACCTCAAATTGGTGGGATGTTAGCTGATTTATTAGGAAGTCTTTGTTTAGACTTGGGGGTATTTGCTTTATTACCACTCTAAGGTGTCTCTCATTTGGTAATCGGTATGTATAGTGAGCTATGTCATTACTTTCTACATACATAGTTCCTAATTTTTCTGGCTGTTTCTACACTTTTTGGTTTTATAATCATGCTGTCGGGACTATATTTGCACCTCAAAATCTGTGGCTGCTATCGATTTCATTTTTTTTTCGAATGTTTCATAATCAAAATTTTTATCTCTTATGATGAGAGGTGGATTTTTGATCGTTTTCTTTGGGGCGATAAAGTTAACTTCATCTATCTCAATATCATTTGCATCACTTATATTATTCTCAGCATTATAATTTGGTTGATTATCAACTGTGGCTATGCGTTTGCTTTCGCTAGGGCTAACCTTTTCAGGTGATGCTTTCCTTTTTCCTTTGTTATTGATATTAGTTTGATTTATTATTTCCATATCCATATTATCGTTATTATCATTTTCTAGCTTTTCGTCATTTAGGGGACTGAAGCTATTTTTTTTTTTTTTATTATTTTATTTTATAACCGTCGTTGAACAGCCGACCCAATTTCATGGGTTTACGACTACTGATATTCAACTCCGTAGCCTTGTAATTTTGAACCAATCCAGAAGACAAGGAAACTCCTGAATCAGTACCCCCAGAGGTGTTGATTTGTTATGAAGCTATTTTTGACTGAAATTGGCTGTTCTTCACCTGAAGGACAGAATATATATCGCAAGGATCACAGGGTTGCTTTTACCTGAAGATCTTAAATCGCCAAGCTGACGGTAAGACCGGTGAGGGTGGCGAGCACCGCACATCGTTGGGATCAAAACTATATCATTTAGATTTCATCACATTTGATTCTTTCTATCTTTGATAATTTTAATTGTTTGTTATCTAGCTTTAAAAAAGCTTACTTTTATGGGTCTCTATGTTAAAAAACATTAGCTTAATGAAGCTGAATAAAAATGAAAAACTAGATATAATTTCTATATGATTTGCAATTATAATAGATTTTTAATAAACAATGTTTCTTTTATTGAAAAAATGTATTAAATTTCAAACAGAACTGTTTTTTACTTACATTTTGAGGCATTTTATCAAAACATACCTTTTCTTCTTCAAGTACTTCTATAAATATATAAGAAAAGTATTTATTAACGTTTATGATTTTTTTAAAGCATTTATATTTTTTTAAAATGTAATAATACTAAATTTCTAAACGAAACTGGCATCTCTCTAAATGCATATGACACCTAAAATTGTTATATATTTATGTATGGTATCTAAATTTACACCTGTAGCCATGGTATCTTAAATTATTATATGCTTATGTGTGGTATCTAAAATTGTTATATATTTATCTATGGTATCTAAAATTTTTATATTTTTATGTATGATATCTAACTTTATACCTATATGTATAGTATATAAAATTATTTTGCACAACTTAATTTAAAAAATTCTGCATCCTTTCATATTTAGTTATTTCTTAGGAAAAGTAAAAAAATTTCATGCTGGCAAAATTCAACACAAAAATATCTTCTTATAAACTTGGTATATATAATAAAAGAAATATGATTGACATCAAGAAATTTTTGAATTCCAGGAAAATTTTGAAAATAGCTGCGTACATTAAAAACTAAATATAGTTGCAGCGCTAATTAAAAACAGACAAAATTGCTGAGTTATTTAAAATTGTAAGAAAGTTAAGTTAAGTTAAAAACTAAACAAATTTTGCAGTTTAAAAATTTTTTTTTCAAGTTTATAACAGCAAAAATCATGAAAGATAATAAGGATATATTTTAAAAAATTACTAAAAATGTCAAAAATTATCTATTTTTATTTTTATAAAGGAAATAATATATTTGTGTAGAAGTTAAGAAGATTAAGATAAAATTATAAAGTAAGAATAATTTAGAGAATACAGTAGCATCGGCTATAATGCGTAAAGCATAAACGTTAGCAGATACTTTTAGATATATTAAATGAAGGTTTTAATGCACATGAACCGGCTAAACAAAAACATAATTATGTACTATGTAATCTGTTCAAGTGGTGTTGCAAACTAAGAATGACGGAAAAAAAAGAAGTTTCAAATCCTTAATCAGTTTGTACTGGTACCAATTTTTTGAGCCTGTAATTTGTTCAAACGGTGTTTTAAACTAAGTATGATGGAAAAAAGAAGTCTCAAATCTTCTTGCAGTCTGTACTGAGGACAAGTTTTTTGAACCAGGAGGCCGAAAATCAAATTTTAAACGGTAGCAAAAAAAAAAAAAAAAAAAAAAAAAAAAAAAAAAAAAAAAATTTTATCAAATGGCTTAAAAGTAATAAAGGTAATAGTGGTATCGAAGTCGAGCATCGAAAGAAATGCATCAGCAATTATATCAATAAAAAAGAAGTATTAAAGGCAAATAACCGCGGGCATGAAAAAAAATCCCGAAACATGACTACCGGTAGTTTTGTTAAGATAATTAAATAACGTTTGAAACCAGAAAAATTTTCTTATTAAGCCTAATTTTATTTATGAATTCGTGTAACATAACTCATAACATAATTCATAAAAAAAAATATATACCCAATTAGCATTCCATACTTTTTTTAAAAAAAAACACAGAACGCAGTAATTCAATTGCCTAATTTCATAATCCTTCCGAAAAAGCCGAACGCGTACGCTTCTCTAAATTTCCCGGATCAAGTTTTTAAAAAAAATACTAGGTACTAAAATTACATTTTAAGATTTATTGCCTATGAGACATTATTCGAAATTATAACGAACTTCAACCACCCTCTAGTATCGTTTAAAAAAATTTATGTAAGATGTTCTAAATTAAAATAACGTCTATGTAATCATGATGGGCTGCTGAAGTAGGAAAGGCCAGTCTCATATATATAATACCGTGAGCCGTGAAAGTAGAATCGCGTCACCACGTATAAATGCATAGAGTTAAGAGTATAAGTAGAGATGGCATTTCCCACCCTCCTATGAGTAGAAACTGAAGTAACTGTCGGCCATCTTGGATTATGCAAAGTATTCATTGTAACCTATGGTTGCATGGCTAATAAATAGAAGTTTTTAAGTGTCAAACAAAACTTAATTTTTTTTATTGCTTTTAGTTAAACGTAAAAAAGCGCCTATTTATTACAATATAATATTTATAAAAATAACATAAATAAAGATTAAATTTAATCATTTTTATGCCAAATAATCTAATATTTTGTGTATGTAGATTTATTTTTTTGACACATAAATGAAAAAAAAAATAGCTTAAATTAAAACGCTTTTTATTTTAAACTATTTTTTATTTTATTTAGCGCTTAAAAAAAAAAAACTTAAGTTTTTTGTTAGTTATTTTTTTCATGCATTTATTAATTTTAAAAGAAAAACTTTCCCTTACTTAAATTATTATCCCTCAATTGAAGGAGTCATTTTTTGTTGATTGAATCATCATAGAAAATAATTTAATTTTAATACTTTAATAAAAGTTGTAAAAAAACATTTGATATTTATTTAAAAATTTGAATTAAAAGCTTTATATATTATTATATTTACTTTATATATTTCTTTCATTCAATAGAATAATACTGAACTTTAAATTCTTTTTTCTCAGTTCATGAAAATGAATTTCTTATTTTATTCTTAAAAAATACACAGACATAAAAGAAAAATAAATCATTTTATTTATTTTTACATTATATACCATCAATTTCCATATTTTTTTAAAGTAAGTACTATCAGAGTTTATTAGTCAAGAATAATAATTTCTCACTCGCAAATATGAATAATATATGTTGGTTATTCGACAGTAAAATATTGCATTAAATGTATTACAAGTGATAAGAATTTAAAAATATACACTTATTTATACACGCATTTAAAAGTACACAAAAAACAAAAATTAAAAAAAAACGTAACTTTATTGTTAAAAATTTTTTCATGCATTTATTAATTTTAGAAGAAAAACTTTCCCTTCATAAATTATATCCCTCAATTGAAGCATTGTCATTTTTTGAAAAGAATTGAATTTTAATAAGAGTTGTAAAAAACAATTTATGCATTTGTTAAAAAATTTGAATTAATACTTTAATTTGTCACGATCTTGTAAATGGTTTTTGCAATAATATTGAAAATGATAAATAGTTTAATAATTATTAGAGTAAATTAATATTTAAATTATTTAACAATAAGAGTTTTTATTCACTAAATTTTTTTAAATCAATGAATCTGTAAGACCATCAAGAATTGATGGTTTCGTCTAAGACGCACGCAAGAGAGAGAAGTTCTATCAATCATATCTTCTGAGAAATGCTCATTACACAATTTACTACAGGAAGAAGGTTTCCAATTAACTCGTCTCACAGCTTTGATCCATAACTGTTTACGTTTTTCATCTTTAGGAAAACTGCAAATAAAATTCCAACTTAGAAGAAAGAACCTAGAAACTCGTTAATTATTTAAGTCTTTTAAAGAACCGACTCCAAAGATTTATAATTAGCAGTTAGAAACAACTTTATTAAAATTTTGATAATTACAGTTAATCCAGTCGATAATTTCAAAAAAATAAATAAATGCAGTAGCACAAATAATCGGTTTTCAGTCTATTATGCTCAACTAAAACCCACTACTCCAATATAGATTACCACAACTGAAACTTTTAATTTATTTCATTAACCTAAATGCATATATTAATTATTAATAAAATGCACGAACTGAAGTAGCAAGATGAGAGTTTGGCGGATTTTTGCCCGTTTCTATAGTTCACTGGATTTTCTATTATAAAATTTAAGGTAAGGTTTCCACCAAGATTATAAAAGTGAAAAAAAGTAACGATTTGGGTGGATTTTTAAAATTATGTTTGTGTGTTAAAAGCTTTTAAACAATTTCATGTCATTCATCAGTTCAAGAGTGATCATAAATAAAATAGCAGTTGAATAAAAATCAAATTGTTGACAAACTATACATTAAGATCATATTTTTAAATTCAACTTAATAGCAGAGCAACAGTTCGGAATTACAATTGAAAAAGCAACAGTGCTGATTTTTAATGTTTAGATTACGAAATAATGATCAATAACAGTAAATAACAGAAAAACACACAAAATGATTTGAGAAACTCTTCATGATAGATTAAATTTCATAAGAGCAAAAAATATTGTAGCAAATAAAATAAATACTTTTAACCATTATCTATTCCCACTAATTCGAATAACACATTCTACTTATTGATACTATAATTATGCCATATTAATTGTCAATTAAGCAGTATAAAAGTAAACGAAATCTCATTATGTTATCTATAATCAGTTTTATAGTGAAAAATATTTTATTTTGATATTCTATAAGCCACTTAGAAATTCTATTTTGATTCGTTTCAATAAAAATTGATAAGAATCAAGGTTGGGTTTGAAATGAATAAATAGTTAAGAAGAAGAAAAAAATTATTTAGTCTTCTGACATTAAAGATACAGTTTATTGTAAGAACAGAATTTAAAAATACTAAATTAGAAAATGATTAAGAGAATTGAATTTACACTTACCTATATGTAATTCCAGGCATTCGTACAGCCGTATGCAACACAGCTTGTCATTTTTACAAGCAAAATATAATTAATTTAATGTTTAAAAAGTAAAATAAAGAAAATCGTTGGGATTCTTATCATATATTTTATGTTTTTATTAAAAATTGTGCTATTTTTATAAATTTCTATATAATTTTACTTTAACGTTAACGTTTACTGAAATTTTACGTTAACTTCGTCAAATAAATTTCCCACACTGATAACATATATCGCATTTAAAGTAAAAATATTCCCAAATTAATCCAAATTAGTTTAAATATTCACAAATTAAAAATTGTAAAGGTAGTGAGCTCAAGAATATTTACAGTTTTTCATGTTTACAGTTTTAATAGACAAAAAAATCCTAATGAAATAGAAATGCCGTGAAATCCATTTAAGAGGCGCTTATATTTCAAAAACTTTCATTCTTAGGCATTTCAGTTTTAAACTTTTCATATGTTTAGTCCTACTTCAACTCCGTATCCTTGTTATTTTGAACCCAATCCAGAAGACAAAGGAACTTCTGAACCAAAGGTTGGCCTTCGTGGAGGATTTTTCAATGGAACTAACCGTATTTGCGTTATATGGAGTGGAAAACCACGAAACCTTCTCCCGGTAAGCCTGACAGCAAGGTAGCGCTAACCCTTGATCTGTCTACCGATGAAGATATTTTATTCTGCTGAGGATATTGCACAGTGGCAAATGGTTTAAAAAAATTTTCAATTTCAACCATGTTTCTTATGGGTAGAAATTGAATGATACCTTAGATGTTTCTATATGGGTTTAAAGTACTTTTCTTCGTTAAAAAAAACTAACTCTCGTTTCTTGAAATTTAACTTACCAACTGTGCAAAAACAAAATATTTCTCAGATAAAAATCTACTTCATATTTTTATTTCCTCTCAACCAATAATGGAAATAAATAATAATTAAAAAAAATTAATTTAGATTTTTTTAAAAATAAAATTTCCTTAAAAATATAAATAATGTTAATTAAAATAAAAATTCCTCCATTAAGAATACTTATGTTATTAAAAACAAGAAATTCATATAAAAAATTTTTTAAAGAACGAACTTTTATTTTTACAAAATATTATTTTTAAAAATAATATTCAGTTCCCTTTCAGTTTCAAACAAAGTGCATGATCTTGCTGAAAAGGTTACAAACGCACCTCCCAAATATGAGGAAGAGTGCCATGCTCTTCCTCGCTATATATTCTGCTCTCTGAACTTCATCGGTAATAAATATTTGGTGTAAAAGCGGCAATAATCGCGCCAAGCTAGTTTACCGGGTAAGCAGTGAAGAAACACCTGAGGCTTTGAGTCTATGGGGAGGGAAAATGAAAACCAGAACCAGGGATGAAATAGGTATGACAGCGAATTGGTATAGTGCTGTCATCTTAAGGATTTTAATTATACTAAATATATTTTGATAACAATATTATATTAAAAATTTATATCATTTTTTATTATTGAATTCAATCCATGTTTCGTAGGATTTTAAAATTTATTTACAGTTAAAAAGAAATCGTTTTTTCTTTTTTGTAGCTGTTTCTTTTTTTTAAAAAAAATAGGGAAATATTCTTATAGTTTTACACAGTAAATATTTTATGATATTAATCAATATATTTGTAGAATTTTTTATTCTGAACATTTTAAAAAGTTAACAATTTCTAAGCATGTTATTTTTTAGTTCAGTCTGAACATATTAAAGAAACTCTTTGTTTAGATTTTTATTAATGAAAACTCTCCAATATGATTTTCCATTTTCAAGAAGTAAGATAATTTTTTTTTTGTTATAATAAAAAAACTACATAAACTAGAAATATTTTTTAAATAGCTATATATCTATTAAAAAAAAAATTTACACATATGTGTTTTTGAACTTGTTTGATATGTGTTTTCGAAAAAAAAGTCAACATTTTAAATGCGTGTTTCGACAGCTATATATATTGAGATGAATATGTATTCAGCTTTTAGTTGAAATTATAATAAGCCATAAATTTTTTGTAATCTTATGAAAAAATATAAAATATTTTAAAAATTTGTCTTTTAAAAGAGAAATAAGCCAAAAAAGAAATTATCAGTCGTTTTGAAATTGATCAAAAGATGACAGCACTACACTAATTCTTGATGACGTTTTTGAAAGGTAAGGGAAATGGTAACAGACGAAGCTTTTCTGGTAAACGATTCGTTTGCAGTAGCGTTGATATAAAATTATATAGGAAACGGATTGATATAGGAATTTCCAGTAAAGATTAGATGTAGGAATTACTAGGAAAGATTATATATAGGAATTTATAGGAAAGATTGATATAGGAATTTCTTGAAAGCAACCTGCATGCGTCTCTTTCCTCTTCACGATTTTAATAATTTGTTTTGGAATACTCAATTGTATATCAATAACTTTTCAAACAAAGTAATTTACTTTCTAAAGATATAAACATTAAGCTACACAAATCTGTTAGTAAACATTTTAATTATCCTTTATAAGTAAAAGTTTAATGACAAGCATTACATGGATTAAAATTTTTAACAACTGAATATTTTTTCTCATTTATTTTAAATCTAACTTATCAGCATTTTATTGTTATTAAATAAATATAAATTAAACGATTACTTTTTTATAGGAAGTGTTTTGTTTGTTTGTTTGTATAAATCATTTATGTAAATATTATGTAATTATATTATGTAAAAATATTTATCCTTATTGTTTGTTGCATTTCTTAAATATGGCAATTAATAAATTAGGATGTATGTTATAATTGAACGATTTACCATCAGATAATAATAAGTCGCATTTTTTATGTTTTTTGTTCTTTTTTTTCTTTCTAATATATACGTATTAATGTTCTTTGTAAATGTAAACAGGTGTTTGCATTTTCCCCTTGGTTTTATTCATTTCTAACAAAGTAAGAATCAAAAATTATTGTAGTAGAAATAGATTTATTTTGATATTCTTCTACTGTGAAAATTCGTAGTGATGCCTAAATCTAGAAATTTTCCACTAAGAGTTTTGCTACGGTAAATCTCTGTTTTACACTACTTACTTCAATTTTAAAAAAAATCATTTCTATTCAGAATAATTTTTATAATTTTTAAATCAGAATAATAAGACATGTTCTTTACATATATGACAATGATAATCAAAACAAAATTAAAGTATAATAGTTAAAACAAGCTATTTAAAATATATATATATATATATATATAAATTAGCAAAAAATGCTAGTTATACAATGAAAAATAAATACATAAAAAAATCAAAACACCTAATGGATAAACAAACATGAAAATATTCATTAATTATTTATAAATCTAGTCTAAAAAAAATATATTCGTTACATCAACCATGTTACAAATAATCACTCATTTGAATAAATCATTTTCAGTTAAAAAATATTTTTTGTTAAATTTGTTAATAACAAAGTATTTTAAATATAATTTATAATATGCATATTTAAATATATTTTAAATTGGTTACATACAGAGGATGGACAAAATACGAGAAACACTTCTATGCTAATACATTTTTTCGTATATCTCAAGAAATACTTAAAAAAATTATTTTATTACTTCAGAAGTGTTTAAAACATGTGATTTCTCATGCATATTAATGAAGTTTAAATCTCTTAGAGGTTTGAGGGACCGACTGTAAACTACATATGGGAAACATTGTTTTTATTTTATTTTAAAACAATGGCTTCGGCTAAGCCAGGGGTCTCCAAACTTTCCAGCCTTAGGGCCATACTGATTACTCCAGTAAATTCCGAGGGCCAAAACCATATTATCATTGTTGCCGGTGGTAAAAAGTGAAATAGTCCACTGATGAAAAAAAAAGTCCGAAAAAGTACGCAACGTTTAAAAAAGGCTGCAAATCGGACTAAAGTCCGCAAAACGGCAACACTGCATATTATTAATTTTCCTGTCATTATCTGTAATTTCTAGATTAGTCATAGAGTACGAGCCATGAGGAGTAACGTGACACGACATCTGGTAGACACAAGCGGAAATAGGCAGTACCTTCTATCGCTAACAGATGGCGCTAATAGCACGTACAGAATAATCTCGTTGGTTCGAGAAAGTTCTGGTGTCTTCCACTCACTTCTAGATGGCAGTAATTGGAATATATAAGAAGGCTAGTGGTGCAACCACAAGTCAGTTCCTATGACACTGTTGTGAAATAAAATAGTGCATAAGTCCTTAAAACGTGTTTGTGCGTGTTTAAGTTTAAGACATCTTTGTAACAGTATTTTGATTTGAATTGTTGCTTTTGCGTGTGATTTAGTAGTATGGAAAAGAAGCGAAAAATTGATAGTGAATGCAGAAAATTCAAAGATCAGTGGAACATTCAGTATTTCGTAATTGAGTCCAGTAACAAGGCGCTATGTTTGATTTGCAATGAAAGCATAGCCGTTCTTAAAGAATATAACATTAAACGTCATTATGAAACAAAACATTTTCAAAATTACTCAAAATATACAGGAAGTTTGCAGACAGAAAAATTCGAAGCTATGAAGCGCGGATTGAAATCGCAGCAATCTTTATTTACAAAACTCAAAACTGAACAAGAGGCTGCAACTCGTGCCAGCTTTCGTGTGACTCTTGAAATTGCAAAACGTGGAAAACCATTCACCGATGGAGGAATGATCAAAGAATGCATAATTGCAGTAGCCGAAGAAATGTGCCCTGAAAAGGTAAATTTATTAAAAACTGTCAGTATGTCAGCAAACACTGTGGCTCGAAGGGTAGAAAACATCGTTGAAAATATATCCTCTCAACTGTTCGACAAAAATGGACATGTTGAGTGGTTTTCTTTGGCCTTGGATGAGTCAACGGATGTGTCAGATACTGCTCAGGTGTTGATTTATATTCGAGGAGTAGATAAAAGCTATGAAGTGCATGAAGAACTTCTTGATATGTATAGTATTCATGGCACAACTACTGGTACAGATATTTTTAAAGGAGTTGAAATGGCCATTAATCAAAAGAACCTTCGATGGAAAAACTTGAAATGTATTACAACTGATGGAGGCAAAAACATGAGTGGGAAAAATAAAGGAGTGGTCGCTCTTGTGTCAAAGGCTGTAGAAAATGACGGTGGTTCAAAACCATTAGTCTTACATTGTATCATTCATCAACAGTCTTTGTGCGGAAAATGTTTGGATATGTCTGAAGTTCTGAAACCAGTCATATCAACTGTTATTTTTATCAGATCTTTTGGGCTGAATCACCGACGATTCCGACAATTTATTGCAGAGATTGAAGAAAATGACTTACCTTATCATACTGCCGTACGTTGGCTTAGTTGTGGGAAAGTCCTTCAGCGCTTTTTTGAACTTCGAGCAGTGAACGAAATTTTTTTGACTGAAAAGCATCGCCCTCTTACTGAATTACAAAACAACGCATGGCTGTGGAAGTTAGCATTCTATGTTGATTTGACAAAACATGTGAACGAACTGAATTTGAGATTGCAAGCAGAAAACCAGCATCTTTCTGATTTATACACTAATATCAAATCATTCCGGAAGAAATTTATACTGTTTAAATCACAACTACGAAGTAAATGTTTTTCACATTTTAAAACATGTGAAATATTCAGCCACACCACTGAGACTGAGTTTCCTATCGATTTTGCAATCGAAACTTTGAGTGCTTTGAAAATAAATTTTGATACTCGTTTCTCGGACTTTGATGCCATTGCGAATCAAATTAAGATTTTTCAGAATCCTTTTGATACTGACATTGAAACCCTAGCCCCGGAACAAATGGAAATGATTGATCTACAGTGCAGTGATGTAATTAAGAACAAATATCAAACCTCATCTTTGTTGGAATTTTATAAGAGTCTTCCACTGACACAATTTGATAATTTGCATATTTTGCTCGTGGGCTGTTTTCTGTTTTTGGTACTACTTAGTTGTGTGAGAATACCTTCTCCAAAATGAAGTACACAAAAAATGTTTACAGATCTAAATTAACTGATGAGCATCTTAAATCTCTTTTAATAATTGATACAAGTAAAATTAGTCCACAACTACAAACTATTGTCAGTGGAAAATCTCAATTACATAAATCTCATTAGTATTTCATATGTCATTATGCTTGTTATAAGTTATGTTTTTATTTAAAATGTATAAAATGTTAGTTGGATTCATTTCAATAATTTGTTAGTTATTATATACTGAAGTTAAATTTTCTGCATATTATACATGTCTTTACTCATTACAATTCTGTGTTTCTTTATCCAACTTATCACAAAAACAATAACAATAAGCCTACAACAATGTTATGAGTAGTTAGCCCATGACCATATCAATGTAGATGTCATATTAATAATTATTCAACATAAAATTAGAACACTTCAGTAAACTAAATTTAATTTGCTATAAAAAATGGGCAATGGTGGACTGCGCTCAGTAATTGCCTCAATTATAACCCCTACCCCTAACAGTATGCTGATTGCGCTGCTAGTTGATAACGTTTGCAGGTAGATCTCTCTCCTCATTGACATGTGAGGGGTGCAATTTATAAAATTCAAGCACTAACTTGGCGATAAGCTTCTTCTTGGCCAAGAAATACAGGGTCATTCATAATTCCCTCTGTTTACTACAACCTTATATTTACTACAAATGGCAGTAACATGTACCACTGAAGCCATGGCTTCAGTGGTACATGTTACTGCCATCGACCGTAAACTGCTTAAATTAAAACTTGAATACTTTCGGAATAATTTCTTTTGTTCTTTTTTGCCATATTGGTCTTCGTTTTTTTACTATAACGCTACGAAACCCCGGAGGGAATTATGAATAATCCTGTATATCAAAATATATTAGGCAAAGCTACTAAATTCGAGATATTGCAAACAGGATATAATACGACTAGAATATAATACATTTACTGATAGTATTGCATTTATCATTACAATTTTATTATCTTTATGGGTAAGTGAACTTATGCATTTGAGAAAGTTGTGTTATTCTCTTTTCAACTTTAGATTTATTGTGAATAAAAAATTTGATTAGGACACATTTAAACGCATTATTTTGTTTAAATATAGTACACAATGTTTTGTAGTTAAAACTAAGAAACAGTTTCAATCACGAGATAGCTTAAGAGTAAGAATGAAATAATTTTTAAAAATTTTACAAAACAACTATTTTATAGTTTTATTCGATGAAGTAAGAATTGGAATATTGAGTGTAACTTGAGTAAAATCAAGTTAATATAGTTTCAGTTAATTTTTCTGATATTATGGCATTTTATTAAATATTATCTTAAAATTTGATGCAAGATTTTCCTTTTAGCTCTAAAAATAAAGATAAAAAGTCGAATAATATAAAAATATCAAATAAGTTACCAACTTTTTTTTTTTTTTAATTTAATTTTTTTTTCTCATTTGAAATGATTTTTTTTAAACTAATTCCTTTTGTTTTGCTTACTGTATATATATATATATATATATATATATATATATATATATATATATATATATATATATATATATATATATATATATATATATATATATGCAATATATATATACATATATATATATATATGCAATATATATATATATATATACATATATATATATATATATATATATATATATATATATATATATATATATATATATATATATATATATATACATATATATATATATATATATATATATATATATATATATATATATATATATATATATATATATATATATATATATATATATATATATATTGATATATATATATTGATATATATATATTGATATATATATATTGATATATATATATTGAAAATCAAATTCTTATACGAAGCTACTGTAAGCAAAGCAGAAAGAAGTTTTTAAAAATCATTTCGAATAAGAAAAAAAAGGACGAAATAATTCAACTTTATTTTAAGGTTTTTCTTTAAAAACACATAAATTAAATTTTTAAAAAAAATACTAGATTTCTAAGTTTCTGATTACTTCTGTCAGGATTGGCATAAAACACTTGATTTTAGTCATGAATTAAATTTTGATTAAATCATTTCAATTTTTTTAAAGAAATCACTAATTTAAATCAACTTAATTTTTAAAAAAAACATTAACTTAAACAAACATAATTTTTATAACATTAATTATGAATTAATTTCTTAAAAAAATATTAATTTAAGTTTTAAATATTTTCATACAGTATAAATAATAATTACATTCTTAAATGTGTGAATTTTTAGAAGTTTGATTCAATTCATAATCTATGTTTATTAAGGAAGTGACTTTTTTTACTACGGAATAATAAAAGGCATATGCATTGAAATCACTATGTTATCCCTTTCATGAAAAATTGCATGTAAAAATTATTTAAATTTTAAATATATTAAATAAATTCAAATTATTAAATATTAAAGTAAGGTTTTTTCAATTTAATTAAAACTTGATACTGCACCCTGAACTTTTACTTTTTATCCAACTTAAGACGAAAAGTGGGCAACAAATGTATATTTTTTTAACCAATATTCTTGAAACAATTGCATAGATCTAATTAAAATTTTGACTGAGTTTCGAAACTTCGAAAGACATATGTCACCTTAAACTGAACTAGAAAAAAAAAATTTTCATAGTATAAATATAGTTTGCATTTTAAAATTACAGAAGTATTAAAATTTCCAAACCTATAAAAAAATTCCTTTTAAATTAAAATTACTAAAAGATGGAGGAAAACTTATTAACAAATCCCCCTCCCCCCTCAGCATACTAGCTTCTGGCGAACAATATTGGCGAAACGATGCTTTTATCAGAAATTGTTATTCTGCATATATGAAGTAGGAGGGATATATGGTCATAAGGGTTGCCTTAAGCGCAGTCCACCAACCTTTCTTAAAGGGGGATAAGATGTAAGCAGCGCAGTCAACCATGTTTTAGAAAACCATTAGCACAATCAGGTATCACCGATAAAAAATATGTTCTCTAAAAGGAGTTTTCAAGTATGCTAGCTCTCCGCGGGCCGGACAAAATCTGTCCGCGGGCCGGATGTGGCCCTCGGGCCGTAGTTTGGAGACCTCTGGGCTAAGCCAATGAAAAAATTTCATATTTTAAATGTCTAATTAAAGAATCAAAAATCCGTATTTTTAGCGAAGTGTAACACGGAAGTCTTACGATTAATTTCAACCCCTAGCGTCACCTGTGCTAAGCTTTTAATGGTTATCCATCCATTTTAAAAATTATTCAAATTTTTTGAAGTAAGTTATTGTTTTGCTGTTTTTAATTTAAAATTAGATTGATATATACTTTATAGCTGATATCCCTCTATAAAAAAAAAAAAAAAATCGTAAGTGCAGCCGCCGCTGTTTTGGGTGTTCAAGTTAACGTTACAGTTTATTTTTCTTATCAAAAACTGTAAGACTTAGAAATTTAAAATTACAATGGAGGGAATAAGAGCCGTGGTGACTTAGGCCAGTGCTCCCGAACTCCCGGTCACCGGACCGGTACCGGTCCGTGGATCAAACGGTACTGGGCAACCCATTTCATTGAAACTGAATTTAAATTCCTAGGTTTATACCCCAAATTAAAAAGTGTTCCATTAAAATTTTATTTATTAAAAAATATTTTATGGAACACTTTTATTTATTTTAAAAAAAAGTGGCCTTCGAAGGTAGTGACATACATAAATTTTTTAATGTTTGTAATGTATCATTGTCACCGATTACCCCCAGATGGAACCGTCTCATTGCAAAGAAACAAGCTCAGGGTTCTCATTGATTTAACGTTCTAGTAAGTTAAAATGTTAAATCACTTTATATTTATTTTTTGGTGTAACTGTATTTTATTTTGAAGGCATGTTTAAATACAATTAAACTAAAACTAATAAATCAAAATAATCTAAAATATAAACAATCAATGCCCCCACCCCGCGGGCAGCGGTAAAATTATCAAACGTTGACAGGTCCACGGTGATAAAAAAGGTTGGGGAACACTGGCTCAGGGGATAGAACTCTCACCTCCCAATGATTTGAACCGAGCAACGATGGCTCAGGTGATAGAGCGTTCGCCTTCCAATGAGGCGAACCGGGTTCGAATCCCAGTCGAACGAATTCCGCATCCGGCTTGCACTGACCACAGTGCTGACGTGAAATATCCTCAGTGGTAGACGGATCATAGGTTAGAGTCCCCTTGCCGTCAGGCTAACCGTGGGAGGTTATCGTGGTCTTCCTCTCCATGTAACGCAAATGCGGGTTAGCTCCATCAAAAAGTCCTCCACGAAGGCAAAATTTCCCCCAATACTCGATCCAGGAGTTTTCTGTCTTCTGGATTGGGTTCAAAATTACAAGGCTACGGAGTTGAACATTAGTAGCCGTAAACCCATTAAGTTGGGTCGGCTGTTCAACGACGGTTATAAAATAAAATAAAATGATTTGAACCGGGTTCGAATCCCAACGTTGGCTAGTCGATACAAATTCCACATCCGGCTTGCACCAACCACAATGCTGAAGTAAAATATCCTCAGTGATAGGCTGATCATAGGTTACAGTTCCCGTGCCGTCAGGCTAACCGTGGGAGATTTCCATGGTTTTCCTCCCCAAAGCAAATGCGGGTTAATTTCATCAAAAAATCCTCCACGGAGGCAAATTTCTCCCAATGCTTGATCCAGAAGAATCCGTTGTCTTCTGGATTGGGTTCAAAATTACAAGGCTACTAGTAGTAGTAAACCCTAAATTGGGTCGGCTGTTCAACGACGGTTATAGAATAAAATACCCAAGGAACTAAGCTTCACACGGTTATCCATATTAAGAATTTCTAACACATGGTGTAAGAAATCCTTTACTGGAGTATTAGTTGCGACGGCAATCTATCATAGATGTAAATAATTCATGAAATAATTTTTTCAATTTATTGAAAGTTCTGCAGCAACATTGCGTTTCAATAGAAGATGCATAAATTAAAAGAAATGCAAATTGTAAATCGAACAGTTTGTCATGTTATGAAACATTAATGACGAACAAACATTATAGATTCATGGTCGTCTAAAATCATGATTCTCTTTGCTCTTAAATTTATAGTACATACAATGCATTATGTACATTATTCAAGGGTCTTAAGGTCCCTTGATTTTGAGATCTTATTTTTTTTTTAATTATTATTTTTGCAACAAACTTAGTTTGCAAGAAATTCTCTTGTTTAAGAATTTTGAAATTATCTCAGATTATTGTAGATATTTTTAATAGAACATTCAAACCAGCTTTCTTTATATTGAGGCTATGATTTTTTAACTGCTCTTAAATTTATAGTAAATGTCCAGCGTCAATTACACATAAATTGTTAATAGATTCGACGTCAGTTTGGCAAAAAGCATTCATCACTTTGTGAGAAAAGCATAACATTTTTATCGTTGTTAGTGGCTATTAAATACATATTCTATTTCAAAATAGCTCTTATGTACAAATGTTATATATAGTACATATGCTATTTCAAAAGAATGGAGCAATTTATTCGACGGAGAATAGGCACAAACTTAAATATTGATATCTGGACAAATGAAGTAATCCTACAGAATATTTTTTTACTCTACATCCAATGAAATCAATTTTAAACCGATATTACTAACAATTGAAAAGATATTTAGGTTTCATGCTTAAAAATTATAGCTTTGTCTTTGATCTATTTATACAGGTATACAGATAAATTATTGTTTCTCAAATTACGCAAAATTTAATGAGGCTGAAACAAAGTCAATAAAATTAACAATTCACGCTTTATAAAAGCTTTTACGTGCAAGACGTACAGTTTTGTACACATTTACACGTTGGACTTATACAAAAAGTGGCGCATTATTTCATTAGTTCCTTTTTACGCTACATCAAATAAAAATAAAGTTAAATTAATAAAACGAATAGATTCGAAGATGTGTTTTATAGATAAGAGAGTATAGATAAAATTATAATTTTCATAAATGAATCCGTCATAATTTCTTAAATATTAGTTCTATCAACATAATATTGATTCGTTTTATTTCCTTCGATTTAGTAAAAAAAAAAAAAAAAAAAAAAAAAAACGATACCTAACTTGTCTAGATAGCAATATTTGACTTGTTCAAAAACGGCGAAAACAGAACGAAGGTGCACGATCCGAGAATACATTTATATGCTCATCAGAACCAAGTGATTTTTCTTGTTAAGCCTAACTTCATTAAAAAATTCATATAAAATCATTACTGGGATTAAAAACTCTTTAATTTACAACTGATTATCAACGATAACACCGGATATAAAAAGTAGATATATTGCATTAAAATATTCATGACATTTAAATAATTAACTGCAAATCTTACCCAAAATATTCAAAATACTATGTAGTTAACCCTAAATTGCGAACGACAAATTTGCACTCAATAAGCATATATATACATATGATACCGCGGACGCGTTACCACGTATCATAAAGCAGCGAAAGGAGCAACACGTTACCAAGTACATATATGTATATATATATATATATGTCATGCCTCAATGTTGGGATGGCGCTGCCATCGAGGAAAATGTTGTCAAAAGGACAGAGAAGGGGATGCTCCGGTGGAGAGCGGAAGTGAATTGTTTAAGATGTCCTGTTAATATTATTTTTTTTTAATCTTTTACTATTATGAATAAATGTTTTGTGTCGTAAATTGGTTATCATTTTTGTTGACCAATTGAGTTTTGGGAATTATCTGAGCGAAGAAGAGAAAAGATATACGTTATATCACAGCACGCTCTCATACGAGAAACAAAGCTTTAATCAAGGTAGGAGATTTATGATATTCTGTTTATGGACAAATTTTGAGAAGTAATGATATTAAGTGATATTCTGTAAGAGGAGAATGATTGTGATTTAAAGAAATTATAATTATTTTGGGAATAGAAATAAATAGAACAATTATGTTTAACATAAGGGGAATGAAAAAAGAAGATTTGGTAGTAGCTGCCGAAGAATTAGGTTTAGAAGTAAAATCGGAACATAAAGTTGTTGATTTAAAGGATTTGATAGAAAAAGGTGATCAATTTAAAAATGACTTTGATTTTGTTAAAGAATTTTTAATTACTACAGTTTCTGAACGTATTGAGCGAGAGAAAAAAGAAGCAGAATTGTTAAGTGCAGAAAAGAATCAAAACAAAACAACAACTGAAGCAGCATTAGAGCTCGAGAAGACTAGGCTTGAGATTGTTAAAGCACAATTAGAATTAACTAGAATGCAGACAGAGAGTAATAGTTTTAACTTAAATGTAGGGAATGATTTTAGTTAAAATAATAATAACTTAGAATCATTAATCAAAAGTGTTAAAACTTTAACTATTTCCGTTCCTAGTAAACCCGAATCTTGGAATTTATTTTTTACGTCCCTTGAAAAAGCATTTGCAATAAAAAATGTCCCGGAAGAATTTAAAGTCGAAATATTATTTAATCTGTTAGGTGAACGAGCGGCACATTTGGTAGTTTATGCAAACGCGGAAGAAATAAAAGATTATCATAAAGTTAAAGCTTTAATTTTGAAAGAATTTCAGCCTGCCTAGAAAACTTTTTAAATGCCAAAAAATCACAAAATGAAAACCATATGCAATTTGCTAGTAGACTAAGAACCAATTGGGACTTTTATTGTGAACTTAAAAATGTAAAAGATTTTGAGACGCTGAATGAATTAATAGTTAGCGATAGATTACTAAGTGCGTTAGACAACGAAACTCGGAGCTATGTTAGAATAAAACAATTAGACACTTGACTTAAACCTAGGCAAATAGCTGAATTGTGCGATAATTGGTTTACCTCTAAAGGTAGAAATTTTTCAGAATTGTATGATAATTCGATCAACAATCGCAATCCGAATGGAAACACTAAGTATGTTCCCCCACCTTTGAGAAAATCCCCATTTACTAGAGAAAACAAATATTTTCCCCACACACGCGAATGTTATATCTGTTCTAGTAACTCACATATGGCTAAGAGTTGTCCAAATAGAAGAAATTAATACTATGAACAATCAAATAAAGCCGGTAATGATATTCAAAAACAAAACGCGAAATAACACACAAACGTCTATGAATAAATCCAGCGATAATATTGCAGTGGTTACAAATGTAAATTCGAAACATTTGCAGAGTCCTAAAACTTTAAATGAAATTAATTTGTACCCGTTACAAAAAGTCTCCATTTCTATTGCAAGTAGACAAATAGACGCGATCATCGATAGCGGGGCTGAGATCTCTATTTTGAATACTTCTTCTTCCGTCTTTAATACTTCCGTCTTTAGAAATCGAAGCTAAGGGAAAAATAATTTTACAATCTGCATTTAAAGAACAAGTCGAGGCGAAATTAGCTATATTGCCAGTTTATTATAAAAACCCTGACGATTGTCTATTTTATAGTTCAAATATTTTGTTTGCTTTAACAGATAAATTAAACATCCCTTGTTTAATTACACCGGACGCTTATAACTCTTTGATTTATCAAAATGATGATTCAGCTGAAATCGAAAACGCTTTAGTTTTAGAATGCGACCCGTCAATAGAGGAGGGGGAAGAAATGAATAAAAGTTCACCAAGGTCAGAGGATTCATTTTCTCAATCGGAAGAAAGTGAAACAGGGTGCGGTGTTTATTTAATGTCTGATACTAATAAATTATGCAGTTCTAGTGATGAATATTCGGAGGCTAATAAATTTCGAGAAATGCAGAAAGATAGTTTAACTTTAAAGAATTCTTTTTAAGATGCTAGTTTGAAAAAGAATAATTTCTTTTTGCGGGATGATTTTTTATTTCATAAAGATAAAATTTGTGGCGATACAGTATATCAATTAGTATTACCTAAAATTTATAGAGATAAAGTTCTTCAACTAGCTCATAATGAGAATCATTTAGGAAAACGAAAAACTAAGGAACGCATAAAATTATCCTTTTATTGGCCTAATGTTTCAAAAGATGTTGAAAATTATTGTAAAACCTGCGAAAATAGTCAATTAAAAAGTCCGGAGCGAAAAACTGATAAAATTCCTATAACCCCTGTCGTTAGAGCTCCTTTCCACACGGTAAATATAGATTTAATTGGAGAAATTGTTCCACCCTCGGGTAGAAAACATAAGTATTGTTTATGTTTAATTGATCAGAATTCTAAATGGCCTGAAGTCGTCCCACTAAAAAATTTGTCTGCTAAGACAACATGTGATGCCCTTTTAGAGATATTCATGCGCACCGGAATTCCAGAAGTAATTTGCAGTGACCAGGGTACTAACTTTACTTCGCAATTGACGAAAGAATTTGAAAATAGGTTAGGAGCAAGTCCTCGGTTTTCCACTCCATCTTACCCAGCTTCGAATGGTTTAGTAGAAAAATGGAATAGGGTATTTAAACAGATGTTACACCATGTTATCCGTTCAGATCCTACCGATTGGGATAAGCATATTCCATATTTACTTTTTGCGTACCGCGAAGTACCAAATTGTACGACAGGAATATCTCCTTTTAAACTCATGTATGGACGCGTAGCTAGAGGCCCTTTGTCAGTTCTAAAATCTTCTTGGTCAGGTGAGATCTCATTACCCCTAAATTTTAGCAATTCAGCTGTAGATTATTTACAGGAGTTAAAAATAAATTTGGAAAAGGCCGCAGATCTTGCTTCTTTGACTACAACTAAAAAACAAAATTCTTATGCTCATTATTTTAATCGAAGTACAAGAATGAAAGAGTTTAAGAAAGGTGAATTAGTCTATTTACTAATTCCGGATTCTTCGAATAAACTATACGCAAGATGGACAGGGCCAGGCAAAATAATAGAACGAGTTAATCCTAATTCATATAAGGTTAAATTACCAGGTGGCGATGTGCGACATATTCATGCTAGCAAAATAAGAAATTTTCATGCTAGAACACAAACTGTGGGAGTTATTTTTGAGGACGATGTTGAATTTGGTGAAATACATCCTACACCAATTACAAAACCTTCATTAGGAAAAGATGACATTGAGGTAGATGTTAGTCATTTAGAAGAAAGTAAACAAACAGAGTTGCTTGAACTTTTGCATAAGCATGCATCATTATTCTCCGATAAGGTACAAGTCGCTAATGGAGGTGAACATAAAATTCGATTAATACCAGGTGCTGAGAGGAAGAAACCCTACATTTACAAAATCCCCGAATCTTTAAAGACTGAAGTTGACAAACAAATTTCAGAATTAGAAAATCTAGGTCTTATTGAGCCCAGTGAAGCAGACATTGCATACCCAGTAGTTTGCGTGGCAAAGAAGGACGGTAGTATGCGTTTATGCATCGATTTCCGACAGTTAAATGCCGTAACAAAACCCTTTGATTACCCAATAGAAAATTCATCAGACCTCATCAACCAAATTGGGCATGCTAAAATTATATCTTGCCTAGATGTATTAAAAGGGTACTGGGAAATCCCTTTAGAAGAGGAAAGCCGTGATCTTACTTCATTTAAAACTCATCGAGCCCAATATCGATGAAAGGTAATGCCTTTTGGTCTCCGTAACGCAGCAGCTTCTTTTCAGAAAGTGATGAACAGTGCTTTAAGTGAATATCGTGAATTCTGCAAAGCATATCTCGATGATATAGCTATATTTTCTTATGACTGGGACACGCATCTTAAACATTTAGATATGGTACCGTCCAAATTAACTGATCTAAAATTCACCGTTAATGTCAAGAAATGTGTTTTTGCAAAAACACAAATCAAGTATCTAGGTCATATTATAGGAGATGGAAGACATGAACCAGATCCTGAAAAGCTTCGTGCTATTGAAATCATCGAAACACCTAAAACCAAGGCAGCTTTAAAAAGTGCGTTAGGTCTCTTTAATTATTACAGAAATTATATACAAAATTATGCTGAGATAGCAAAACCATTAAGGGATTTAACCAAAAAAAAAAGTTCCAGAGCTTATTCATTGGACTAACGTAGAGGAATTATCCTTCCAAACACTCAAGAAAAAGTTGAGTGAAGCCCCTTCACTTTATACCCCAGATCCCAAAAAAGCATATGTCATACAGTGTGATGCAAGCTCCTATGGGGTTGGCGCTTGTCTATCACAAAGAAATGAAAACGACCAACTTAGTCCCATCAGTTTTGCCACTCAAAAGCTGAACAAGGTGCAACAAAACTGAGCCACTGTTGAACGGGAAGCATATGCTGTTGTGTGGTCAGTTAAAAAATTTGAAAGTTACGTGTTTGGCGCAGAAATCGAGATTATAACTGATCACAACCCCCTAGTATTTCTACAGAGGTCAGCAGCCCAATCGGCTAAGTTACAACGATGGGCTTTAGCCCTACAAAGATACCATATTCGTATAACACACTGCCCGGGTGCACAGTTGAAAAATGCCGATGGACTGTCAAGACTAATAAGTGATTAAATGTTGTGTGCTTATTGGAAAACAAACTAATATATAATAATCTGTTTATTACATGGCTTCTTTCCATCTGTAAATATCTTTATGAGTACTATTGAAATTTAATTTGTATTGCAATATTGTATCAAAGCTTCTTTTCATCTGTAGTTATATAAAAATGTTTATCAGTTTTATAGAAATTTGTTTTGCATATTTTATGAGTAAATAACTGTAACAAGTATTTTATTCATATGTTTTATTTTCAATTAAGTGTTATAATTTTATATGTATATTATTCTATTGTGTCAGATTTCGCTATACCAGGAGTAGCGCAATCTTGTCGGGGGGGGGGGGGTGTCAAGCCTCCATGTTGGGATGGCGCTGCCATCGAGGAAAATGTTGTCAAAAGGACAGAGGAGGGGATGCTCCGGTGGAGAACGGAAGTGAATTGTTTAAGATGTCCTGTTAATATTATTTTTTTAATCTTTCACTATTATGAATAAATGTTTTGTGTCGTAAATTGGTTATCATTTTTGTTGACCAATTGAGTTTTGGGAATTATCTGAGCGAAGAAGAGAAAAGATATACGTTATATCACAATATATATGGGAGATTCTCACGAAATATGACAATTCGGACCAAAAAATTTCTTCAAATTTAAAGTCGTCAAAATAATCTAATATTCTTTTGTATACTTCTTTAGTTACACTTATTAATATCTTACCGACAGCAGTGTAGTTAATTGACATTTGCTCGGGAAAAAAAATAAAATTGAAATTCACCAAATCTTGAATGCCAGGAAAATGACATATTAGCTTAGAAGTTTAAAAGACAGTGGTTGATTTGAATTGAGGAATATATATATATATATATATGTTAGCACGGTTCTAAAGGAATAAATTATATCCCCCTTTTACCACTTTTCCTCACTCCAGCATAGCCCCAGTAACTTTTCATTTTGTTCACCTCATGTACAAAGAATAAGGAATATTTAATATTTTTATTAAAAATTATTCTATTTTATAAATTTCTCTACTGTTTCACTTAAATTTCACACTGATAACATATATCGTATTTAATGTAAAAATAATCAAAAATTAATTCAAATTAAGTTTCAATATTCACAAATTGAAACTTTTAAACAAAGTGAGCTCGTGATTGCTTTATTTTTTCATGTTTACAGTTTAAATAGACAAAAAGATCCCAATCAAGTAGAAATGCCGTATAGACGAAACGACCCAGTCGATGAAATGATCCTGTCGACGTAAATAGTTTGTCGGAGAAATTACCAAATCTACGTACATACCCTGACAACGAAAAAATCATGTTTAAGAAATTACCCTTTCTACGAAATGACTTGTTGAACAAGCAACTTGTCGTATAAATGACCCTGTCGTAGAAACAACCCTGTCGACGAATTGACCCCATCGATAAAATGACCTGGCGAATGAACTCGGACAGTAATGTTTTCTTCTATAATCAGGTTTGCGAAAAAACTGTGTCCTGTCAGCACATGCAATTAAACTAATGAATCGAATATTTCAAAACATTATTAAAAATTCCCTTTTTGCACTATTAGGTACCTAATCATCTCTTAGGCAAAAAAAAATTTAAAACATTTTATTGCAACCGTAAATCAAATAGGGATTGAGAAAACAAGTCTGTGGATGAAACTGCAATGGTAACTGAGCAAAATGATAAGATTTGAATTTTATCTAAATAAAATCGGCAATTAAATTTATGTTATTACAATGAGAATTTTTGGGATTTTTTAATTAAATAATTTTTAATTTCTAGGCAAAAATCTGTCTAAAACAAATTATTTTTTCTAAATTTTTTAGTAATAATTATTTATTTTTTCATCGAATTATCGTCAAAGAAAAAAAAAATGATTGCGTAGCAACCATAGCTATTGGTGAGCGAAGTAAGCTGGAGACAAGAACCCTAACAATTTAATAAAAATCTTCTTAGAAACCTGCAGAAAACATTTTTATAAGAAATAACTAGTGAAGAAAACAATCTTACCACAATCACAATATTGTAACATTACGCAATCTATGAAAGTACCCATAGCAGAACCCATAGCTTGATCAAACGCACTTTTCAAAAAACTCAAATTAAGCGACTTGACGTGTGCAACAGTAACAAGGATGCAAATTAATTTGCAAATGGTAAACATGTTCGTTCTCCTACGTCGATATAAATATTGTTTTTCAAAAAACAAATTCTGCAGACTTAATGTAGGAGAATATCATTTAAATACGAACACTTTTTCCTCTTAATTGTTCGTGAATTCAAATGCAACTGAATAAACATAAAACTGAATTTTAAATTGAGTTTACTTAAAAAATGAAATAATTATCCTTGTAGATTATAACTTTGTTAACATTTTCTGTTTACAACGATTATTTCCTTTTGTTCTATTAGCAAGTCACAGCCTCTAAGCCATTTTTTTCATACAAATCTTATTACTAAGGGTTAAAAAAAAAAAAAAAAAAAAAAGAGTAATTGATAAAAAAAATATTATATTTTTGATCTTCCATTTTATTCATAGTTAAACGTGCAATGCTCATAGTTTCAGTATGTATATAATTTCAATACTTATTAACTGAAATAAATTTGGAAAAAATCTCATCTTTTTTCTTCTGAATTACTACAGCCGGTCACAAGCCTAGGCCCCAATGTTGTTTCTGCAATCTGGTTTCACCTATGGAAAAGGTTCGTCCTATCTATTTATACATACTACTGGCCATTAATATTGCTACCCCAGGATAGAATGCAAATAACAGAATGATATTTATTGGGGACATACATTGTAATTGGAAGAACAAGTGATTAAATTTTCAGGTTATTTGAATGTATAGATCCTGAGGAATCAATACTCAGAGCAGCCTTCTCTGGCAGCAATAACAGCCGTTATTTCTGCCTGAGAACAGCCTGGGCATCGAGTCTAACAGATATTGGAAAGAATGGACGGATAAAGCGTTCCATGCAGCTTCAGCATTATGCCACAATTCATCGACCGTAGTGACTGACGAGTGGTGGCGTGCCAGTCGTTCGGGTACCATTTATCAGACGTTTTCAATTGGTGAGTGATCAGGAGAACGTACTGGCCAGGGGAACAGGCGAACATGTTCTGTGACAAGGAAAGTCTGGACAGTGCAGGGAACATGCGGATGTGAATTGTCCTGCTGAAACGTAGAGTTGTGGAGGCCTCAAAGATAAGGCAGAGCAGCTGGCCCTAACACATCAGAAATGTAACGGCTGCTGTTCAAAGTGCCAGCAATGCGACCAAGAGGTGATCGAGACGTGTATGCAATGGTATCCCATACCATTACTCCAGGTGATTGTGTCACTATCACCGCCTACTTAACATGAATGCGCTGATAAGCTAATCATTTGCATACCTAAATAAAACGATAAATAAAAATATCATTATTATTACTATTTATTTATTGCCGCCTTAATTTCTTTTTTGCGAATTTACTTTAAAGCTAAAATCAAAACTTTCTAAAGACCTAACCTTTGGTACTTTTCAGTTATAGGAGCCATGTATTGGCGATAGCTTTTCCTAGTTATTGCCAGCACGAAGATTGGTTCCTTTAACCAATAAGTGCCAAATTTCAAGATCACTATATGTAGTCAAATACATCAAAATTAACTTTATATCAAAATATTTCTTAATTTAATTATTAATTTATATTATGCTAACATTGGTCAACCTATCTTTTAACCAAAATAAAATTTATAGACAATATTGTATTTAATAACTATCGTTGTATTTAATAATTATCGTTGTATATAATATTCCTTATATTTTCTTTTTCATGTATTATTTTTTCGTTAATGATCGTGATATAATTGTATTCTATAATTATGTTTATCAATAATTTTCACGATATTTTCCTTATTTATTACCGATTACCATAATTATAATTACCATAATTTCAGGGTAATAATTGCAATTACCATAATTATAATTTTGAATTTTGCTATTATTATAATTAATGATTGCGATTTTTGTCATATTTTATACTCCAATCCGATATTACACCTGTATTGTCTTGAAAAAATTACCCGATATTACCTTGAATATTGATATTAAACCTATGTTTAATATCGGTATTCGGTTACCTGAGTTAACCAGAATCTCATTTTGTTACTTAATGTTGTCGAATTTAGCGTCGTGATCCATATAACTTATAATAAGATAAATAAAAATATAATACATTGTGAAAACCGTCAAGTTGACCACCTGTCTAAGTTGATCTCTCTTGTCTAGAACCGTATTTATCCTACATAAAAAAAGACGGAGGAAAACCCTTTAACCTGACCACCTGTCTATCTTGTATGTTGATGGCTGAAAAAATTTTACTCTGTATAGGAATTTTATTGAATGCTATTCTAAACCCTTTATAAGTTGACCAAGAAAAAAAAACTTTTTATGGAAATTTTCTTTGTCATTATACTGCGAATTAAAATTTCACTGAAGAGGTGAAATAATATTTTAAATGCTATCTAAACTCTTTTGCCAGATGACTGCATGGGAAAACTATTAAGAGCTTTTGTAAAAAAGTAAGTTCTAAAGTACAAAAAATAAATTTAGAATCTTGAAATTACTATAATGTTAATTTTTCTAATTGAATGTATGTTACTGTGCATTCCTGAAGTAATTTTCATGAAAAAAATGGCAAAGGTATGCAATGGTGAGCCCCAACCACTACTAAACTTGACCAATTAGTCCTGGATACTTTCTTATCAAAGTGCCATAATAACTAACAGAAATTTTTTTTTAAAGTTTTTGTGTTTGTTTGTTTTTTTAAATTTTGTATTTGATATTTTCTTTTTGTTTTTTGATGCTAGTTTCTACTTTTTTCTCTTTTTTCTATCTGTCTTGTCTACAATCTTAACATTTAACCGAAAGCCTTTTTAGGGGCATAGGCGTGGGGTTAAATGTTTGTGTGTATGTATTCCTATGCATCTATAATTAAAAAAATGGTCTGGAAAAAAAAATAACTAACATGCATCACTAACAAATCATGCATCTTTGTTTTTCTTTTAACTTATAAGCTTAGTAGTTAATTTATGTAACAACTTGTAGTTCATCATATTTATTAATCTCATTTGAGATATGAGGAGTATTTCCAAAATTACATTTTCAATTTAAAAAAAAAAAAAAAACTTTATGCATTGATTTATATTTATTATGATTGGCAATATATAAAAAATATATCTAACATAAGAACATGAATAATATTATGAGTGTAAGAATAATAAATCATCCCCCTCTATAAGTTGACCACTAAACCTTTGAATCACAAGTGGTTAACTTATGCATCTTTCACTTTAATTTAATTTTATTTAACACGCACTATTTTCAGAAACTCTTTAACACACTTGCCCATGCTTTTTCATTTCATGTTTGTCATAGCACCATTTGTGGTCAAAAGCAAAAAAAAAAAAAAATTTACTCATTATTCAAAGCAAGCTGATAGTAGTATACCACGCGATATAAGGGACGGAAGTGACGTCACAGTCAACCGGAAGTGGCTTATTTCTGCCCGTCTGAAATCGAAACTTCGTCTGCAGCGTCATGGGGAGCTTATTTCTTTTTTTTCTTAAGCCTAATATATTTTAGTTTCGGTTTTTGTTTTTAATTTGGTTTCGTTTTTTAAATATTATTTAATTTATTAGTTTTTTGAGGGTGGCAACACTTATTATTTTTAATATTAGTTTTTAAGGATGGCAATACTTATAAACTTTGTTATTTGGGGTAGAAATCGTATATTATGAAGTAATGACGCCATCTTTTATTACATAATACATAAATGATATCATGCTTTTATTCTAGTGGCGCCATCTATGTGGGAATGTTAGAAATAAAATAACTTTAAATCTATTTTAATATTTAAATCTGTTTTATTATTATTTATTAAATATAATTAAGGTTGAGGATCGAACTCAAGTCAACCAAAAAGCCTTCGCGGGTCAGTAGTTGGATATCATAACCACTGACCCACGAATGCTTGGTTAGATATGTGTAAATAAGTTAAACTTTTGTATTCTGAACACGTGTATAAATAAAAAGGATTCGATATCCTACGGTTTCATCGATATATTTTCACTTAACCTTTGACAGCTATTAAATAACTTATTTCTGCCCCCCTCTTAATGCTATTATAACTTTCTCTGGATGGCAACGAGAGACAACTTGCACGCGTATGCCATGTGGTTATAAGAGATAACGAACTGACATCACGACTGATTATGATAAGGGTTTCCTGCTCTGACACGATTTATCAAGCGTAATCTCGGATACATGACGTATGTTTTCAGAAACAGGATCTCACCGATAGGGAAAGTTTAATACTTGTTAAACAAGTGACGTTTTCCTCTTTACTTCATTTCTATTCATATTAATACTGAATACTATTTAGTGATTGGACATCAACATTTTACTTTATAGTGTTGGCAACCAAACTTCATGTGTAAGTATTTAGTTTGAACCAGCTGTTATTTCAGATGTTGCTTCGAGGAGTCTATATTCGATTTTCGTATTTGATTACCATAACTTTTACAAAGGACTTTTTTTTCCAAGAAAGAGATATTATAACTGAATTTAACTTATTATGGATAAAAGAAAAAGTGATCAAGTAGTTTCTGAACAAGAAGTTTGCAAAAAATCCCGAACGGATAATTCAAAAGTAAGTTAAATTTCTTTTTTTTTTTAAATAAAACTTATTTTGTCTGTATTGTTGATTATTAAAGTATGTCACCTCTTAATAGTCACCTGCTTTATGTTTCTCATTTTCTTTTTTATTTTCAGGTGAATGCTGTCCTTGTTGAAGGCAACATGCCAGACAATGTCTTTCCCCTTGGAGATAATGTGTTTATAATAGTCAGCAACTTCAACAAAAGTGTTGTCGTGCATTTGAGACGATACAACAAGTACGGAGAAATGTATTACCCCACAAAACAAGGAGTTACTTTGAAACCTGATTGGATTGAGTACCTGATGGGAATAGCTTCAGTTCCTAAATCAAAACGTGAGCTAAACTGTGCATACATTCCTGAAGGACAATTAAGGATTACAAGTGATAATTTCGTTGATTTTCATTTTGAACGTTATATTTGTGGCCTTGATCGAAAGATCACAATTAGGAAAATAACAATAACATTTTCTCATTGGATCGAAATGATTTCGAATTATGATGGCATTTCTTCTTGTGTACTGGAATACCTATTTCAACTTTTCAAAGGCTTATATGCAATTTTGTGAAATGCCAATTGACCAAACTTTACCTCCATCACTGGACGTTAGCCATGGACAGGAGTTTGCGTCGCAAATTTTACGAAATACATTGTGCGAAATTTTGAAGGAAGGCGGATTGAAACAACCAGTTACGATAGCTGAGGAATTGTGGGCAAACAAAGAAAGTACATTCAATTCAATTGCACTATCCAACGATGTTATGGATTTAGCAAAGAGGTTTTACGATAACTTATTTGTTAACCAAAAACTTTTACTCTTAAAACCCATTTATTATGTGACCAGTGAGTTTTTGAAAAACATTAATTTAGTAAGTGTATTGAGTGATACAAAATCTGTTCTTTGTCCTCCTTATACCTATGAATACTTTGAAGACAACGAACATGTTTTCAAATCTATGGATATGTAACAATATTGTACAAATGTATATGTAAGTAAATAGTTTTTTTTGCATTCTATTAGAATTAATAAAACATTTTAAATTTAACTAAGCTTGTTTTCTGTTTACTTTTGCATAAATAGTATAAAAGTGCATCTATTTCAGATATCAATTGGATTTTTTTTTTTTCTATTTCAACTGCTAGGCATTTTTCTCTTTCAGTTGGCTGGGTATTGCTTTTGTCAGAATGTTTATATTTATTATCGTTATTTATTAATGTAATTTGGATAATTTTGAAATATTCATGTAAGATAAGGATTTTAAATAGTTAAATGAAATGTTTCTTGCTTACCAGCATTTTTAAAATATATATTTTGTAAGAGTTAGATTCAGTTGTAATTTTTTAAAAATTCTTAAAGCTTAGCAAGTAACAAAATTACAGCAGAGTTTTATTGATTTTGATTTAATTTTAATATATAATGGATAATTTGTTATCATCCGTTTATAATAATCCAGAACATTCTGGTAGTTTTGGAGGTGTATATGCTATTTATGATTCTGTGAAAGGTAAAGTGAAGAAAAGTGACGTTAAGAAATGGTTAGAGACTAAAGATTCTTATACTTTACATAAACCTGTGAAGCACAAATTTAAACGTAATAGAGTGATTGTTGGAGGTATAGATGAACAATTTCAAATTGATTTAGTGGACATGCAATCTTTAGCAAAATTTAATAATGGATTCAAATATTTGTTAACTTGTATAGATTGTTTCTCAAAGTTTGCTTGGGCTGTTCCTGTAAAAGACAAATCAGCCAAAAATATATTATCTGCTTTAAAATCTATTTTTAAAGAAAGAAAACCAGAAAATTTACAGTCAGTCAAAGGTACGGAATTTACAAATAAACTTGTGCAGCAATATCTTAAAAAGATAGGAGTTCATTTTTTTACAACAAATAATGAAACTAAATCAAGGATAGTTGAAAGATTCAATCGCACTTTAAAAACTAAGATGTGAAAATACTTTACAGAGTTTAATACTAAAAAATACATTGATGTCCTTTCTAAATTAATCCATAGTTATAATCATACTAAGCATAGAAGTATAAAAATGGAACCATCCTCAGTGACTATAGATAATCAAAACCAAGTATGGAATAATTTATATAGCGATAAGGTGAATATTGATAACCCTGTTTTTCAAGTCGGTGACACTGTTCGCATTAGTAAATCAAAACTTACATTTGAGAAAGGATATGAAAATAATTGGACACGAAAATTATTTGTCGTAAATAAAATAGTTCATCGAAATCCCGTAGTGTATAAATTAAAAGATTTAAAGAATGAAGCAATGGAAGGTACTTTTTATGCAGAAGAATTACAAAAAGTAGTCAACTCGGGTTATTATCCCGTAGAAAAAGTTATCAAAAAGAGAAAGAAAGGAGGAAGCACAGAATATTTTGTTAAATTTTTAGGCTATCCTGAAAAGTTTAATGCCTGGGTGAGTGATATTCAAAAAGTATAAATAGTGAAAGTTAACCTCTGAAGACTCATTCTCGAAAATGTCTTTCTACGTGACGTTACCCTCTGATAGCTTCATGCAGTTTTTTCCTAACAACAAAATCTCTCATTTTAAGACGCAGTTACCTATACCAGTTAATCTAAAAGGTGAATGGGAAGTAGGCCTATCTGAAATCATCTATCCGCATTCTTGGCTGAACGTTAATGAAACTAATTATTATTTTCGATACAGGATTAGTAATGGTAATATCGCATCGACTGTTTAACAAACAATTGATGTGGGGTGTTATGAATCAATGTTCGATATTGTATCAGCTATACAACTTGCTTTATCTAAAAATCCAAGTCGGTTTACAATAAATTTCAATAAAGCTACGAAACGAGTAAAAATTAACGCCGGTCAAGGGTGCAGCCTTCATTTAGAAAAGTTAGGTGAATTGTTAGGATTCCAACGTGATACAGTCATGACAGGTAACCAGAAAAGCGAATTTGTGGCTGACGCGTGGTCTAATTTTTCCGTTTTTTACGTCTACTCAGATTTAATTTCTCCACAAATTGTCGGAGATACACAAGCTCCTTTACTACGGATCGTTCGAATAAAAGGATACGATGGTGAAACAATCAGTCAGTATTATGATAGACCTCAATACTTACCTTTAACGAGGCACTCCTTTCAAACTATTCAAATGGAGCTCAGATTGAATTCAGGTGATTTCGTACCTTTTGAAAGTGGTAAAGTGATTATAGTTTTACATTTCCGCATGAGACAAATACTATAAATAGTACGATGCGTTTTTGAAACATTCATTTGAAGAGAAGACGTCAAGATGAGTGTACCGTACGTTTGTGTGCTGAAAAATTTGAAGATCATTATGCGAGTCAAATTGGCTCGGGGTTGCCCTATTATAAAGGTATTAATTTCCAAAAGGGCTATTGACTTGGTGGTATATTTTGTCGATTATTTAGAGCAGCACTACCCTTTTTAGTAAAAGAGGTAAAACTATTGGAAAAGAAGTTTTAAAAACAGGAACTCGAGTAGCATCTGATGTATTATCTGGAGAAAACTTTGAGGAAGCCGTCAAAACAAGAACTAAAGAAAGTGGAAAACATCTAGCGCAAAACGCTATTGATAAAGTGCAGTCTATGGTCGGGAAAGGAAACTATAAAAGGAAGCGTAAGAAGCAAAAAAGATTCATTTCATCCAAAGTACGCAAAGTGAGTGGACGTGATATTTTTGATCCATAAGATGGCATTTTTGTTGAAAGATTCTCCTGAGTGCGTAAAATCGGAATTGGAACTTTTTACTTTACCTGGAACTCAAACAGTTATTCAAGATGGTCAATGGATACAATTTCATCCTCTTTCTAACGTTTTTGATAATGCTCCCGTAGAGTTTCACGTCTCTGGAAGTGTGGAAGATTACATAGATCTCAGACAAACACAATTGTATGAAAAAGCAAAAATAGTAAAAGCGAACAATACAGCTATCACTAAAGATGATGTTATAGGACCTGTGAATTTATTTCTACATTCATTATTTTCTCAAGTAGATGTATCTTTAAACGATCGTATAGTTTCCAATTCAAGCAATACCTATCCCTATAGGGCCTATATTGAAACACTCCTAAACCATGGATATGATAGTAAAACATCTCAATTAACTGCTGAATTATTTTATAAAGATTCTCAGGATGGTTTAAACAAAAGAACTGTTTTTTTCAAAGAAAGCGCAACAGTAGATATGATTGGCTGCTTTCATTCAGATTTATTTCATCAAGATCGTCTTTTACTCAATTTAGTGGATTTGAAAATAA
Source organism: Parasteatoda lunata (assembly GCA_949128135.1). Classification (NCBI taxonomy): domain Eukaryota; kingdom Metazoa; phylum Arthropoda; class Arachnida; order Araneae; family Theridiidae; genus Parasteatoda; species Parasteatoda lunata. Next base: position 88,809,157 of record OX421975.1, read on the forward strand.
AACTAATACAAAGCAAGCCAGATCTACATTTTGTCTACAAGGATCTGAAGGATTTAAAGTAGTATTGGATCATGTCTCTTTATTCATTCGAAAAGTTCGTGTGAACCCCGGAGTGCTTCTTGGTCATGCTAAAGCACTCGAAAAAACAAGTGCAAAATACCCCATTAATCGAGTCCTATGCAAAGTGTATTCGATTCCAAAAGGGAGCATGTCTTTTATTCAAGATAATATATTTTCGGGTCAAATGCCTAAAAAAGTTATTATTGGTTGTGTAGATAATGAAGCTTTTCATGGTACATTGACAAAATCTCCTTTTGATTTTGAACATTTCAATTTAAATTTTATTGGAGTGTATGTAGAGGGACAACCCGTCCCCCATAATCCCTTGGAACTCATTTTTTCACAAAATCAATACATTCGTGCCTATCAAACTCTATTTGATGGAACGGAGCGAATGGGTCAAGATAGAGGAATATTTATTTCCAGAGAAGACTACAAGAACGGAAATACATTATTTGGATTTAATCTCTCCCCAGATCTATGTTCAGGAGAACATTTAAATCTGATTAAGCATAGCAATTTGCGATTAGAACTGAAATTTACCAACTCACTAGAAAAAACAGTATGCGTTATCGTTTTTGCCGAATTTGAAAATTTGATTGAAATTAACAAGTCAAGAAATATTTTATTCGTATTCGGAAATTGAAGAATGGATGGATTACAACTATTCTACATTTTATCGCAAGATAAGATAACATCCCCTTACGTTCAAGGCGTATATTCAAGAGATACGCTTCCGGATCTCCAAGAAAACACATGTGCTATCACGAATTCAGATGACTCATCACAACCTGGGACTCACTGGCTAGCGTTATTTGTGAATGATCAAAGACAGTTAGAATTTTATGACTCATATGGGAAGCCTCCCGGATTTTACAACGTGAAAACCACTTCTTACACGGGCGTACTAAGGAATTCCAAAGTGTTTCAATCACCTACATCCAATGTATGTGGACAATATTGTATTTACTTTTTACTCAAACGCTGTCAAGGCTATTCTATGTATCATATTTCAAATCAATTATATGTAAACGATTTTCAGATGTATCAATTTGTAAAGAAAAAATATGGTGTAAGATTTGTGTTTAGAAAATAAAAAGAATGAAACTAAATCTAGTGTCTTTCATGTCATTATTATAAAATTTTACATTTAAATATTGTTATGTAGGAAATAGTGTAACATTTTTATTTTCTTTTAACAGAATTTTCAGAAAAAATTTTTATTATTGAGGGAAACTTTCTAATATTTCAGAAAATATTTTTATTTTTATAAAAAATTTCTATGTTTTAAGAAAATATTTATGTTTTTGCAAAAAAATATTTTTCTCTTTTAAGAAAAATATTTTTACTTTTTATTAAAAATTTGCACGTTTTGTAAAAATATTTCAAACTTTTTAACAAAATTTTCTAGTTTTTTAGAAGATATTTTTATTATTGAGGGAAACTTTCTAATATTTCAGAAAATATTTTTATTTTTATAAAAAAAAATTCTATCTTTTAAGAAAATATTTATGTTTTTGCAAAACATTTTCTAGTTTTTCAGAAAATTCTATATATTTTTCTGAAACTTATTGTATTAATTATTAAAGGGTGTAATTTTTTCATGATAATATAAACTTTTTCACCTGTGAAAAATGATCAATTAAGACAAAATATATTTTAATAAAATAAATAACATTTTATTCAAAGTTTCACCCAAGCACTTCTGCGGGCATACATCATAGGTTTCTTAACAATTTTATTTTTACTATACAATTTTTTATTTACATCTAAATGTGCTGGTAATTGAACATCATTTAATGTTTTTAAAAATACATTTCTCCCCACTGGAGCTGATTTTCTATTTCGCAAAAAGTCATTGATAATATTTACTATATTACTTCCAGAAACAGCTTTATCTTCATGAATAATTTCACCTTTAGCGTTCCAAAGGAGAGATTCATTATTTTTTAAGAATTTATACATATCTTTTGCTTTTTCTTGAAATCGAACTGGAACAACAGTTAGAATTTTTCCATCCAAGTCTTCAGTTTCTTTTTTGATATTTGAAGAGATCTCTTCTGCAGACTCTACTAGAGGATCGGCTATGTTCGGAATTTCCTCCTGATCGGTTTGAGGCTCTGGTTTATTCGGTCTCGAAATTGAAAAGTGCGTATACTTCTGCAATATTTGTAAATACAGAGTTGCTTTCTCGTCATCTGCTAAGTCCTTTTTCTGTAGAATATTTTTCATTTGTTGATCCAATTGTGATAAGTGTTCCGCTACTTGTACTCTATCCTCCGGAACCAACACAAATTTCTTACTGTACTCCATGAATTAATGAACTAATGACAGATATAGCTGCAGGTAATAAAAAGGATAAAAATACTTCTCCTTTCTGTACAAGAATTTTTTTCTTCTTATACAATGGCAATTTCTTCTTAGAAAGTTTTCTTAAATTTTCTTTATGAGGAGCTAATTTATTTTTCTGAGATTTCGTGAGTGGTATATTACCACACAATACATTAAATACACACTCACACAAAGTTTTTATTTCACTTTTTGAACACTTTTTTAAAAGAGGCTTGCAATGTTTAGTTTTAGAGATCAATTTCATGAGCTCTAATGTTCGCTCATTACATACGGACATCTTACTTTCAAATGATTTGAATTCCGAGTACTTCTCCTATTTATAGGTCTTGTAGAAATCCTCCAAATGCTTTCGCCTTAACGAGAGCACAATGTTTAAAATCTGGTGAATGTATAGTGCACGAAGAAAAAGTTGTTATTAGTTCATCTACTTTAGGACAGCCAAAATCTTCTAAACTGTAAAACACTCTGCCGGTTAGAATTTTTTAAAATTTCCGTTTCTCGAGTCCTTTCACATAGATTTGTGAATACATATCACACAAAAAAGTCAAAATAGTATGAAATTTAATGTAGGGTAATTCTCCTTGGTTCCAATCTATTCGATGAATATTTCTTTTTACCCAAGAATATTGTATTTTCTGCTGTGTTGGAAGTTCTTCGAACGGGAACGGTGGTTGGAATGTACACACTCCGGTAATGGGATTACCTTTCACGGCATGAAAAGCAAGTTCTTTGATAATGTAGCACCCTGGTGAAAGTTGGAAACCTTCAAAATCAATGACTAAAGCTGACATCTAATTTCTTTGAAATTCACAGTTGAAATGAAGTTATCGAGGTTGGTACACATAATAAGTATCTCCAGGAAACATTCCAGTACACATGCGTAAAGATTCCTTGGTATCACACTTTAAATCAATGAGTAAATAGCCATAAGGTTTTGATGTGGCATCTGCATAACATTCTTGAAAAAATTTAACTTTTCGAGGGTACAATTGACGTCCTAAATGTGTAATTTGCGATTGATCTCTTCGATTCTTAAATAATACAAGATAATGAGCATTTAAGGATATTTCTCTCATTTCCTTTCCTTTATGAAAAATGTTTTGAACCACAAAAATAATGCTAAGAGATTTATGGTGGGAAAATTTTGTAAATAATTTCGTCAATTGAGGATCATTTCCCAATTCACTCATGAGATCATCAATCATAATTAATGCATCTGAATATTGATTCAAATCGGATGGAAGTCCTTCATGAAAAACAACATTAGGCATCTCATCATATAATTTTTGATAAACGCCATAACACCATACTACGTGTTTTGGGAAAGGCTGTATCATTTGGTTTTCAATCACTTTTTTTAGTAAATAACTTTTGCCACTACCTGTTGGACCTGCGAGGAGAGCTGTAAAGGGATGTTTGAACTTCAAAAGATCCCTGATGAATGAAAAACTTTACTCTCGTTACTTCTATTTATCGTTATCTCTTATCACCATATGATGAGGTCAATCCTCAGCCTTAATTATATTTAATAAATAATAATAGAACAGATTTAAATATTAATTATAATAGATATATTAAATAAAATTAAAAATAGAAATAAGCTCCGGTTGACTGTGACGTCACTTCCGTCCCTTATATCGCGTGGTATACTACTGCTGATAAATATTCAATGTTTATAAAACACTGATTAGCATATCTTTTATGAAATATTCAAATGACATTACCTATTATATAATCATTTCTAAATATTTGTCTAAAAAAACCAATAGGGCTGCAATTGTTTGGTAAAGAGCAAATAAGCTGCATGCAACTTCCTTTAATGCTATATCGTGCCCTTTAAAGTGAGACAATATTTACCAATTCATAAAAGCTATTTCACAATCCAGTTGTATATTTTTATCATGAATATTCGGAATAAAATAGTATTTGTGAATGTTCTTCACATTGTTTTGATAAGAAGTGTTTGAAAACGATTAGATTCTAACAAATTCGGAAAGTGTTTTGTTTCTATATTTCTATATGTATGCTCTTAACGTTGCATTGTTTAGACTAAAAATTTCTTCTTAAAAAATTTGATTTCATATTTCTTGACAAATACGGGTATTAATGAAAAACTTGACTATCATTTTTTAATCTTGATCGAGTTTCAAATGTGTTTCTCATTGCAAAAAATTATAAAAAAGTCTCAAATTGACCTCCTTTTCATCAACACATATGCTCTAAACAAATCCTCCTTAAAACTTTTGATTACTTATTTGTTGACACACATAGGTATTTTTGAAAAAAATTGACCTTCACTTTATAATCTGGAACAAGTTTCAAATGATTTCCTCAAAGCAAAATATTATAAAAAATTTGCAATATCATTATATTAACTATATTAATGCTCTTAACGCAGCATTGTTTGGAATAAACATAGGCTTCTTAAAAATTGTGGGTATTTATTTTTCACATCTATGGGTATTTTTGAAAGACTTAATTGGTGTAATCTGAATCAAGTTTTAAATAAAATCCTCATTGCAAAAAATTATAAAAAAATTCGCAAAATAACCTCTTTTATTTTTATATGTATGCTCCTAATGTAGCATTTTTTTTTACTAAAAATTTCATCTTAAAAGTTTTGAGTACTTATTTCGTGACTTCGTGACTCATATCGGTATTTTTCAAAAAAATCGACTTTAACTTTGTAATCTGAGACAAGTTTAAAACTATTTCCTCATTGCAAAAAAAAAAAAAATAAATAAAATAAAAAATATCGCAAATAGTCCTTCATTATGGTAATTATACATCTATGCTCTTAACGTGAGTAAACAAATTCTCCTTAAAAATTTTGAGTACTTATTTTTTGAAAGATAGTGGTATTTTTGTAAAAACTGATGCTCACTTTATTATTTGAAATAAGTTTCAAATGAATTCCTCAGCGCATTGTGTTAAAAGCGTGTGTATAATTGACAAAAACGAGGACAATTTGCAAATTTTTTATAATTTTTTGCAATAAGGAACTTGTTTTAAAAAAACGAGCGTTGATTCTTTCATAAATACCATTATATGTCAAAACATATGAACTCAAAATTTTTAAGAAGCAATTTTTAGTCCAAACAATGCAACTTTAAGAGCATACATATAAAAATAAAGAAGTACATTTTGTGAATTTTTAGTAACTTTTTTCAATGAGGTATAGGTTAGCGATAAGCTAGATATCAGAATTAATTTAAATTTAAATTATTCAAAATACTATTTAAAGAAAAGATTCTTTTCTAATTTCTCAGTTAAAGATTAAGTAAATGGAAACAAATAGGTGCTGTTGTTTTTTTTAATTCTTTCTGTATTCCGCTAAAAAATCATAGCTTCTATAACATTTGAAACTTGTCTCGGAATACAAAGTAAGTGTCAAAATTTAAAAAAAAAAAAAAACAAAAAACAAACATAGATGTGATGAAAAAACTAACATTTTTTTTAAGCTGAGCATTTTTTAAGAAGCTTTTGTTTAAACTATTCGACGTTAAGACCATGAATATGATTAACATAATGGAGGACACTGTGAATTTTTTATAATTATTTGCAATGAATTTACTTGAAACTAGTTTCATATTAAAAAATTAGCGTTAATTTTTTTAAATATATCCATTGCTGCGAAGAAATAATCCCCAAAAATTTTAAGAAGCATTTGTTTAGTCCAAACCACGCTACGTAAAGAGCCATGCTACGTCATCCCCACTAAGAGCTTATCAGTGGGTTGAACTCTTATCCATACGGAGGAAATGGGGTGTAGCGCTCATCCTATGGATTCTAGAGGTCATCGATTCGAATGGGGATGAAACTCTCATTCCATAGCTCTATAGTAAGAGAGGTCATCAATTCTAAAAATGGGATGTAGTGCTCATTTTTCCCCTACTGACAATTAAAAAATTGCAAGTATTTGATAATTTTCTAGTAATTATTAAATTAAATATTAACGGTCAAGTAAGGCATAAAAAGTTGATGGTTAAATGTACAAATTCGAAAAAAAAAAATGTTTTGAAATAGCAGACTGGCTGATGTAAACATGAATAAATATTTCTTAATTATTCCTTTCTATTTAATGTAAGCTAATTTTTTTTTTATTCAGAACCATTTTGAACATATGAGTAATAAATTAAATTCTCCAGCAAAGGTCGTCTTAACGTATTGAAGCAGTTTCTAAAATCCAAAGTAGTTTGTAGTCACTACATTTAAAGAAAAGTAGTTGTAGTTAACTACATTTGTAACAAACATGGATGGTAACAAAGTAGTTTTAATTGTAATAAACTATGAAAATAATGTGATTTTTTTTACATCTGGTTAAGATCTATTGTTCTTTAGTAAAATAACATTAAAAATTAAACCTTTAATGTCATCAAAAATTTGATCGGTTTCGATTGTAACTTCATTTTCAATATTCCTTTTAAATTTAGATTAAATTTTTTAATTGCCATAAAAATTATAAAAAAATTTTTTTTCTTCAAACATATTATAATAAGAGTATATTTCGAGTTAATTCTTATCTTAATGGCTCGACTGCCTAATTTTGAATATACTAATTAATTAGAGAAGACATTATATTAAGAGTTACGATATCAGGCACGAAAACTTAGTTTCTCTGTATAAACAAATGTTTTTTTCCATTGAATTTGGATTCTTGACCCATAAAATATGGTGCACTCTGAAGACTATTTTCACTTGGAAGAGCAGTCTAATGTTAACATATTTCGCAGCACATATGACATCATGTCTCTGCACCTGCTAATGGTGAAAGCAAGTGAAGTGTACCATTAATAAAGAGTTCTACTCTGCGCCACCTATAGCCCATTTTTATCGCCGATTGCATAATTAGCGTCTCATATTAGAATTGGCGATCGAAATGGGCTACAGGTGGCGTAGAGCAGAACTCTCTACCCAGTGGCGTGCCAGCCGGGGGGGGAGCAAACAATATGTTTCGCCCCTCCTGAAATTTAATCATTCGAGAAAATAAAATCAAGTAAAATTCGAAATAAAAAAAAATAGTAAAGAGTAAAATTTTAGAAAAATTTAATTTTTAATTGAACTTTGAAGCTATTTTCCTCTGAAATTAAAGTAAGAGGTTATAATAAATAGAAAGACAAGGCTCTTTTTTTCAACTTTGAAGCTATTTTTCAAAAAGAAAACTTTATTTTCCTCTAATATTTAATAAAAGGGCGAATAATGCGTTTCGCTCCTTCTGAAATTTAGACATTCGCAAAAATGAAGTTAATTTAAATTAGTAAACTTAGAGGAAAAAAAGCCTTTTTTTTCGAACTAAATTGAGGGGGTGAATTAATAAATTAATTTGATTTAACTGAGGGGGTGAATAATGTGTTTCGCCCCTTCTAAAATATATATATTCACAAAAATGAAGTCAAATTAAATTAGTGAACTTAGAGGAAAAAAAAATTTTTTTCAACTAAATTTAAGGGACGAATAATAAATGAATTTAATTTAATTGAGGGGCGAATAATGTGCTTCGCCCCTTCTGAAATTAGCCATTCAAAATAAAGTTAGGTTTGTAATTTTAGAAAAAAAGAACCATTTCTTTTTTTAATTTAAAATTATTTTCCAAATCAAAATTTTTATTTTACTGTAACTTTAAGTTGAGGGGGCGAATAATATGCCATTCGTAAAAATAAAGTTAAGTTAAATGGGTAATTTTAGAAAAAAAAATAACTTTTTTTCAACTTTAAAATCGTCGTTTTTCTGAAAAAAGAAAACACTATTTATTCTGAAATTTAATTGAGGGGGCGAATAGTGTGCTTTGCCCCTTATGAAATTTAGACATTCATGAGAATGAAGCCAAATTAAATTGGTAACTTTTTAAAAAGTCCTATTTTTTTCTACTCTATTTTCAAAATATAAAACTTCATTTTTCTCTGAAAATTAATTGAAGGGCGTCGAATAATATGATTCGCTACTTCTGAAATTTAGCCATTCGTGAAAATAATGTCAAGTTGAATTGATAACTTTAGAAAAAAAGAACCATTTTTTCTACTTTTAAGTTATTTTTGAAATAAAAAACTTTATTTAATAGTGAATTTATATTGAGGGGGCAAATAATGTGCTTCTTTCCTTCTGAAATTTAGCCATTCGTGAAAATAAAGTTTGAAGACCAGCCTCAATCAGAACCACGAGCTTGTAACTAAGGGGAACAAAAATAATTTTAATTATTAATTTTTTTAAAAAATTTTTTAATGCTTTTATAATTTATAATATTTTTTTATAATATTAGTTTATTTTATTATTAATATTTCATTATTTTCAGTTTATTTTACATTATTATTTTTTTATATTATTATTTTTATTTTTGTCTCAATGCTTTAGCATGAAAAGCATACTTATTAAAATTAATTTTTAATATTTTTTTCTTCAAATATTGTAAAAAAATTTAAAAATTAAAATCTAATTTAATTTACTTTTTAATCCAAATATATGACATAAAATACGATTCATCGAACATTTAGGTATAGGTACTGATAAAAAAATTCCATGATTAATGCAATTACTCTCACTTAATAAACATTAAAACTAGTAGACATATACAATAAAACAAACTAATCTGCTCTTGATATTTAATTACAAAAATGTACAAGATGTAGAAAAGTAGGACAATTAAAATAGTAAGTAGAAATGGAAGTAGACAATTAAAATAAAATTGTTTTAATTCTTCAAACATGCTATTTTTCCAGAATTCGTCATTTTTGAAAATCTTATGAGTTTTAAATCCTTTTCTTGACCACAAAACAAATAAACAGTAGGATCTATAAGTTATATGCAGTTGTTCCTGAACCTGATCTGAAAAAATCAGTACCTAACAAATACAGTCTGTATCAATAATTACAGACTTAATTTATTAGCAGAACGAAAAATGTGTCTTCGATCAGAAATTTTCTAATAGGAAGTCAAAGCTATTCCAACCATTATCGAATTTTGAACTATTTATGGAAAGGAAAAATTTCAATATTTTAAATGTAAGGAATATGTTTTTTTTTCTTTATTTTTAAAAAAAAGTTGTACGCAATATGCAATTTTAATGCTCGAATTAAAATCCTGAAAATATATCAATGGTTACAGATTGCATGTGTTCAAAAAAATACCGTAACATCGTACTTTTGATTGAATATTATATATATCTGTTACGCTTTGAAAGCATAAACATTGTAATTTCGTAGTGTGGCCGGTGCTTCTTAAAAAGATACAGGAAAATGCAAGAATCATAATATAATTTTATTAAAGTAAGGGCCAGAGCCCCAGAATGCCAACCTTACATGCTGGTAGATAGATAGAGAATAGCACAATTGACCTTGGAAAAAGGGTTTTTATATCTTTCTGGACATATATTTAAATATTAATAGGTCTCAGTAGCGTGGGACTGATCAATTTCCCAAGCTACTAAAGCCATATCATCACATTTTTTGAGATAATTAGATTCAATATTATTACTTTCTTGTGGGAAAGGTTTTAAACGTTTGTGCGTTAGATACAAGTGCTATTTATGGATTAGATTTAAAATATAATTCTTTTAGCATTACATATATATATATATATATATATATATATATATATATATATATATATATATATATATATATATATATATATATATATACAATAAGAAAACTCGAAGTATATTCATTAAAGTTTTTATCAAAATAAAATTTCATTAAAATTATTCTAAATCAGGGTATATTTATCAAAATTTTTAATCGAAATATTCTACGAGTTGTTACTCTCTCGGTGTTCTTAGTTCTTAGTGTCTGATAGACCGTGACAAATTCTGTCAATTTGTGAGACTCAAGGCGCTCTCTTTTTTGGGTGGGAAAGAATTAGCGGCGAACTCCCAAGCAGAGAAATCACAAAGCATGTACGTGTAAAATGATTCCTAACACTGGTGCTCCTGCCATATGCAAAGCAGGCGTATCATGAGAATTTATCCGCATAATAGCCCTCTTATAATTTTTAAGTAGTACTACAAATACTAGTTTAATAAAAGTCAATGTTATGTGAAAGTGTGAAAGCATTTTAGTCCGTGGGAGTTAGATTACGAGAAGTTGAATTTTTCAGATATAATAGTAAAAAAAAAGTACAAGCGGAATCAATAAGACAAATAATTGGTGAAGACTTTCAGTTTTAATTTCATTTTTGTTTAAATTAGAAAATGTATAATTCAAATGAATAAATTGTACGAATGAGTAATAAATTATTAAAAACTTTTACTGAATGACGCACACGCAACATTCATCGACCCCAGTAACTCCTATATAAAATAAATAAAATAAGAATTTTTCAATTGTAGAATAAGAAATACAGTAGAACTCTAAAAATCCAAATTTCTCAAAAAATGCTTAATAAAAGTATCGTGGTCTATTGAAAACAAATCCCAGGTCAATGATAAAAAAATATCAATTTTAATGAAAGTGTAGACCATGCAAAATCTAACTATAAAATGAATTCTCGTAATTTCTTCGAGAACTTGAGTTAGGAAAAAGTATAACTCGAAAATAATAATAATAAATGAAATTTTCGCCAGGATCTGAAATTGATAATAATCAGGGAATGATGTGAATTTGCAAAGGAAAATTTTTAACCTTAATGTGGAAGAATATATAAAATTGAATATTTAAAATATATGAAATTTTGAATATATGATATATATTTAGAATATATAAATGTTCCTTTTCGAATATATAAAATTTATTTAATTATATAGTTCACGTTTATTCGTATTTTCGGAAACTAAACTCATAGTTTTTAAATTTTTTTATGTACAGGAAAAACAAATCGCAGTAAAAATATTATGTGAATCATTCACTCCTGAAAATAATAGTACCCCTTCCGAATCTCGAATAAGTTAAAGAGTTATTGAATTTTATAGTTTGTTTGATGCTTTTTTTTCCCGTAGAGACTCGTTTAAAACCTGTGAAATAACTTCAAAGTCATATTTTAACGATATTATTTTGATAGGCATGACCAAACAGCCTGATTTTATCCAAAGAATTCTTTAAAAGATTATTATAATATATTGTTCGATATGTGTTAATATATATAGAATATCAGCAGCGTTTATTTCCGAGGACAACAGCCAACAATACATTTAAAATTCAGTGTAAAAAAATTAAAGTATAAAAACTGGGGTATTAGGGAAAAAGGTAAATTGGAACAATTTTACGAGTAGTTGAGTAGTTCCGATTGATCCAGAAGGATGAACTCCCAATTTGCAAAAAATACAGTATAAAATCTCTGAAGAAACTAACTATTTTCAAAGTCCTTTTTTAATTAATCTATCACGATGAGTGAAAAATATGAATTATTATGTTTAACTTTTCACTATTAAAAATAAATCGCATATAGTTATTTTATCGAATTTAGTTTAAAAAGTTATCGAATAATATAATCAAAACAGGGTATCTGGGTGAATACCTCACACCATGATGTTTCTAAATGATAATAAAAAAATATTTTTAAAAAAACTTATATTATATCCATAGTGTGTGTACAAGGGATACCGTGAGTATTATATTCTTTTAACATAATTTAGAAACGTATTTTCCTTAAAATACGTTTCTGAGGTCTAAAAGGTTTTGTGTTCGACCCCCGCCGGCTGAAGACTACCCATGCAGTAAATGGTGACTGATGCACGTTAAATCTGTCAGGTAATAAAGTCCTCCATGTTCCCATGACAAATCATACCTCTGAGGGTACTGATCCACGAGTTTCCGTGTCTTTTTGGATTGATTCAAAATTACAAGGCTACGAAGTTGAGCACTAGTAGTTGTAACCCAGAGTAGTCGATCACAGACTGGTTGATACGAATTCTGCTCCCAGTTCGTACCGACCACATTGCTGACATAAAATATAGTCAGTGGTCGACAACTCAGGGTTAGAATTCCCTTTCCGTTGGGCGAACCGAGGAAGATTTTCGTGGCTTTCCTCGCCATGTGACGTGGATACGGGTTATTAGCTCAATGAAGCTACGAAGGCTAGTTTGTCCCAATGCAGGATGCAGGAGTTCGATTGAATCCTGGTTATTGTTATAGATTAATCAGCTTCGAAATGATAAGAGAGTAATTTAAAATCATTATAGTAAGAAATATACTCACAATATTTAAAAATATGAATATGTAATCAAACTATGAAAAGAATCTATGGGAAAATAGGAACAGGCGTGAAATCAAAATATTTGGCAATCCTTAGTTATTGTATGAAAAAATTATTTACTAGAAATTAAAAGGTTATTAGAAAACTAAGCAGCGGTATTAGTTCATAGACATTTTAGATGCATATATATATATATATATATATATATATCTAATAATAGAGCAAAACCCTGTTATTAATATGGGAATAATTAGTCCAAATATCAGATGAATAATGAGTCCAGATTCTGCATAATTGTTTATTAATTAAAAGATGGTGAAGCAAGTCTCAACCCCTCTCCAGCGGGAGGGGGAGAGACACAGATTTCCCGACAAAACAGATGGAGTTTATTTAGACAACATAAAACACAAAAAGCCACGCAAAAACCATCGGTCCTGCGTTTTATACATGGGTAAGAAGGCAGTCATATTGCATTCCTTGTATTCCTACGCCTCATCACAAATAATTTAATACTCATCGAAAATCGTTTAATCCTTCCATATATGGTTATAATAACAGAGCAAAACCCCGTTATTAATATGGGAAAATTAGTCCAAATATCAGATGAATAATGAGTCCAGATTCTGCACAAGCTGTTTATTAATTAAAGATGGTGAAGCAACAGTTTCTTCCCCTCTCCGGCTGGAGGGGGAGAGACACTTTTCTCGTCAGATCTGACGGAGTTTAGCTAGCACAAGTAAAACACAAAAAGCCACGCAAAAACCATCGGTCCTGCGTTTTATACATGGGTAAGAAGGCAGTCATATTGCATTCCTTGTATTCCTACGCCTCATCACAAATAATTTAATACTCATCGAAAATCGTTTAATCCTTCCATATATGGTTATAATAACAGAGCAAAACCCCGTTATTAATATGGGAAAATTAGTCCAAATATCAGATGAATAATGAGTCCAGATTCTGCACAAGCTGTTTATTAATTAAAGATGGTGAAGCAACAGTTTCTTCCCCTCTCCGGCTGGAGGGGGAGAGACACTTTTCTCGTCAGATCTGACGGAGTTTAGCTAGCACAAGTAAAACACAAAAAGCCACGCAAAAACCATCGGTCCTGCGTTTTATACATGGGTAAGAAGGCAGTCATATTGCATTCCTTGTATTCCTACGCCTCATCACAAATAATTTAATACTCATCGAAAATCGTTTAATCCTTCCATATATGGTTATAATAACAGAGCAAAACCCCGTTATTAATATGGGAAAATTAGTCCAAATATCAGATGAATAATGAGTCCAGATTCTGCACAAGCTGTTTATTAATTAAAGATGGTGAAGCAACAGTTTCTTCCCCTCTCCGGCTGGAGGGGGAGAGACACTTTTCTCGTCAGATCTGACGGAGTTTAGCTAGCACAAGTAAAACACAAAAAGCCACGCAAAAACCATCGGTCCTGCGTTTTATACATGGGTAAGAAGGCAGTCATATTGCATTCCTTGTATTCCTACGCCTCATCACAAATAATTTAATACTCATCGAAAATCGTTTAATCCTTCCATATATGGAAGTGAAAGATCTTAAAATAACTTCTCTTTTGAAACATAAATCTAATTATTATTCATTGGTATATTTTTAACCTTGGAGTCCCAAAATAGAATATCTGCATTTTATGAAAATGAAAGAGTTTCAATGTTTTATTAATACAAAAATATTTTTATAATTTTTGTATTACATATATATATATATATATATATATATGGGTTGTATTGGCCAAAATAATCGAAACAATGCAATACTAACGCATTTTTTCATATTTCTCAAGGAATACTTAGAGAATTATTTTAGAACTTTTGAAGTGTTGAAGTCATGCGTTTTCTCATATATATTAATAAAGTTTAAAGCTTTTAGAGGTTTGAGGGAACAGTAAAAAATTAAGAACGAAAAATAATGTTTTTGAATACCTTATTCCAAAACAATAAGCGAAAAGCTTGTGAATCATGTCAATTTCAATTACGTTGATTATCATATGAAATAACAATCGTATACATACTAATATAATTAAACTTGTATTATAAAACAATCTGATTTTTTTAATGTTTTGAGAAGTTGTTAAGCATTCTTTTATTATGCATCAGAAAGTCTTATTTTAATTTTATTATATATATAAGCTAAGCACGTGAAGCATCTTCAATCCATAGTACATAGATATATTAGTCCCTGCCATAGTAGGACTAGGACTTCAGTCCACCATCTCATTTTAGTAGCCTTTGCTTTCAAAGATTGTCTTCTCCTAGTACAACTGCACCTACACATTTGAATAGCCAGAAAAAAACCGGTTTTATGCATAACCCCATAGTAACAGGAAGAGATGGATGAAGTTTCTTGTTTTTCTTATTCATTATTTAGCTTCTTTTCTTTCTTTTTTTTCTGTTTTCGTTTCTTACTGTTTACCCTGTGGGCGAGGTGCTTGGGGGAAAAAAAAATAAAGATTGTATACAGCTGAAAATTGTATTTGTATAAATGATTTATTTTCGAAATTCTTATCAATAATGATTTATTTTATTTTATTAAATATATTTTTAAAAAACCAACATTCTATAGAATGTCTAAGCGTTGTTATACCTAAACTAGCCAATGAGTTGGAACGCCTTAAACTTGCAGGCAGTGCCTGAAAGGACTCATATTTCACACATTTCCTAAGCATTCTATATAATGAAAAACCTGCAAAGTATAAAATATGTCTCTGATTCGTTTCGAAAGTAATGAAATGCAATTCAAACGTCATTGAAGCCTACCATATCATAGCAAGTAGATTAATTTTAACTTCTTCATTTGTATATGAAAATTTTTGTTTCCCTTCATATGGCATGGATTCTTCGAAGCATAAATTTTGTTTTATCCAACTTTCATTTTCCCTACGCATTTTGAATGCATTTACAATGGCACTCTCATTATTTTTTCCGAATAACATTTAAATTGTTGAGGAATACGCGTAGTTTTCAAAAAAACCTTATCAAGACCTTTTTTTTTACTTTGCCTAAATATCATTTGTCATTCTACAGTAATGATTCTTTGTAATTATTCTCATATTTCGTGCCTTGCAAAAAAAAAAAAAAAAAAAAAAAAAACGCCTGGCATTCCATGCAATGTCATGGAATGCCGGTGTTTCATACTTTGCCCCGGTAACAAATGCATGCATACAGCCCTGAATTAAAGGTTCATAAATGAGTTTTATTAAAATTTTTTAAGAATCATTTTAAAACTTTATTTAATAAAACAGGCAACATAATTTGTCTCTACGTAAATTGTGCAACAAAGTTTGAAAGGTAATATTATTTCACCTTGCACATTACCCTTCAAACACAATTACTTTAATTTCGTTAAAAATTCTAAAATTGCATTTGAAACATTTTGAGTTCTTCTAAAATGCTTTTTTTAAATTTTTATTTTTATTTTTTATTATTATTATTTTGATGCACAAACAGTAATAGGCTCGCTTTTTGCTGCTATTTTAATTTCTCGATATTAAATATTCCGGAACTTATTTTAGTAGTTGTAAGCATCTGTGTCATAAAATTTGAGATGATAAAGTGGGGAATGAACTGGAAATTAGCTTCTATTGAAGTGTAATGTCTGGATTACAAGTAAAGGTATAAATTTAATCTCGTAACAAATGATATTTCACTAGAACGAAATGAGTATTATCTTTCATTCACAGAATTTTTTTATTACATTACCTATATGTAATGTAACATTCCCCAATAAAGAAATTCAAAAATTTATAATTTAAAAATACGCTTATTATGTAAAGTAGAATATTTGTCTAATTTTAAGGAATAAAGAATTATTTTATTCAGACAAAAGTTAGAAAGCTTTAGCTTCATTTCAGAGAATGGATCATACAAAATGTTTTAAATATTTTCTAGGCAATATATTTTTTGTAACTGTGTTTTATTTATAGATCAAAAATAAGAAAATGTGTTATTTATTGATCATAAATCATGTGTCATTTTCTGAAGATAAATTCATGTATCTAGTTTCAAAAGTTTAATTTAAAATTATTAAATCATGTAATTTCTCATCCCGTCGAAACTATATTATTCAATTAAATAATCAGCACAATTTTCCTATAGAAAATATTTTTTTTTTCTGAATTTTTTTGCGTGTTTGCCGTTTTGCTACAAAAATTGCGAGTGATAAAAAAAATTTATAACAGTACTTATTTTCACTTTTTAGAAGAAAAAAATATTTACTATTTGTTGAAATAAAAATTTTTTTATTTACTAATAACCTGGAAGTTATAAAAATCGCAGAATCAATTTATTCCAAATAAAGCTTCATATAACTTTTCCTCTGAATTCTTGTTTTTAATGTATGGGCAAATGTATATTTTGTTAACTCGATTTAAATAGAATTTATTGAGAGCAAAACAGAAAATTTCCCAGTTAATGTTTTTAAATTTTTTTACCGTTAACTCCAAGAAAATTTAATAAAAACTTTTGCAAATTTTCCGATTTGTAGATTTCTATATTTAAATGAAAGAAATACAGAATCATTCATTCAGGGGGGGGGGTGATTATGAGACTGACGCGCTGCCTAGTTCGCTATCGAGGCTCGGTGTGGTGTTACTAACTGCTGACTAAATAATAATAATAAAGTATAGTGTCTTCCTTTTTGTATAATACCAGATTTCAATGCATGCCCATAATATTAATTCTTATCTTTCATTCCTGAACTTTAAGAACCGAAGGAAAGATCTAAGACGTAAAGCGTTTTCCAAAATAAAATTCGCAAAACATTAAGAAATTTCTACAAGTAAGGAAAATTACTTATTCTACCAGTAAGGAGAGGCTAAATTTTGGCTACTTTCTTTTGAATGAACCGCCATTCCTTAAACCAATCAATGACCAGGGGAATACGGGGTTGCTTTTTTTTCACTTCGCATAATTAGGTAAATAAACGCCTTCATTGTAGATGGCAGCACAATAACTCAGTTAGCTCAGATTTAAAGTTCAAATTTCGTGATGTCTTTGTACCATTTTTCTCGATCAAATTTAAAAATAATTCTGTTCTTTTTTTTTTAAATGAAAGATAAGAATTTAACCTTAATTTTCCCTTCTTAAAAACTCGATGAGAGAAAAACTACTATGGATAAAAATTGTTGAAAGTTGGAATGAGTTTTTTGAATTTAAAAAATAGTAAAAAAATTTTTAAATTTAATTCCAGACCGGATAATAAAGATATTTTTATTTTCTATCGTTTCTAAAAAACAGAACGTTATTATCTTGAAAATTGACGATTTTATGCAGTACTGAACAGTCCATAGAATAACATGGGGGTTGCTTTTCTCCCGATCGAGCGAGCGAACGGCCTTAAACATTGTTCTAAAAGAAAACATCATGAAAATTTTAAAAAATATTTTTATTAATTAAAAATAAAAAATATTAAGAAAAGGAAGAAAAGTAAAAATATCGTAGTATATTCCTATATATACAACTGAAAAGAAGAGGAGAGGCAAGGGAGAAGGGCTAAAGGCTTGGGACCGGTCTTCTCCCCAGAAGGCGTATTCGAGCTTTGCTATCACTTATATTCGATTTTCATTAATTTAAAAGAAAACAAAATTGAATATAGAAGCTCTAAAAAAACGAATGATTGAGAGAAATAATGATTGATTTCTCTAAATCTGATAAAGTAACTACTTTTTTTCCCAATCTTTTCTGAAAGGTATAACCAGTTTGAATGGGAAGCTATTATCAAAAGTATGTTCAATAAAAATTTAACTTTAACTCTGAAAGAGTGACAGAAAGTGAAGGGGCCAGACTCCTTATAATCAAACCTTTAATACTTAAAACTACATAAATGGGAATTTATGTAGTTTTAACTATTAAAATGAAGGAAATAGCGCAAAAGGAGAGAAAAATAACGCATACGCAAACGTTTGATCCTAATGATTGGATCAGTACCTACTAGGATAATGGTTTGAGGGAGTGACCTTAACCCACTGACTTTCTGCACGTAAAAAATCGTATTTTAACCTACAGTTGACATAAAACCAGCTTTTCCATGTTATTAGATAGGGAAATAGTGCATTGGAGAGAAGCATTCTTCCAATTTTACCCACTTGCTTAACCACCAGTGGGATAAATATGCTGATTAATTAGTGCAGACGATATTTTAAATTACAAAATCAGGCACGAAAGAACATACTTTTTCTGAATAAGCATGACTTTTTTCCGGCTGATTCAGATTTCTGATGACTCAGAATATTGCTAGTAACCATTACATGGGAAATGTGGTCCTAATAGTTTAATCAGGGACCCTTAAAGTTAGGACCCCTTATTGATAATTTTACTTTTTTGCGTATTTCACCATATCTCGATAATTGTTTAATCAAACTGAAAGTCTTCGTACACAATTATAAAATTCATTACAGTGATCCCTCGTTTTTCACGGTTAATAGGGACCAGAACCTTCCGCGAAAGCTGAATAACCGCAAAGTAGGATTTGCCCCTAGGAATTTTTATGTATGCGGGTACACGAATGTTTTAAATATGTACATATTTACATATATATAAATACTGTTTACGTAAACAGTAATTATACTTTAAACATTTAAGACAAAAATTACAACAATATACGTATTTACTTAAACGTGTTAGTGATAATTAATAAGGTTAATAACAAAACCTTATACAGTAATAATCATTTATCAACCAATCACGCGCCTTTATGAGAGGCCGTGCTATATGTACTCTGAGTCAACTTATCACTTTGTTTGAACCCATCAGCGAGCCTCCAACTTGCGTAAACTGCAAGGAAGAACATCCAGCCTGTTTTACAGGTTGCTCAGCCAGGCCTAAGAGAAAGTTCAGACCAAGAAGGAGAAAACAACATCGAGATGCTGCCAATCCAGTTGCCAGATTTACTCACATCGTGAGAGAACTTCAAGAATTATTGAAAGATACTGAATTAGTTTACCTGATTCAATCCCAACTCCCATCTCCCAAAGCATAGACACGGAGTAACAGCCAATGATGACGAGTACAGATTTTCATCTGTGGAACTTCCTAATATTTTCACATGCCAATAGTCATCGTTGCCCTATAGGGCATATTTTTCTACTGCTAGATGAAGAAGTAAGGTGCCAGCTGCCGCGGGTAGGTACTTCAACAAATTCCAGATCAAGTCAAGTCAAAATCTCTTTGTTTGAAATGCAGGGATCCTTCTCTCCTGCGCATCAACATGAAACAACGTCCCTTTCCGCATTGTGGCTGCCGATATGGTTGTATTTTTTCATTTTTATTTTTTGATGAATATTTTGGAAAAATCCGCTAAGCACTGAAGCCGCAAAACATGAAGCGAGAAGTGGCGAGGGGAACACTGTATTCATTTCTTTATTAAAAAACTTTCTAAATTGCAAAGTATACAAATTTTTACAGCACTTTAAAACATATCGAAATACAAAATTTGATTGAATAGTTTCCGAGAAATCGAATTTTGAAGGAATCGTATTTTTAAAATTCGCTTTCTCAGGAACTATTCTACCAATTTTGTTCAAAATTCCTATTTTGTCATATAAAATTACATTTTTACAATGATCTAAAAATTCGTTTACTTTACTTTCGGCTATTTTTCAATAAAATAATAAAATATAAAGAAAGCAGTAAATAATTATTAATAAGTATTTTTTGAATGGAATTATCTGTAGATAAACTATAACTAATTTTGTAGTTGTGTGCGAAAGTTCTCTGATCGCTTAAAAGTTATTGAGATATATCGAAAGAAGTTAAAATTAAAATTCAGGAGTCAAAGTTTTGGACCACTCTTCTGACCAAACTATTGAAGCCCTCTATATTTTATGGTTCTGAAATCCATCCACAAAAAAAAAAAAAGGTATGTTTATTCAAGGAAAGGGCGTAACTTAAAATATCGTCTGCACTAACTAGCATGTTTGGCTGCTGTAGTTAGCATATTTGAGATCATCCTTTCTATTCATTAAGAGATGGCCCCAGTACTTGTAGTTCCAACCATTGTTTCAAAAGTCAATGTTCAAAATTACTCTTTTTTTTCCCTTTTCGCATTGTACTATTTTATACAAACACAGGCAAACAAGCGTGTTTTTTCATCGTTTCCACTAAAATCATATATTATTTTTAAGTAATTTACCTTATTTCGCCATTTTGTCTATTACCTTAGGCAGGAAAGGGTACTTGATATAGATTTCGAATAAATAAGCATTTGTTGAATTTTTTTATGATGAGGTTCAAAAGTTCTATAAGAGCGGATTCATAGAGTTTCAGAAATATAGCAAAATATTATCAAACAAAATGGAAGATATTTGACTGATTAAAGTATATGTTTTACATTGAAAAAATTTAGTTTTATTATACTGAAAAACCGAAATTATTTTCTTGTCTAACTAATATTTTTGAAACTTATTTTAAACTAGGTACTCCTTTATGTCCCCCTTTATACAGCATTGAGACAGTTTTACAGATTTTTCGAGGTAAATTATCTAAGTAAAAATATATGTTTTTTTATTTTATTTATTTATTTTTTTTTCTGCAGCCGCATACTTTTATTAGAGAGGATAATTGGTTAAATTGCCCGATATCTTTTTTTATTCATTATAATTTCTTTTAATATTTTGGGTAAAAAACGTTGAAGATCTTAATGTTAATCTTCTTATTCACTAAAAAAAGAAGAAGAAAATTAAAATTTGACCACTATTTCTTCGTTTCAATTAAGGTTCGCATCAATCTGACATGCAAGTTTAATATATATAATATTTAAATTTTTAAAAAAAATAACTAAAGCAAAACATTAGCAGACTGCTCCATCGTTTCCTCCGTAAATTTCGCCCTTCTTGTTACCCTTTCAGATAGTTTGAGTTTGTAGCGCTTTTGGTACTTTTATTTGTAAACTGGGCTCTTCAAAATCGAGATCTAAAGTCGAACAAAAATAGACAGCCCAAGACGTTTTAAGTTTTATTAAAAAATAAACAATTATAGTTTATGTTAAAAGTAAAAGACTTCAAGGAAGAAAGAAAATATTAACTATTAATAGTCTTAGTAAGCCGTTTTGTCTTTGAAACTATTTTATAAGCCCAACTTGTTGTTTCTCTTTCTCCTAAAGAGTTTACGTTCCCTTGTTAGCTATATATGTTTGGAATCAATAACTTTTGTCCCATTTTAATTTTTTATGTTCTTGTTTAAAACTTTATTAAGTGTCATTTCATTTTGTAAATGCTTTATTAAGAATAATGGAGAATATAAGGTATGATGAAGTAAGAAATTTTGATATCTTTTCTGCAGAAATTTTCGAAAGATGCCTTCCTCGCTCATCGAAGGGGAAAGAAACACTCGTAATTTTTTCTATTCTTATTTCAGAATATTGAAACTTAAAGAATAATGCTGTAAAAAATTTTGGATCCCAGAAAGATTCCAGAATTTGCCCATTTTATGGTTCAGTTAACTGGCTGTCCAGCAAGCTCAGTAGCTATAGATTGCATGTTTTCTTCATATGAACTTGTTTGGTACAAACTGCGAAACAGTTTGGATCAGGGAAAAACTATAAAGCTTGTTGACTCATTAAATGTCTATAATGAGTAAAGCAGAACCAGAAGAGACTATTACAGAACTTCTACTAAATATGGCATTTATTTTATTTTTACTTTGCCAATATATCATTAATTAATGTAAATTGCAGAATTTTCTTATAAAATGAATATTATGTGACATCATGGAGAATTGGAGATTAAAATATTTTGGTAAAGTACGATGAGTGTCCCATTTCTGCTATGTTAAAATGTTTTTTATTCTTTAAAATATATTTCCATAAAATGAAAATTTCAAAATTGAAATAAAAAATTTTTTGCTCAACTTTTTAGCATTTCATCAAGATTATTTGCTTAAAAATGATAAAATAATTAGAGAAAAAATTTTAAAAATATGTAAAATTAAAAAAAAAAATAACTGTAGTAACAACAAGGGTGGGGGGTTGCAAACGAACCCCTTTTTTTTCAACTTCATGTCATTTCTTTTAAAAACCAACTTAAATATGGTTTTTTTGGGGTAGGCGGGGGGATAAACAGCTGACATAACAAGAGCCTTTTCATTATAAAATATCCTCTTGTTTTTCTTTTTTTGTTTTCTTTAATGGGTATTGTGCATTGAACTGAATAGCTGTTATGTATTATAGCATATATATTTATTTGTTTCACTATCAAATTTTATATTTCTATTAACACAATTTCATTTTATACAGATTATGGCGGCTAATAAATTTCCTTTTGTCCAGGCCAAAATGCTTGAGCTTCATAATATACTTCTTCAGTTGGAAGTAAGTTCTATAAATTTTCTTCAAAATCATGAAATTTGTGGAATTGTAGATTTTCTAAAATGCAATTTAAAATAAATAAATTATCAACTTAACTTAAAACATGTATAGTAAAAGAGTAATGATGCCATGTGACTGATTTTTCCATGCCAATAGCATATAAATGATAAATTTGAATTATATTGGAAATCTCTGAACAGAATTCAATATATTTCTTATTTATTTTAATAGGCTACATGAATCTAGTCTTCGATTTATTTGAATTTGACAGCTCAACTAAAATAATATTTTTTTATTAAACATAAAATCTTAAACTGTGTTTTAAAATTTCACAATGGAAAAACATTATTTAACTAAAAATAAAACAAGACTTAAATTCCCCTATCCATCAGTATAAGAACCAATAACTTTTTCCACTATTAAATAATAAGTAACTTTCAGACAAAATCTCAAAGCTCTGAATAGATTAAGTTGTTTATGTCTTCTTTTTTTTTTTAAATATTTATTTTTATAGCTGATGTAGGTAATTTTACAGCTCAGCAAAAATCTTTTTTTATTGAGCATGAACCTTTAAACTGCACTATGCAATTACTTGATTTAAAAAACTCTCTTTAATAAAAACAGACCTCAAAACCCCCAGTGTTCTGTAAATCCAGAACTACTAAATTTCTGCTTAGGACATCCGTAATTAATAATTGGTAGTTTCTTAGATCTTGATCTCTGGTCAGTGCCAATCATGTATAAGGACATGTTATGTTGAATTATATAGCATGACTCATCATAGTTGTAAATATTAAATTTTCTGAAATTTTCTTTTATCGGGTTTCACTTTGGTAATTTTTTTCTCAACAATTAATATAATGCTCTGCCTAAGAAAAAAGGATGGACAGCCAATAGCCTGCCAGCTAAAAGTAACTTTTAGTTTTTTCTTTTTTCTTTCTTTTTTTTAAAAAAAAAAAAAACTTGACATATGCATGTTGTAAATAGGATCTAAATATAACCTGCATTTGTGCCATCATAGCTTTATGTTGGTTAACCTAGGGTGACCTGGGGTAATTTCTGATCAAAAAATGCAAACATCTATTTTGTGAAAAAACTATTCAAGATAGAATTTTAATATTTACTGAAAGTTTGAGGCTATATGAGATGAGTCCTATACTACCTTCTTTTGTTTGAAAATCTAATTAGAATTTAAAAGATTTTAAATTTTTAGTGATCAGGAATTACCCCTTCTCTTGATTATTTCTGGGGTAATTCCTGATCACTTCTGGGGTAATTACTGATCACCAGTTTTTATAGTAAAGGGGCTGTTTAAAAATAATTATACAATGGTAATTAACAAATAAAACATCAAGATCAAACAAATAAACCAAAGAGACCAATGTTTAGACCAAGAGACAAATAAACCAATGTTTAAGCAGATAATAAAACGATTTATTTAAAAGCAAGAACAAAGATTAACACTTTAAATTTTCCAAAAATCTTTGCATTGTGCCATGCATTTTAGGCAAGCAGCCAACTCATTCTCATGTTCTGCTGGAATATAAGAAAGAGTTCCCACATAGGTTACTTTTGCTGGATTTTTTAACTTCATTAAGTGAGAGTGTAAAGTTAAGTAAGGTTTGCCAACAGCTCTAACAGCAGCTCTCACATTTTCAATCATTAAAAGAAATGCACTAATTTTGCTTTCTAGAAGCTAAGTATCCTTTTTAGGCTTATAATTTCTCACCATATTTATATTGGGCTAATTTATAAACTTACAAATTCTAACAATGTACACACATAAAATTAAGATAGAAGAAAGATAAGACAAACCAGATAAGGTGCAAATCAGAACACATTTGGCTTGTATACAGTTAAAAACAAATTTTGTGATTACAGTTAAAGTATATTTTATAGTTGTTCCACTTAATAAATATGAACTGTTACTTAAGAAAAGACAATTAGCTATTTTTTATACTATTTATAAGAAAAAATGACAATGATCAGGAATTACCCCATGTGTAGGGGGCAACATTTGATATAGTTTCCTATAATTAATTATAATGTTTACAGTAGATGTGAAACAATTAAACAAAAGCTTACACTATTTTCATATCAAAGAAAAAGAAAGTAACTCAAAATATTTATTATTAAGAGAAGGAGGGGGGATCTTTGCAGAAATGTGCACATTTTGAAGCCCATCTTTTAAATGGAAAATACAGAAAGCAGTTTAAAAGATACTTATTTTGTTAGATTAAACTAAAAACTATTATTAAGTAAATGTAGTTATACTTTAGTAAAATTTACAAGCATTCTTGTCCATGTCTCAAATTTCTAAAAAAAAAATTTTTTTTTTAATAATAGGAAGAGAGACTCAGAGAGCAGAGTAATCTAGATAATCTTACAAAAGCATTTGACGAGCCTTCAGAATCAAAACCTGCTATTCAAAAGATGAAATTAGTTGGCATGTACAAGACTTGCTTGAACAATACAGAAATAGAAATGGATCTGATGCAAAAAGCTTTAGGTCTTCTTAATGAAATTCAAACAGTTCGCTTCTCTAGTGTTGCCTCTAAAGCAGCTGGTGAGCTTTATTTTTTTCTTTTAATTTGAAATATTATTAAAATGTAGGGTCAACATAGATAAGGCTCCACAATTTCGTGACCTACGATCAAGATGTTAACAATGTGTTGAGCATGGTGCACCGACCGCCTGGTGCCTATCAATCTGAAGCTAGGTAGGGTTCAAGTCGCCGCAAGGGACCGAACCCCAGTCCTTAATAATGACGGAGTTCTTCAGAATGGTGTCTATGCTTTATTGCCTTTACTAAATGTTTAGGGAATAAGGCACTCTTATTGCCTATACTTTAAAATTGCACTTATAGCAAAATCAGGGTTATACTTGGTTTTTGATTAACATTATGTTTTATTAAAAGGGAAATTTCATTTTTTATAAAGATTCTTAAATATCCATGGACAGGATTCTATCTAATGTTCTGAAACAAGACTTAATATCTGTATAAATGTTCTGTGGGTATTATAAAACATGAAAAACTGTAACAAGTTTAATTACTACCATTTTTTTAAAGATGAATAATTTTAATTTTGTGAACTAAAATTCTAAAAGAAGAAAATAAGAAGAGAACCTTAATTGGTAAATTTAATTAATAAATTCCAACTAGGTAAAAATTGGGAAATTTATTGAAAATTTTGTCTTATTTTTTTTGATTATATAATTTATGTTTATTAGCTTTCTATATCTCTTTAAATTTTTGCTCTCTAGTCTTTAGAATCAAAGTTGAAGTTGTTTCTTCGCATGCTGACAGATGAAACAGAATAGCAATTACATTCTTTAAATGCATTTTCAGAAAGAACATTGATTTTGAGAAAATCTTTTACATATTACCAAAAATTTCATTAGAGAATTCTTTAAAGCTTTTATAATGGTCGCTATGTTTTGAACTAAAGCCTAAGGTCCAAGTGTGAATTTATTATTTTTCTTTTACATTATTATTTTTAGAAAAACTATTAACATTCTTAGTTAAAAACTAAGAATGTTAATAATTTTTCTTTAAAAAATCAATGTTGACCAACATATTTAGTTCTATCTCATTGTATAATTGAAAAGTTTTAAAGATTTTAGTTCAAAACATAGGTAACCATATTATTGATCTAAAAAAAAGTTATTTTAATTTTTATGTATTATAATTTATTGTTGAGCTGTTATAGTGAAGAAAATTTATATTTTATTGTTTTTATTCTCAAATTTGCATTTTTCTTTTCCTTTCATTTTTTATTTATTATTTATTTTTTTTAAAAAATAATTTGTAAATTTTTAAAGTTTACTCTAGATTTATAATTTTTGGAACACTGTTAGTTAAAATTTTAAATTAAGGCCGTTTTTAAATAAATTGTGTTGAACCCAGTCGATTACCTTAAATTAGTGCATATATAAAGCTAGTATAAATGCCTGTGTAATAATAATAAATTATTGGCAGACTTTAAAATTGTCGTTTTAACTTAGACATAAATTGTTTTGCGGAAAAGTGGAAGTAAATTTGATTGCTCTGTGATGTACATTGCCGTTTTAAGCACTTTCTGCTTTAGGGCTAAAGTATATTTTAAAGATATCATGATAGAGCCCTGTGTGTTTAGCTCAGGGACTGATTAAGTGTATGCTGGGCCCTAGGCCAATCAAATTTTTGGGGCCCTTAGATTATTCTTGTATGTTCTTATATATTTTTTATTTATTCAAATATAAGAGTATTTATATATCTTTTCATTTACGAAAGCATATTTAAAATGAAAATAAATAATATCCTGGACCTCTTAAACAGTGACAATTTCAATATATAAAATTTGATTCGAAGTGACCAGTTGTATGAGTTTTTTCTAAAGTATATAAAACAATAAACAAACACTTACCTTTTAGTAAAATATTTTTTAATTATTTATTGATCAAATAGAATTACGGAAACTAAATAATTATAAAACACTAAAAAAATTATGCGACACTTCAGTTGAGGCACTAAATAACTTCTTTTTCATTTAAAACGTCTCAATAATGTCAACAACATTTAATTCTTTGTTTCTTGTTTAAACAAGTCTCAGCTCGCTATAGTACTGCTTTCAATTTTTTAATCCGCAACTGGTTTAGCTGTAATAAATAAGATTTTTATTTTAATTGCTTTACCAAACTTTCTTTTTCTTTATTAATTACTAAAATCTACAGAAAATAGTTTACTATTTTGCATTATAGTAAACCATCCATATATTTTCATCTAGCTCTTGAAACAAAGTTTTTGGTGTGCTTTGTCTTGGTCAATATCTTTATTCCATACATGATCAACTTCCTTCCATTGTGGAATACCTATTAAAAACTAGCACGCTACGAACTCAGACATTTCTTTTTTAAACGGAACAGTTTCCTTCTTTTATTTCATACTATTAAAAATGTTCTTATTTTCATTTAGAAAAGTGCAAAGACACTATTAACAAAAGCAACTTGATGGATATGATTGTAATTTATGGTCAAAGTTTGCCATTGTGGGTTGGAGAGTCTGAAGAACCTGCGCCACCACTCTGTGGAGCTATGCAACCTGATCCAGAATATATTGCAAAAGTTTGTTTATTATTCTCTGAAAAACAAAACCTCACTATAATTAATGCATGCATACAAAATTGAAGAATTTTCTCCATCAGTTCTAAATATAGTTTTCCAGATACAATTGAAATGCAGCACACACATAAACAAAATATAAAATTAGCAAAGTGAACCTTTCTGCAAGTTATCAAAGTCTAATATATTTTACTGAGAAATTGATATTATGGGTCTTTCAGATATTCATCTTATGTGCTAATAATAATAATAATTGAAAAATAAATAAATAAATCTATAAAAATAAATAAATCTATAAATAAATAAATCTATAAAAACCTTTATTTGAAATATATAAGGTTATAATTTTTTTGAACCTTATAAAATTGATCTTTTTGTTAAAGATATGTATCTTAACAGCATTGTATCTGATTGTATTGAATAGTCTTTTGTTGCTAGTTAAGAAAATCATTTATGTTTCATTTAAATATTTATCTGAAAAATCAATTTTTTTATATTCTAAGTCAAGAGAGTAGTAATATTTGTTTTTATGTGTTATTTACTTATCGGTGAAGCACCATTTATAAGTTCCTCATTTATTCATCTATACATTATTTCATAGCAGTCTCAATTCATTGTCAATCTATGCAATGTCATTTATATGGCAGAAAAAACAAAAGTTATTGGTTATACAGTGCTTTTTTCCATCTTTTTTTTATTTATTTAATATTGGCTTGGATTTGACAGATTAAAAATCACTCTAAAAAAAAAAAAAAGGAATTTGTCCATCTTGATATTTTTACTTAATTGTCTGTATGGGAAGAGTTATATGCATATTTTTAAGTCAAGATACACAAGGATTAAAGGTTTTTTTTTTTTTATTTATTTTTTTTTTTTTTACCTTTTTAACAGATGTATTGCTTTCAATTTTAATTACTACTACCTCTATTGTTTTCATATAAATTAAGTGGAAAATTGACAATAGATTTACATTGTTATACATAATATTACATTGTTGAATTTCCATTTATATGTCTATGACCCCACACATAAATGTTGCTTTACTGTATTTGAATGTTTGCATTCTTCATAATGGTCTTGCTATTTAATTAATTTTCATCTGCTTTTAGAGTAATAATTTTTTTTTCAATGAAAAAGGTATTTTCTCACCATTGAATTTTAATTTTCTTTCTATATTAATAGTTTTGTTTAAAAAACCTACATAAACTTCAGTATTTTAATGCATTGGATATAAATAATACCAGACTCTTCCTAAAATTAGCTATTTCACATTTTTGTTTTTATTAAAGCTAGAAATTATTGGTGGTCTTGAACAACTAAAATTTGATTTGTATCACAATGTAAAGTATATTAGTGGTCTTTCTGAACATAAATTGATTGCTATCAAAATAATGATACACCTACTGATTTGCATGTAATAATTTTTTTGGTGTTTTGGTTTATATTTTCTTCATAAAATAGTTAATTTTTCATCTGATTTCACACATTTTTTTAAAATTTTTAATGAGTACTTGGTAAATATGTAACAATTAAATCTAATAGATGTACCAGAACATCCCTGTGGAAACATGTATGTACATGTGAGATCTTTTTCTTGCTGGTTCTTTGGACAGAAATTAAGAAACAGGGTAGAAGTTTAGTCACTGATCTCTTTGACTAGTGATTAAATTTTCTAAATTTCTACCCCTGTTTGTATTATATTTCATTGCAATTTTGATGAATAAATAATTATGGCTCTTATTCAACGTAAAGTAATATGTAAAAATTTTTATAGGTAGGTGATTTAGTAGCTGCATGTGTAAAAATGGAAGAAGACTCATCTAAATCTACTTGGATTTTAGCTGAAGTAACTGGTTTTGATCCAGATAAGAATGAATATACTATATATGACATTGATGAGCGTGAGAAACCAGAGTCTGTAATAGAGTCAGGTAAAATTATACCCCTACCTTTATGGAGAGCTCATCCCACTGAAAATCTTGAAGCCATTTTTCCCAAAAACAGTTATGTGCTTGCTCTCTACCCTCAGACTACTTGTTTTTATCCCGCAGTGGTGTCACAATCACCTGAAAAGCCAGAGGATAGTTATAGTCTTATGTTTGAAGATTCATCTTACACTGGGGGATATTCTCCACCAAATGAAATCTGCCAACGCTATGTGTTGAGTTTTAAGGAAATAGCTGATGAATAAGCTGATTTCCTTGTTAAGAACCTGTAAATAACTTATACATAATTTTAATGTATGTTTCTATGCTTTTATTTATGAAAATTAAAAACAATGTTTTTAACTTTTATGCTATTTTTTTTTCAAAGGTTTTTCTTTTACATATAAGTAGAGTCCAGACTTAGATGACATTTGATTTCTTGAAAAACTATTCTTTTTCAGTGATTTTTAAAGTTAAGAATTTTTTCCTTAAATGATTTTTAAAATTTTTGTTTTTGTTTTTTATTGTTTATAATTCAGTGTAAGTATTAAGATATTTTTCTCTTTTTTAGTTATTTTAACATTTATTTCAAGATTTAATGGAAAGGTCATTTAAATTTCTATGAAAAGATTCAGATAAAAGAAATGTTTTAGATTGAAATTGTTTTTTAATTATGAGAAGAAAAATTCTATTTTTAAAAATATTAATAAGCTATTCAGTAAAATAATTGATAACAAAGTAATTGATTAATAAGCTATTCAGTAAAATAAAGTAAAATAATTGTTAACAAAGTAATTGACTGTAATTTTTCTAAAGTTCACATAGATGCCAAAATACAGCATGGTTATGGAAGCCGATAATATTTCCAAATAGTTTGAACTGAGAAAACAAAAAGTCTCTTTTCTTGTAAACATTTATAATCAGCCTCTTATTATAATATTTAATTTTATCTATGATGATCTATAAAATGAACTTCTGAGCCCTGTTTAAGCAAAAGCATTTTTTATTACATCAAAATGATTAATGCACATCACAAAAATTTGGAACAAAACAACTTTGTACATTCTTGGTCTTGGCATTGTAATGATGGTAATGGCAGGCTGACTTCAAATTTAATGACGTTGATTGGATCATAAATGAAGAAATCACAGGTTTGTTTTCTGACAAAATAAGTCTCAAGGAGTGATTGCAGAATTCTCATTACTTTGGGTAGAATCGGAAAAGAATACTTCAGCTTTAAATATTTCAGGTGGCTCATATTTTATGTTCTTTTTTGATTCGTTTGTTTTTTTCTAAAAGAAAAATATGATTTTTAAAAAATGACACAAACAGTAAAATATTATTACATGCCAAATATCCCCCCCCCTCCTTAATAGCAAGAAGTTATATTGATAATGCAATCATTGAAGAACCCAAAGCGCTACAACTGGTAAGTTGGACTTTACCATTTTGCTGCTATCTGGACTTAACAATTTCTGTAATGTGTTTAGAATTTATTCAATCAGGCCTATTTTAGAGCTTATTACATACATATATTCGAATTCAGATATTCATATAAGGACATTTCATGTTAGCTGAACCAGTGGTTTTTTGCTCCTCACTCATTTGAATGAAATTTGCTGTACAATTTTTAAAAAAACTTTTTAATTTAACATCTTCAAAATTCTAAATTAAGGATCTAAAAACTGTTGGAGACTCAGTTGAAACTCATTTTGTATGAAAAGTTTCTGTGTTTTTATTTAATTATCTCTTCATATATATTTTTAAAAAAATCAAATGGAAAATTTTCAGGGGGGATCAGTAATTTAATATTTGAATGCCTGTAAAAACTAAAAAGTGAAAAATAATGCTAATGCTTCAATAACTTTTTCACAAACAAAATATCTCACCCATCCTATAATATATGAATCTAGACATTAATATTTTTGCTTCAGGAGTTTTAATAAAATTTAGAGTTAAAATGTTTTTCAGTTTTAGGTTAAACTTAGTATTTGTCTTAAATATAAAAGAATCTAATTTTAAAAATCATGCTTACCATATGGTCATGCAGTCAAGGAATTACACACGGCACATAGGTTAAATTTATCATATCATACATTTAAAAATTGGTTCACTTGGCATAGCATAACAGACACACATAAATGTGTGAACACTTTTGATTATACTTAAAATATATTAAAAAATTATTCATGTAAGAGCCTAGTAATCAGTTTAACTTTCATGTGTATCCTCTTTCATGAAGTACAAAATGTACAGTGCACAAAATAACTTTTGAAGTAATGATCAGATCTTCATGTTTTAGGACTCTATCTTAATGGTTCGAGGGGCAGACTTCAGATATATAATTGTAGAGGATATTTTAAGTTATGAAATCAGACACAAAAATGTCAGATATTTAAAATTCGATTAATCAGGAACTATTCAACCGATTTTGCTCAAATTCTGTGTATTTACTGAGTAAAATTACATTCTTCAAAGTAATGCAAAAATTTTTACAACTTACAATTCTAAATTTTTTCGACCATTATTAAAAAAATAATAATAAATATTTACTAAAAGTTATTTTTTTTATAAACAAATTTTACAATTGTGTCCAAAATTGAAAAAAGTTCTCAAGATAGAGTCAAGTACATAAAAAGTAAAAACTTTGGAATGCTCTCCTGACCAAACTATTATAAGTCTATTCCTTCACTTATACGAGATGCACAATCCAGGGATAAGTTTAATTCTGCTTTCAGTAGAATTCTGTTTTTTTTTTTAAATTTAAAAAAAAAAACTTATTTCAATATATTTATAATTATTATTTATAGAGAAAAGGAAATTCAATTATCTAAGAAACTAATAAAATATTCTCAGTTACCAAATCCAATAAAATACCATAGAATTTCAATAATTGTGTCTATAATGTTATTAAATCAATTACGATTATATTTTAAGATTTTGGATGTCTGATCAACACAAACATTCTGGGAAGGGCCAAATTATATAAAATAAACTTTGAAAATATTAGAGATATGCAGGGAAATCAATTAACTTTAAAAAACTAGTTTTCAGAATGGAATCACACAAAATATTTTAAGATTAAACAAAACTCCTTGTGTTAAGTATTATAATAAACTCATGATGAGTAAAACTCAGAATGAATATATACATAGTGAACTCTTAGTCAACTTCTCCCTAAGAATAGTTCATGAATTCAAAATAAAATTATTTATTATTGATAACATTTGCTATTTTCTAATCTAGGCATTACTCTGCAGTGTTCGAAAGATAAAATAATGAAATTATATTCTAAAGATAAATGGAATGTTGTTGTCAAATGTAAACTGAAATAAAAATATTTAAAACGTGTTAGAGTAAATAAATGTCAATTTTTTTTAAAATCTAAGTTAGATTGCGTGTACAATATTTTAAAGAGTGTAGAAAAAAAATATCTAAAAGTAGCAGTGATTAAAAAACTAAGTTGGGAATGATATTTAATTCTCTAAAAATTTCAAACTTAGTGCATACTAAAAAATATTCAGCTTGGTTCATACGGAGTTACTTTATTGTTTTGCATTAAGGGTTATTAAAAAATGTCAGTCATAGAAATACAAATCAAAACAAATATCTGACAATTATTCTCAACTATGATAAAACCAAGGTTTTAATGTAAAAAAAAAAGTTTACAAAAATTATAATTCTGAAATGTTAAATAACAATTTTTTTTTATTTAATGCAAAAAACAAAAAAATAATAAAACATGGTTAAGAAATCATTTAAAGCAAGTTTTTTTGTTTGTTCAAATAAATTACAAACTTGTCCTCTATTTTTTATTTCTTTTTTATAGTTGATTTTGAAACCATATCAATTATGTATTTCAGAATTCCTCAGATAGTATCTTTTTCTTAGATGTTCAAAAAGATTTGCATCTAGAACATAATATTAAGTTGCATATTTGAATTAAAAAAATTTGGAGATAGTCTAAAGACAATATGAATGAACCAACCAGAAGCCAAACTACATTGAATATGTTTTTGAAACCAAATAGCTCAATTATACTTTTAGCATTCCTTCAAAAGAAAAAAAAATCTTTATATTGTTGCTTGGTCTTTGAAATATATAAGTCTTAGAAATTTGACATTGAAATAATAATTAATCAAATCACTTACCGAAAACAAAGGTTTTTGTAAAGTATTAAATAACTTTTTTACAGAACTACTCTCTAATTGCTCTTCTGCAACATTTACTTTTTCCTCCAAAACATCCAGGTTCTGCTTAACAACTTTGAGCATTTCCTAGAAAATTATATTTCTTATAAATAATTAAAATAGATTTAGGAAATATTTTCTTGGATTGTCTAACAATACCATATTAATATTTTTATAAGCATTTTTATATAACCGTAGTTGAACAACCGACCCAATTTAGGGTTTACGGCTACTAATGTTCAACTCCGTAGTCTTGTATATAGTCCTTTATTGTATTCTTAATAACCAATAACACCTAAATGAAACAGTGAAGGTAAGAATAAAATGTTTTGTGTATTCAACACATCTTTTATTTATATATATGCACACAGTGAATCCTTGGTTAAGTGGACACTATCTGGAATTGTCCAGTTATAGGAAGCATACACTAACAAGAAAGGCTAACACCATAAATTGTTTTTAGCATTGTTGCTATGAAATAGTTGAATAATCTCTAATAACTATCAACTTGCATATTTATTTAAACTTAATAAAATCATAATATAAAATGAATAGATCAAGATATTCTATCTATATATATGCATATTTTTGTTTTATATTAATCCAATTGAAAAAAAAGATGTGATCGTGAAAGATATTTGTTTTAACCAGCTTAAGATAAGTTCATAGCATATTTTTATCAATTTCATCATTTTTGGATAAATGGAAATGTCTCGGTTCCTCAATACTACTGGTACTTTTTCAGGCAACATCAATTAAGTATCAGTTTCTTCATTATCATCGACAATATTATTAACTTCATTATTTGCAATTATTTCAACAATTTCGTCCATACTTTAATTATTCTTTTGGCATTTGATATTTTCCAGGTCTGCTATAAAAAACTCGTAATAAGAACATTTTATATTAATATTTCCTGATTAATTACATCCGTTCTAAAGTAGCAACTATATTGCATGAGTCAAAAAAAAAGTTTACTTTTGTGGAAAGAAAGGAAAACTGAAATATTCTTATCACTGTTTTATTATCCTTTCTACATAAGTATCAGACCTGATTTTCATCCATGTTTACAAAATAATCATGTTGATAATGCTTTCTCCTACAAAGCACAATAAATTTGTTAATTTGGAAACAGTATCGTCAGGATTAGAATAATCTATGTCCTATCATCGCTTGAAAAGAAATGTGGCAATACTTCCTTGAATAAAAATATTTATTTGAAATTAGGGATGTTCTTCCCAGGAGGGAAACTCAAAAATGCCATCCTGTGGCAAGAGCTCTTCTATTACCTACCCTTTATTAAAAGATGTCTGAAGTCTTCCTTTCTTCACATTTCTATGACACAAAATTAAAGTTTCTTAATGTAAACCAAAGAACTTTAGCTAAATAATTTTGGTAGATGTTTATCTTTATTTACATGTCCATTTAATACATGTAAGTATAAACTTATGTTTTCTAAGGTTTTAAGTGCAAATTTTTGACAAATACATTATAACTCCTATTGACATGTCAAAAGATAAAATTAATTTTTTCAAATATACTAATTTAACTACAATTCATAACACCAAGTTAAGATTGAAAAAATTTTGACATTATGTAAATGTTTTCTTTCACAAGTCTGTTCTGTAATGTGTAGTGCAGTTAAAAAATGTTCATGGTTTAGAAAATGTACTAAGGTGTATAAGGTTTAAGAAGGCCTAATATACAAATAAATAAAGTGTTTGCTTAAAAAGTATTTAAATTTGTTTTTAATGTCCTTAACATCCGGATTAGGAATAAAACAATAAATAAATTAGTAATAGCATGTAAATTGCATAATGTAAAGTTTTACAAAAATTTTTTTGATAAATAACTTATGTAAATTAGTTGATAAGCTAATGACATGTTGAAGAATGGATTTAGGAAAAAAAATTTATATTATTACCTCTAATCTATCTATTTTATGAAAAGTAGTCTCCATCTCTTCATATTTTTTATAAATTTCTGGCAGAGTTTGATTGAGGCATAATGCATTATCTCCTCTAACCTTAAATGAACAAAATTCACAAGTTAATCGCATAAAAAGAACAAGGTTCACAATTAAAATACAAAAAATATGAAAGTTACTGTGCAAAAGTCATGCTTTTTAGTAGCAAAGCAAAAGAAATTTTGTACCCATTAAATGTTTAGTCACTTTTTTCTCAGATACCTAATATTCAGTTGTTAAACATCGCACAAATATGTTTAATGAAAAAAGTATGCGCTTTTAGCACACTAAGTACAAAAAAAAAAAATTGGCTATTTTATTCCTTTTCAAATATATATCTGATAAAATGGATAAAAAAAAAATTTCTAATTAAGCAGGCTCAGGGGAGTAAACATTTGCTCAGTGTTAACTCCCCCCCAAAAAATTCTGTTTTTATTACCATATTATATATATATATAAATAAAACATCATTACCGAGAGGGAGAATAAATACAGGTTTTAGGCAGGGAAAGAGGGCACATTTATTTAAAAATTATAAGAGAGAGAATAAACAAAGTGACACAAAATCATTGTGCTCCTCAATAAAAGTTAGGGAAAATCTTGCAAAGTAAATCCGTAAAATTCGTTTTAGGGAATAAGGGAAATCTTAGTAATTGTAATTAGTCTATTAAATAGGTCATGGGGTTCTCACAAATTAGCAAAGGGAAAAAATGTCAGACTGCTAATTAAAGCATACTTGAACTAAAAATAGATTAAAAGACAGGATGGGAATTTTAAAGTGTGAGAAAGGGCATTTCGTGTTTTAAATGATAAATTAAGAAAAGGATTTGCAGAAGAGGAATAACATAAAAAGATTAATTGAAGCTTTTTATGTTACGTATATATAAAATTTTTTATTAAAACCCTTTACAAATACAAAAAAAAAAAAAAAAAAAAAAAAAAAAAACTAATCTAAAATTAATACTTACAGTTTGATAAATTTTATAGAAACGAAACATAAAAGAAAGTTTCTAAAAGACAAAGAATTTGAAATTACATCAATGATTCCAAATTCAACTGTTTATTTAAAAAAAGAGCTGTACTGATATAAACTGCATGTGGTAAGAATAATCTACAAAGTCTACGATTGCTCTTATAAATATTTTGTTTTACAAATCACACAAGTTCAGGTTAAAAATTGCACAAAATATAATAATAATAAAAAAGCTTACCATATCAACAAGTGATGTAAACTCATCTAAACGAGTAAGTATATCTTCCACTTCATCATCCAATACAGCTTTCTAAAAAGTTTTTTTTTTTTATTTTAGTAAAAAATAGCAATTATATAGTATAAGATGTGTTACAGTTATTTCAGCATATATACAGCTTCAGTTAAAGCACATAAAGGAAAAATTTCGCAGGAAAACTGCTGAAAATTCCAAAATTTTATGGACTCTTTTTAATAATGGGTAGAAGTATAGTGCTAAATGCAATTCAGAACTTTTGTTTCAGAAAGATTTCTACCGGTGCCAAAAATCGTGAAATTTCCGCAACTGCTGGCAGAGACATGCGAAAAAATATTTAAAAAAACATTACAAAAGGGGACCACCTTGAAGTGTCAAACTTGGCCCAGCCCCAGGCAAAACAGTATGCATTTTTATTTTAAATATCTACAAGTTAAAAAATCATTTGCCATCTGGCAATGATAGTTAGTGGAAAGCCACACAGATATAGATAAGTTCTATTTGTTTAAATAGTATTCGGTTTAAAATTCTCAACATTAGAACCAATTTAAAGATCATTTTTTCCCTTTTAATTTAAATTCATAACATAATTTAATTCTTATTAAAGGATAGTGAAATGGTCCTTTTAAATTTACTTGCTTATATAGAAAGGGAAAAGGTAATATCCCCATTAATGTTCAAGAAGTAAAAGAAAAAAAAAGCAAAGAATGATAAATTATGCACTGAAGTTCGTAATATTAGAACCTCTCGCTTTACAGTCTGCAGAAAGCAAACAGAAAAACATAAGACACTACGTTATTAAACTTCATAAAATATTTGAAATCTGTTTTGAAAAACTGCAGTTCTGTAAAAAAAAATTTGAATGAATAAGGCATAAATGCACCGAAAAGTAATATTTAAATAACAAGCATGGTAAAATAAAAGAAAATTTAAAATTTTCTTAAAAGCTAATTTTATTACTTATTCCTTCAAGATATTTTAAAAAGCAAGAGATACTTACTTCAGAAGCTGCATTTACTTGGAGGTACTTAGAATAATCTTCAGCAAGTTGAGTAACTAGTGAATTTATTTTTGGTTTTTCACTTAACTTTTCTTCATCAACAGATTTTATTTCTACAGGTGCCGAAATTTCGTCTGCCATGTTTACAAAAATGTCATGTCATATTTTTGATGCCATATTTGAAAAATGGAGGACACTAAATATATTGTTATTTTGTAACTTCAGCAATTTAAAATTTTAATGCATTATTTCATTAAAAATTAATTTTTATTTTTAAACTCTTCATAATGCTTAGTTATTAAAAAAAAGGAAAGTCAAATTAATAATTTGACCTACAAATATTTCGTATATGAAATTGGCAACAAATTTGATTCCAAAAGAGAAACTTGCGTGTACAAAAATAAATCTAAACTTTTGTTGAACTTTTGTAGATCGTTTTAATTTGTTTATGTTTTTATAATTTATCGTTATATTTTTTTATAATAATATTTCTGTGACTATTCTATGAATCGAAAGCTTTTAAGTGAAAATTGTGTTATTTAAATTTAACTCAAAATATTATTATTTATTTACAATTTTAGTTATGTATTTCATATAGAATATGTTTTTTGTTAATTATGAACTATAATTTTATTTGTTTTGCTTGTTTTATAATTTGCATTTGACACTTTTAAGTTCTTATTATTGTGTCGATTTAAATTTACTATCCTTAGTAAACATACGTTTTTTTATTCTTTTTTAAAACAGGAATTCTGTATATTTACTTATCACTGATCTTTGTGAATACAATATAATTTTGTTTAATTCTCTATTTTTTGTTTTTTTTATCTGCTTTGTGTTTGCATGTTATTTTGTATTTCAAGTTTCCTCATAAATAAGCTGATGACTAATTATTGTATCCATTTTTTGAACAGTAAAAGTTTTAAATTAAATCCATCAAGTTATAGATGTATGCATATAAAAACTGATATATCTTTTCTTTTTTTTAATTACCTCATAAAGTAAGTAGTCATTATTTTATTTAATTTTTTAAATCAAATTACTATCACTTTGATTCATTTACTTTTGTACCAGTTATAGAGAATTGTTATCACAATTTGTTATGATATCACACAAAGTAATTACTCTTCTAATTATCAGTTTCTGTGCTTTCAAGTTGTTTATTTATTTATTTTTGATAATTAAACGAATATAATTGATAGTTCTACCCGTTATTGTCATTATTTTGCTTAAATGTATCTTAGCAGTGAAAAAAATATTTGTAAATATATTAGTAATCTACCTTTAAAAAATATTAGTTATTTCCCTAATTGTGAAACCTTCTCTTTCATTTTTAATAATTATTGTACCTGAATACTTTCTTTTAAATTCTAAGAGATTTAAAATCTTACAAATTTATGCCTGTTGGTTACCTACATACTTTATTTGCCTACTTTGTAAATTTGTTGTAATTATGCATTGATTTCAATTGTACTTTTTCCAAGACATTTTTTTATTATCATTGCATTTTGAATTGTCTACTTAACTTATATATTTTAGTTTTATATGTAATATTTTCCTTACTTGCATGCAAATTTATTATTAATTTTTCATAAAATTTTAGCTTTATAGTTTAATAACTAGAAAATTATGCAGCTAATTTTATTTATCTTTATTTATATTTTAATTTTATTTATATTCTTATATTTTCTTTGCAGCATACAGCCTGTAATATGCAGCTATTTTTTCCCCTTCATTTTGTAATTTTTTAAAAATTGTTTTATCTGAAATAGTAGCTTTTTTGTAAGTCTGTTTTTTCTTTTCTTTTTAGGTGACGTTATTCAGCATTTAATATTAAACTCACAACGATTTTTAAAATCCAGATCTCCATTAACCCTCAAACAAGCAAAAGATGAAGATTTGTATAACTGTAATACGGATGATTACAGATTAAACAGTCCTGACAAGCAACTAGTTTGTCAAATATGTGGCCGTTGGTGCAGTTCTAAAAGTAGTTTACTGACTCACTTAAGAGTGCACACCGGAGAAAAGCCCTTTGCATGTGATCTATGCGGAAAGAGATTTACACAAAAAGCAACCCTCCAAAGGCATCGTCATTTACATACTGGTGAGAAGCACTTTAAATGTGATCATTGTGGGAAACGGTTTTATCGTAAAGATAAGTTGTATGAGCATTCTAACGTTCATCGCCAAAATCGTGTGGCGATTCCCATTTCTAATGAAATATATCCTTGACAATTAAAAAAAATTTTTGCAAAATATTTATAAAAAATTTTATTTAGCATAATTTACTAATTTATGCAGTCTGATTATATATTTTATTTATAAATTTCAATTGTGATTTTGCGTAGTTTTTTTTCATTATGAAATGAAAGAAAAAGGTATTCAAAAGAATGATTGATTCAAAAATACTAATTTATTTACCTAATTAGTGCAATTTCTTATTTGGAAAAAAAAATAATGATTTTTTTTTCCCCAGCAATATGGGGGGGGGGGGAATCGGAAATCTTAAAATACAAATTTCATTTGTGCACTTGTTTATTTGCTATAAAATTTGAATTAATGTTTTTTATTGCTTATTTTCTGGTTATAAAAAATTTCTTTTTACAACAGGTGAAAAAGTACGAAAATAAGTGTAAAGTAAGTCATTTCTATCATTAAATGAGAATTTATATGAGGTCTTTGTTTCTAATTCCAGTTCTATTTATTTTCAAAAATTTTATATGATATACAAAAAAAATGTTATATGAACTTATGTTGTAATGTTAAAAAAAAATTATTACTTGTGTTATATAAATTCGTTTACTTAAAAATTATATTATTTTATTACATTATTGACTTAATTTAAGTCAACTATATTTAAAAACTGAAAAAAAGTAAATTATAATTTATTTTTTTTTTCTATCTACAAATACTAACAAAATGGGCAGTACAGTTAACTTTTTCAAGTTCTTTAAATTGATGTGATGATGAAAGCAATGAGTGCTAGTTATGTAACCAAAAAGATCATATTTTGTAAAGTTATATAATTTAATTTTATTGTAATATTGAATTATGTGATTAACTTGTTACTGCAAATTATCGCTATAGCTGACCGATTTTTGATGATAGGTTAGTAAATGACAATTATAGTCATTCTGCGCATTATATTAATAAAAAAGTGCATTAGCATTTACAAGTGGTGGACCAAACAAATTCATTATTATTGACATCCACAGGTTTTATACAACAACTTACTAGTTCACTCGTTGAACTCTGCAGTTCAACTAGTGAAAAAAGATGGGTAAAGTATAAAATATAATTATAGTTTTGATTTGGAATCAAATTTTTTATAGTATTCTTGATAACCCCAAAAGGGTAGTATGTGTTGTTTTTTGGAAGCCTTTCAAATTGTTTTAATGAAATTAAATAATTGATGATGAAGTATGCCTATTTACTAAATTTAAAGTATTCCTGTTTTGCTAATTTTTTGATGAAAATATGTTTTTAGTGTTTTTGAAAAACATTCACCTTGCAGTGCAATATTTAAATTCTTTATATTTTATGTGGTTGAACAGTTAATTAAAATTGAGTTAATGTTTTGTGAAATGAATTTTTTGTTAGCAAAATTTGAATTGTTTAGGATACTATATTTATTCTTGTTGAAAATATTAAAGATTATTTTGTTATATCTAAAGGGGGCGATTTTTTAATGCATGAAAAAAATAGACTTCTTTAAAAATACTGAATTTTTGTTGCAATTAGTGAAGTTTTTGTGTATGCTTATTAAATAACATGTTATATTTATGTTAAAAATTTTCTTCAAATATGCAAATTATAAGCCAGTTTTGACAGAATTTATAAATATTGTTTTGTTGATAGAAAATAGGGCCTGTATATTGGTTGGTGGGTTAGGTTATCATAGAAAAAAAAAATTTATGAATTCATTAAAATTGCTTTTGTATGGAAATTTATTTATTGTTGGAAAAATTTTTATTTGTCAACTGTTAAGTATTATGAAATAATTTGCATATTATTAGAATTGAAACATATTTTTCAGAAATATTAAAAATTTTAAAAGACGAATATTAAAATTTTTTATATTCTGTATGCCTTTCTGTTTTTAATATTGCAGCATGTTTTGTAGCAAGAAATATGAAATTAGCACTAATGTGTTTTACTTTGCTCAGGATCGCTAAAATCTTAAGCATGTCCTTGACAGAAAAACATATATTGTTGAACTATAATTTATAGTGAATCTATAAGTGAAAATGAAATTGCAAAATATTTTACTTTATTTATTACTATAATAGTCTTTAATGAGCTGCCTTAAATCTTGTGACCATTTAACTTTTCTTTTTCTTCTTCTTTTACTTAATGTATTGATAAACAGATTGTTAAAGCTTTTTACAAAAATATAAATTTAAGTAGAATCTCTTGTTAAACTAAAAAAGTTTTTACTTAAGAACAATCTGCTTATAAATTTTAAAAAAACCATACCTATTTTAAATAACAAACGAAAGCTGTGATGTTACACACAATTAAAAAATTAATGTGTTCATTTTCCTGTATATCCTTTGTCAGAATAACTTAATCATGACTTCTCAACCAAAACATGAACTTACTGTTATTTTTTCTATTTAAAACTAAACTCAGTGGCCCAACGAGAGCCAAAGCCTACTCCCCAGTTTCCTTGATCTTGTGGCTCTGGGGTGCAGGAGTAGATGCTTCAGTTGGGTGGAACCTAAACAAGGAACCTTCAGTGTTTAGTCCCCAAGCATGCTTGGTACTCATTTTATCCACCCAAGGAATGAGAGTCTGAGTCAAACATGCCCAGACCCAGGATAGACCTAGCCCATCAGGCCTTAATGTTGAGTTTAAAAAACATTTTTAAAATTAATATCAATTTAACTTAAAATATTGTAAAACTATACTGAATAATAAACCACATTAACTCTTGACTGAAAATACATGCATGAAAATTAAAATAAAAGATATTACTTATAAACTCAAAGGAATTGTGACCATTTCATAGGTAGCGAGTGGTAACACAAAAATTTTAAACACTGAAATTTAACCTCTTAATCAAGA
This sequence comes from Parasteatoda lunata, assembly GCA_949128135.1. Classification (NCBI taxonomy): domain Eukaryota; kingdom Metazoa; phylum Arthropoda; class Arachnida; order Araneae; family Theridiidae; genus Parasteatoda; species Parasteatoda lunata. The sequence continues at coordinate 88,852,498 of OX421975.1, forward strand.
ATTGGACAAGATCAAGAACTGGAAAAGATCCAGATTTACATTAGTAAATCTGGATCTTTTCCAATTCTTAATCTTGTCTTGAAAGCAAAATTACAAATTTAGGAAAAAGAATTAAATGTGATTTTTCCCAAATCTTAATAAATCTCTGGAAATTTCTTCTCATGACAGCTCCTTTTAAATTTTGTAATTAATATAAACGAAATATTTATTGTGGGCAGAATGTTTCTGCCAGTTTGGTGAAACTTGCTTGTCATCTGGTGCTGTGATTTTTTATGTGCAATGATGTATTTACTTTATATCTTTCAAATTTATTTAAATATATCTGACTGATTTATATTTATTAATATATTAATGTTTTCACAAATATGAAGGTAAAGGGAAATCACAATTATATATGTAATTTTATCTGTATATAGAATCTAATTGCAAAAATTTATTTATTGTTGTTTATTTAAATATAAATCTTTACAACCAATGAATTAATAATGAGAATCGAAAAAAAGTTGTAAGTGCTCCCTCTTTTTATATATATATATATTTTTTTTTTAAGTTTCAATTACAATGCAGTAAAACTGGCAAAGCAGCCTATCTGCATGGTTGATATACTTCTTTTCAAGTTCAACCATGTGACCCTTAAATAATGTGGTAAGGCAGTAGAACTTCTGGTACACGTATCAGGATAAATTTGCATCTCCTCACATTTGCAATGCACAGCAAGAAAGTTCTTTCTAAGATCAGTTCTATCATTCATTCATGATCTATTTATTTTAGTGGTCCATGACCATCATTGAATATCTCAGAAACAAGCTCTCTAACCACTGTACCATTCCAGCTTTATTAATTACCCGCATTTCTAAACAAGTTGTTCTTACCAGAAAAAATTGAATTTACAATTGGCACCCGCTGCTTTTTTTCCCTCCTGTATCTTGTAATACAGCCAAAAAATATTTATGTGATTTTTTTATACATTGCATACATTGAAATATTGCTTAAAGCAAATAATTTTAATGTGTAATAGAAGTAGCCTTTTTGCATACTGCAGTTAACTCTAGTTAAATATTGATATGGATAAATATGTTAAAATATACATTTATTATATCAATTAACATATTTTACTTAAACATAGCTGTCAACTTTACTGAATTTTGCATGTTTCTCCTTGCCTACTGGTTTAATAAAAATTCTCCTGGTTTCGTACATTTTTGAAAATCCTAAAAAAAATTCCTAGAAATATCCTTATTGAAAAAGCATTTTTGCACAGATTATTGTTTACTTGAATATTTAAATATGTATTACTAATACAAAATGAAGCAAGTCTCATTTATAGAAATTAGTTTAAAAGAATTTTTTTTTTCTAAAATGTTCAATTTGTTTATATTCAAAACTCCCTTTTTAAATTAATTAAAAATTATTTTAACTATTTTTAATGGATAAAATGTTTAGCGCTATTCGAAATGAGTAAATACATAACTTTTCAAGTTTATTTAATGTCAATCATAAATAAAAATAATGCAGTTTTTCTATTTCGGTGACTACAAAGTAATTATCATGAACTTTATATTATTTCGTAAAGTCTATAGGAATTTTTCCTATTTAAGTTGGCAGCTATGCAGTAATGTTGGAAATTAATTTTATAGAAATTGCAAGTTGATTAGAAAAATTCATGAAAAGCAATATTTAGTGATATGTGTTTTGGAATGAAAATGTTTTTGTATTCTTAATATAATTGTATTTTGTATATACTTACATGAATTAATATATATATATTTAAAAGTAAAAAGGATTTACATACATATTTACAAAATAAAAAAAACTATAATGGTTATGGTATATTGTTAAAATTTATATCTATTTAAATAAATCAATTGTATTTATTTGTTATTTGCATGTTCATGAAGTTTTTAATTACACTGTAAAGAACACACCTTTCTATTTTTTTTTTCTTTCTTTCTTTCCTCATATTAATAGGCTTCAGATAGTAGCAATTGTGTATTATGATTTTGAGTGTTTAAATTTCAATCTGTGAGACTCATCCAATCTGAAATTAGTTTAACATGTCTATTATCTTATGAGCAGATGTTGTATACTTGTGTATATTATTTAATAAGCAGGATTGGCAAAAATCATTGATTAAGCGTGCAGCATTATAATAATTAATTCAAAATATTAATTGTTATAAGCTTATTGATTAAGTAAAATTATGGTTTTTTTCTAAAACTAAACATCTTGAAATATTAAAAACTGGAATTTATCAGTATCATTATGTTTATAACCAGCAAATTTTATTTTAAAAGCAGTTAAATAGCATGCCATTATCCACTTTCAGTTTTTTTCTTTAATTTTTCTATTTTTAAATAGAAAAATTTACGTACATCCCCATTTTTTTTATTCTTCGGATGAAAACCTCACTATTAATGAAATCAAACTTTAAAAATATCACAATCTATATAATAAATAACTTTTCGTATAAAAATTATTTTTGACTTAATAATTTATTTTAAGAAAATAAATTGGTTTAAATGAGTGATTTAAATTGCTATGTATATGCCCTGTTTGAAAGTGTTAAGTTTTCATCCTAACCCAAAAATCGTACGGGCACCTGAACTTGCTTAGTATTGTTCAAAAAGAAATGCTTCTTTGAAAAAAAAGCTTCTCTGCTGCTATATTGTTTCATATCACTTTGGGGTAAAATTTGTTCATACAGTCCAGTAGTTGTATTAAAGATCTTTTCCAGAATTTCTATGGTCTCCCTGAAATAAATTTTCGAACGATGCCCATCTTTTCTACAGTTAAAATGATCTTAGAAAAACTGTGAGAAGATTAAAAAAAGGTTTTGTCTTATCGAACATCTTGGATTCCTTGGAAAATTATAATAAAAAGTTCAATATGTGGCAACATCGGAAACAATTTAAACATTCTATTAATAACTGTAGGATGTTTTAGTTTGTTATTGTAATATTACTGTTAAAAGTTTTTGAACCACTAGCATACTATAAAGAAGGTAGGCGTCCACGGGGTTTCCAAAAGCCCTATGTTCAGTTACATAGCAAACTTCAGTTTATAAGCACATAAATTAAATGATGAAACATTTTTATTTTGTATATGTTACCAAAAAGAAATTTAGATTTTTAAAAAGACTGAAATTAAAGAATTAAGTTTCAAATTTTTTTATTTAATTTACATACATGAGTTCAAGTTTAATTAGTCTATATTTTGTATTTAATTTTGGCAAACCAAATTGACAATACTTGATTTCTCTGAAAATATTTTCTGCCTAAAAATTATACTGTCTTTAAAGAAATTCACAAAGCTAAAAATATTTCATAATTTTTTCAGTAAGGCTGAATGAGGCTTTAGCTTCATAAGTTTATAAAATGAAAAGTGAAGACTAGAGAATATTTCAAAGTGAAAAAAATGATTGGATTATTTTTTGAAAAAAAAAAAAAAAAACCTGTTGGACAAAAATTTCAATCAAACTGTTTTTGAACTCCGAGAGAGACCATTTTTGAACCAGTGGTAAATTCAAGTGCAATTCAAAAATACTAAAAAAATTATTGTTGTCCAACACTTAAGATGCCCGTGTTTTCAATGCTGCTGGATTGGGAAATTCAGCTTTAAAGTAGTAATGCAAAACGGCATTTGAAACATGGTGAAATTCAAAACAATGTTATTGTTAAATGCTATTTTTCACAACTGTTTAGTTTTTTTTTTTTTTTCCAATGGCAGGCACTGAATTTGAATCTTTGCCTATGAAGATGCCAGAATTGTTGCTCATTTCGCGTTACCCAGTGGGCACCTGTGAACCAGTCACAGAGGCGAGCAACATTGCCCACGCCACAAACCCGTTTATAGGGTGGGCCACATTCACACACACACCAGAGGACAGCACAAAGAAAGTGAGAAACATCCATGCCCAGAGTGGGATTCGAACCCGCAGCCAATGGCTTCGCAGTCAGGCGCGCTAACTGCTCGGCAGAACTGTTTAGTTTCATAATAAAATTTAAATCATTAAACTAGTTTGCAAGCATTAGTATTTAAGTTATGAAAATTGAATTGAATGTAGGGTTTGTTACAAGATCCACGAAAGGACATGCTGCCCCAAACTGTTTTAAAACAACCTAAAAGTTAAATGCATATTATAAATTTTTCTTACTTAAAACATATTGAATTTATAAAAGCACACGACGAAATAGACGTATTCAAAAGTTAATAAAATTGTAAATAGGAGAAAACGGTTAAATACAGTATAAAAGACGTAAATTGCGTGTATGAACACAAAAGTGATTGGATGATGGGAGTCACCTAACAAATCTTCCAGAGTTAAAATAGAACTACCGAAAAAGGTAAGAAGATGACGGTTAAAACATGGGCAAATGAATAAAATATAATGAACTGCATTGGGGAGGAGGTTCAACCAAGTGTGGCCGCATTACAAGATAAATATTAAAATCTGTTTTTGTCGAGTGCAATTTGTTATAAATTTTAAGATCCCATTGTTGTTGAAATAGAGATGTGATAAACTAGAATATAAGGTTTTGTGTCCGAGAAAAATATAAGAGTTAAAACAGCAGATCGTGCAGCCGTATCAGCCAATTCGTTCCCCTGTATAGCGATGAGACTTGGAACCCAACAGAATAAAATATGAATTCTATTTTTGTGAAAGGTGATTAACAAATGATAAATGAAACATAAAATCGGATGAGTATCACTGCGAAAATTTTCCAACTGGTGCAAAACGCTCATATCGTAGGAGTACGTGCAAGTTATGTCACAGTAAATGCAAGTATTAAGTTATGTATCAGAGAAAATTTTTTTTAAAAGTAGCACATGAGCTTCAAGACTATACTATAAAGCATGTAACTAATTGAAAAAACAATAGAACCCTAATACTAAAGATTGATGCTAGTTTTGATGGAACATATTTTTCTATTATAAACTTCAATTGTTTATCTACAAATAATGAATGAATTACTTAGTTAATGTCTATTTTCACATGTAAGCCCATTCTTTATTGCAATATAGAATCTCGTTTACAAAATTGAATATATTATTGTATCACATCAGGTAATTAAATTTATAACTATTCAGATAATTTTATAATTTGGTATTGGTTAAATCAAAAACATAGTTCACTTTTTCAAAATCTGAAAATGATATTGCTTAAAAATTTTATTTTTTTCAATTTTAGTTTTAGTAAATAGTTTATTTTTTATCTCAGTATATTTATTTTATTAGCTATCATTAATTTAATCTTATCAAAGAAAAGATATTACAAAAATAAGTAAAGACTGATAGCTTTAAAAGAAAAATCTGACAAGAAAAAAACTAACAATATTTTACACATGGATATTTCTTGGACATTCCATGCTGCACCCCCTAATCCGCAGTTAGCAATGTAGACAACAGTAAAACAAATTTCTAATTTATGAGGGATACTTTCCAACCATTCAGCAAACAGCATGAAACAAGATTTTTCTTTTTTCATGAATAAAATTCTACCTCATATATTTCTTAACCTGAATCTATGAATGGAATAAATTTTCTTTTGTAATAAAAAGTTTTTCTATGGTGTGGCTTATTAATAAGAATTCGAATTATTAAAAAAACAGATTTATTTTCTTCTATGCATATGCTTAACACTAATCAGAAAATATGGTCTGATTTAATAGACCTGTCTCGGTAACATTTAAGTGCAAAATTAAATAATTATTTTGCTACATTTTTAACTAACACTAAAATAGGCTTAATTTATTTTATTTAACTGCGTGAAACAATATTCATGTTGTGAAGAAATATAATATATATTTATAGTTTAGCTATTGCAAAAAAAAAAAAAAAGTTTAAAGCTTTCCATCATTCCTTGGTGAAAGTGAAAAATTAAGTCCATCGAAAATGGAATGAATTCTTAATAGTTTTAATTCACAAAGAAAACAATCAACTTAGTGTGGGTGTGCAATCAACAAGTGCAGGGAGGAAGAAAGAAATAAAAATTCAACTACATCTGTTCAGATTTTAATAGTTTTAAACAATTTACCCTCCATTAGTTGTAAAATCCAAAGAAAGCCATTATGATATAAAAAATCTTGTGAGTGCAGCCTTAGTTGATGCAGCTGGCAGTTCTCGTATAGAAACAAAAGGCACAATTCTGGACTTCAGCACAATACTAAGAGGTATTTAATAACAGGGTTTCAAGACATGTTTGTTTGAAAGGCAAATAAATGAAATCGAACAGATTTACATTAACAAAGTTGCAAATTTTGATTGCCAGGAGACAATGAAAACAAATGTCTTACACAAGTTTAAAAACTCTAATGATTCTTATGCTTTTCAGGGTTGTTTCCAATTCTGAGGGACAGCAAAAAACAACATACTGACATGAAATATTGCAACAGAAATTAATAATTCAGTTATACACCCAAGAGCTAAAACAACTTTTTTTACGTGTTATGTTCTGGAAGACAATGTGTTCTAAATTAAATTTGGCACATATTATTGCTATATAGTATTTATATCATGTTTATCTGTAGTATATCTCAAAATTTTAAAGAAAATAATTGGAATTGTATGTTTTTATTATGTTAGTGAGTTTAAAATTTACTGTTCCCTTTTTTTTCATTTGCCAAAAAATTTAAAAATTCTTTTTTAACGTGACTTAAATTGTCAAATTTTATTGTCTATTAACAGCAATTGCATCAACTATCCATAAATAAATTTTAAATGCTTACATTTCTTTGTATTAAAAGAAAACCAAATTCCTCAATGGAAATTGTTCAGTATATCTTACTATATTTCTTTTCAAATGAAAGTAATGCTGCAATTTAAGTAAAACGCTTATTTTCAAAAAAAAAAAAAACTTATTCAGTGATAGAATTACTTACAGTTAACATGTATTAACAAGATTGAAAACTCAATCAAAAGCTTAATTGACTGCTAAACAAAGCAATAAATTATCTTATTTTGGATAATCATAATTTCTGATGATCAGATATGACCTTTATTCTGTCCACCCCAATTAAAGATGGTGCACTTTTTTTTTTTATTAGTGGCATTCTCATTTATTGTTAAATATATTGATATCATTTCCCCATTTAATTCTGCATTACTAACTTTAAAGTAGTCCATAAAATATAAAGTAATACCAAAGCTAATTTAATATATGTTTTTCCCCTTGTGATATTGGGCCAGTTCTCTGACTAGGGAGTTTCTGAAGCTCGCTCCAAGATGTTTTGACAATAACGTTCAAAAACATACAAAGGGTTTCGTTGATTTTAATATGAAGAGAAAAGTATAAATATTCTAGCCTTCTCTTTTTGTTATAAACAAACAATTGTGTGTTGAATTAAAATGTTTTGAAAACAATCTTTTCAAATACAAAAAAAAAAAAAATCCAAAGCTGCACTTATACTGTAACTTTTTCATCAAAATAAAAATTAATATGAAATATATTTTTAGAAATTTGAGAATTTGATTGGTCCATTTTCAACAGAATGATCAAACCAGATTCAAATCGTTAATTGTATTTTATTATTCTTGAGAATTTAATTTTTGTAATAGAATTATTTAAAATATTGATAAAAGAATCATTATTAAATAAAGAATGACACCATTTGAAAACCAGGAATTGGTTAGTTCAAAAAAGGCCACGGGCAAAGGATACTTTATTTTTTAAAAGCTCCGTGTAGCAGAACTGATCCATTTTTAAGCTCGTTACATTGAATTACATTATTCTGTATTAGTATAGATTAAGGGAATGAATAGTTACAAAGCAAATATAGGATTATGATAACTGCTGTTTAACTAGTTTGCTAAAGAAAAAGTTAAACACTAACATACATGAATTTTTATTTTTAAATAACTTAGAATTGTTTACTTATAATTTAACAGTAAAAAAGTCTATGCTGATGTTGAATATAATGTTACACAACCCAACAGAATGTTCATGTTATTAAAAAAATATATCAAACAAGTTTCATTAAAATATAATTTTAATGTAAATTTTAATAACAAAACCATGTTGAATGCAACATGCTTAAAAATACAATTATTCACCATACTCACAGGGATATTTTCAATATTATTTTATGAAAAAAGTTCTTGATCACATAAAGTTACCCAGTTTTTAATAAAAAATGTTTAGTAGATATTTTACAGATTTAATTATTATTACTTAAAAATTTACCAGTTTTACAATTAAAATTCAATTAGGTGCTGACATTTTTTTTTCAAACTCAATCATTTCAATGGCAAAATGTATTTGCATCACAAACATTCATACAGCTAGATTAATAAATCATTCTAATCAAGACAAAGCTAGAAAAAAAAAACCTTTAATTTTCAAAGTATGAATTAAAAAGTAAAAGTATTGCTTTTAGAGTGTAAATTGTGCCAATAGAATTTAATATTCACAACCCTATGTGATTACATGTTAGTGTAAAATTTCAATATTGCTCAAAATCACTATTTTGCATTACAAAAATGTCCTCATGAAAATCGGCTGAAGTGAAATAGACGTTAAAAGGGGTAAGTTTTATGATTAAAAGTATTACAAAACATATTAAAAATTACTCAAGAACAGCACAGTATTTCTTTCCTTCAATGTTGGAAATTTTTAATAGGATTTAGTTGTAAATTTATTTTAAAATAAAATATAAAAATCATTTATTATTTAAAAATATTATCAGACAAATAAATGATGAAGTTACAGTAGACTCTTGATTAACTAATATGCTTAGAAATTGCTTTATTTTATTAATCCAAATTTTATGAAAAGTTTTACAAAATATTATAAAAAATGTAAAATTATTAGCATAACAGAATATTAATTTAATTAATATGAAAGTGAATAAATATACATTTTTAAGATTTTTCAGTTGTACAATTAAAAAAACATAGAAATGTAGCTTGTCATTCTGTTTTTAAGTTTATCATCCATTACACGAATTTAAAAAACCAAATATCTCAATATTATTTCAGGAAGAGAACTTTAAAATTCCTGCTCTAAGTAATGAAGAAACTTTTGTATTACTATTGGGTTACTGTTTCCTACTTCTATCTTTTTGCATTACTGTGATATAACAGTTTCCATCTTTCCAAGGATGGGAGCAATTCAAATAATTAACAACTCCTTTTGACTCCAATTTATACTGAGTCTACTGTAGTTCATCTATGAATAGTATTATTTCAGTTTAAGTTATTACTTATCAAATTGATTCATTCATTAGAATTAAAAATATGATTTTCAAATAAAAAACAGTCTCCTGGCAGAAAAAATTAACATAAAACATCAGCTAAACAATTGAGAAGTTTAATATAACATTAGACACATCAGAAAGATGTGCTATAAACAGAAAGTTAGTGTATTTTTGATCAGAGCATACATATGCTTTGTGTTAACATATATTTTTTTGTACAAAATGGTGAAAAGCTCATAAGGCCACTGTACACTCTATATAAAAAGGTATGGATACCACAGTTAAATGGTAAGCAACCTTTAATGAGAAATAAACTATAAAAAAAAAAAAAAAAATCTAGAGTAAGCCAGATGAGTCCAATATAACAAGTTGGTCTCTTTATCTATATACATAACAATAAGAATTACATTCAGCAACTTGTATGCAGTTTTCTCATGAAGATGATAAAAATTTCCCTTAATTAAAGGACAGAATTATTATTTTTTTTTAACAATATAGCACCTTATTCTCTATTAGAAGAATTTTATTTAAAGTTGGCTGACAGCCATATACACTTAAATAAGTTGCATGTGTATAACATAATTTTCTTTTGTTGTTAGATCTTCATACACTAAATAAAATGCTATTTTTCATATTGTATTTCAAAGTTATCAGAATAATGATTGCACAATTGGTATTTAAAAAAAAAAAAAACATAAAATGAGAAAACCATAAGAAAATAATATGTATCATCCAAGTCAAAACCATCATTCATAAGAAAATTCATACAAATTCCACAAATGTTGCAATTGAAAATATATACAGAGTAGTCATTCGCTTTTTTTAGTCCACTTTTTATAAACACGTGGATACAAGTTATTTATGCAAAAACTATAACTGTACAACACTAGGAAACTTTTGACATTTATTATTCACAGAAATAAGGCAACAGTCAAATTTAGACTTTAAATCAGGACATGTAACAAATTAAAAAACAGCTGGCACGGATAAAAATATTATTTTGTGTTTAGTACAAAGACATTTGTACGTAAACTGCTATATTACAATTTATAAAATTAAATCATTTTTACCCTAGCTACAAGGTTATGTTTAACAAAAGCAAACTTCTCATTCTTTTTTAAACATTCTAATGCAACTGAACAAAAATCAGACAGAAAACCATGCAGCAAAATAGATTCTGCAGAGGAAAAAAAGATTATACTCCAATAATTTATGGATTAATATGTCATAAATAGACAAAATCAAATCATTTATATATAAGCTACAAGGCAGTGTTTAACAAAATCTTATTCCTTTCTAACCCTCCAAAATGTAATTGAGCACAGCAAAAGACACACAATTTTAGATGTTTTATGCCGGTACAAGAAAAAACTTTGCTGTGATTTATTTGTATAAAGCAATGGGACTTGTATTCTCCATTCAAAATCATGATAACTAAAAATCAAATGAAAAATGTAACAGCAGTAGCAGGAAGAAAGAATCATATAATGTTGCATCTGAATTTAGCCAACTAATAATTTTTTGTTCAGCCTAATTGATATTTTGAAGATCTAGTTAAACCCATAACTGATTTGATACTTGAATGAATTTGTAAAAAATTCTCATCAAATAGCAATATTTCTATTTATGCACCAGTTTTCTGTGCATAAAAATCAAAGATATTATACCCCAAACTCAGTATGGGGTTGGGAGTAAAGAAAGGGCTTATTTTATTTTACTATTATCTGTGCCAGCTATCTTGAAACCCTAATGATTTTTGAGCATAGTGTGAAGACTCACATAACACAATTTTAATAGTAATGACTACTTTGAAAGCTTTATCATACAAATATATCATATAATCAACAAATCTACATAAAAGCTCACAAAATTTGATGAGAAAAAAAAATACTTCGCCCCACCCATCCTATTAACTTCCCCTTTCTCAATCAGCAAAAATGGCAGTCCTACAATTGAATTACAGTATTGCTTGTTTTTTATTACAGAAACCAGTCATCACAACTGGTTTGAAAGGGGATAACAAAGTTGATATGCAGAGTTGCACTTCATTAAAGTGATTTCTTTACACTTCTCCAATTCTCGTATTTATCAGTTTTGGAAGTGTAGCAAAAAATGAATAGTGTACACATACTATATATGTGAAGCATTCATGGCAGGTAGATGGCCTCCACTGTTTGACAATACATATCACTCAGGCCTATAGCTTTTATCACCATGGCAACAAACAGAAATCATTTAATGACTTCTTCACTTCAAGTATTAACAAAAGGGAAGACATGAAACTACTGAAAAACTCATGTTTTTAATCAGTGTGCTCTTAAACACTTAATGTGAAGAATTTAGCAAGCAATAAAAACGATTGCATATAAATAAAAACAACTTTACAAAAAGTTTATCATAATAAAACTAACAAGTAGCAGATAGTTGAACTTTAAAAAAGCTTTTATCTGCTGCAGATAGTTGTACTTTAAAAAAAGCTTCAAACTGCTGCTGATAGTTGCACTTTAAAAAGCTTATTCGTTCTCATATAAAAAGTTTTTTTTTTTTTTTTTTTTTTTTTTTTAAATGATAAAAAACAAATTGATTGACTATTTTCTTCATTTAACCAGCATTCTAAATGTCATAAATACAAAATAGTAAATATTTTCCAGGTTATAAGAAAAGCATTAAACAATTTTTTTTCATTTATTTCAGGACTTATATTTTATGTACAAATGATATATCAAATGGAATGAAACTGGACAAAAGCAAGGCACAATATGTGATATTCAATAATAGCAAGAGTCTTATTAACTAATTCCATTCCCCTGAAATTACTAATAAAAATCAAGCTACAAATAAACGACATACACTTATGTAAACTTAGGAGTTTAAAAAATAATAATAATTAAAATGCATTAGACTCTAAATAGACAGCAACAATAAAAAATAAGAAGATATTTCTAAAACATCCAAAGTTGAAGTTTATAAATAAAAATCATGCAATGAGAAGAAAATCGAACCTTAAAATATTGAAACAATAAACAACACATGAATCAAAGGCTAAAAAGTTGCTCACCTACATAATTACCTTGAAAAAAAATTAAAAAAAAAAAAAAAAACTAATCATTATCCTCCTTAAAAACATTACGTTTTGAATGATAAAACTAGGCTTGTCAATCCCAAGAGAAATATTGAGTTGCCACGGCAAATTTGGTCGGCCAAAGACCCTTTTATTTGAATTTCATAATATTTATCACCACTTTAAATCACTCTTTTGATATAGAACAAGTGCTAAGATGGTTGCATCAATCCATTCATATGCTGTAAAGGAGGCGTAATGAAATGTGAACTATTTAGAGTGTTCGGGTGTGGATGTGAGCCCGCTGCATGGTTTGAATTGCGCAAAACAGAGTAGACATCATCCATTTTGCTAAGCTGCTCAAAGAAAGGGATCAAGTCCCGCAGTTCAGTGTCTGACATATCATCGAACCATGAATTCACAGGCACCTGTAATAGATGAAGTTCAATTAACTTGCAGGACTTACTATTTGAACCTTAAAACTTAAAAAGGATAAATAAGTAATTGATATTATTTACAGGTAAAGCTTTAGTTTATTGAGTGTAATATTAATTACAATTACGTAACTAATTCTTCACTGTAGTCCGAAAAACTAAAGTCCTAGATTACCAAGTAAAGCAGCGTCGTTCTTTTCAGTGCCACTTTCGATTTTGACTGGCTGTCGCCGATCACCTGGTTAAACAGTTGCCATTCTGTTGATTGGTTTGTATAGAGAAGTATCATTGTACTCGATCTGTTGTTTCTATTTTCACTTTTCTTTTTTGTTTAATACTTTTAAATTAATAATGACAGGTTATTGTGCATTTAGGTGTTCTACTAAATCAAAATTAGGCTTTAAATTATATAATTTATCAGTTGGAAATTGCAATAAAGAATGACAGAAAATATTGCTACATAAAATTGGCAGTGATAAATGTATTATTACTCATTAATAAAACATAAAATTATTAACGAATCAAATTGAATATCTTTGTACTAATTCAGTAAAGTATATATTTATTTTGTCATTTTATATACCTCACAATCTGACTATTGATAAAATATGACTATTGATTCTTCAATTGATAAAATTTAAATTTTTAAAATTTATTTTTTTAAAAAATATCCAAGAATTATTTATTAAAATAAAATATTTACCATAAATATTATAATTACTCAAATATATCTCAATCATAGTGAATTTATATAAATTGAATAGCTTTAACTAGTTATTTTTGTAATACCTACCAATAAGATAATACTATTAAAGATAAGATTATTGTGTTTTGAAAAATGTGAAATTTTTCTGAAAATACTAATGCTATTCAAGGGAATTTATTGGTTTAATATTTATAATATGTTTTATAGGTACTTTTCCATTTCACTGTCACTGGCGATAAATTTGCCCAATGCAAAGTCACCAATGCAAGTTATAAAAGTAAACTGCTACTTAAAAAAACACAAAAGTAGATATAAATAAAATAGCTGAATTTACTTGTGCCAGGCAAAGGGAAAGTACCACTCTATATTTTCATTGACAAACATATTTTAAATTAATTTAGTATTTTAAAAATTAAACAGCAGTGTTAAAATATTTTTCAATTTCATTATTCGAAATCTAAAATTATAATTAAGACTTCATTTTAAATTTAACTAATTGTGCTTTAAGTCTTCATAACTTTTTATTACAAAAGACCAAATGATAATTGGTATTGATTAGGAAGAAAAAGATTTGAACTACTGAGAAAAAAACTTTTTCTTTGAACACTGGTAATAATGTAATGATTAAATCCTCAAATCGTACCACACTTTGAACCTCGTAAAAAAAACTGTCTGCAAAAAATTTTAGAGTTAAGAAAAAAATGTTATAGGAAATTATGAAAGACGAAATGAGAAAGTGCTAACTTATAAAACATATAATTTTAGAGATTAAAAAAATGTAAAGAATAAATAGTAAATATTTATGTTATCTTCAAGAAATGAAAATATAGATCAATAAATAAAAAGTGGCATTTAAAAATAGAAACTCTGTATTTCTACATTGAGAGTTGCTGTCACCAAGATAGTGGCGCGTCGTTACTGAATCTAGGTATCAAGAACTTTAGGAAAAACTTCACTTTTTCTGTAGTTAACTGTAAATATTTTTTTTTTATAAATAGAGTTAACTAAAACTATATACATATATTTTTTTCAAATGTAGTTAGTGACTACAAGACAACAAACTACTTTTGAAATGCAGTCACGACTTTTAGGAGAAAACTTAATTTACATACCCATGTCCAAAATGATTTTGGATAATAAATTGGTTTATTTAAACATGAAGAATTATTAAGATATATTTATTTATGTTTACATGTGATTGATTGCTGGAAGAAATTACCTTAAATTTTCTTTTCTTCAGTACATATAAGTTAGAAACTAACTTTTGTACACAAAATTTAATTTATAAATTTAAAGAGAGAAAGAATTTTTTCTATCTAATAATTTTTTTCTCTTAAACACAAAAAAGGATATATATATTAAGAAAAAAAAACATTTCTCCATTTCTGCACTTTTCAACCCATCAAAAAAAAGTCTATGGAAAAAAATCTATAAAACAACTGAAAGAAGATTGATGATTAAAACACAGATATTTGCAACAAAATCTCCCTATCTGACGTGCTCAATTAAAAGTATGTTTCGAGATTCAAAAGCTACAATGAACATAATCCAAAAAGAAAGCGCGTTGGAAATTTTTAAAAAATAATTTGGACAATTAAATACGAAAAATATTAAGAAAGGGTAAAATATCATGGTACATTCCTATACAACTGAGAAGAGGAGTGAATGGTTGAGAATTTGCAGTGAAATTATAGTTATGAATTTGTATGAATAGTTCAGAAAAAAAAAATCATAAATCTAAAATATGGATAAAAATTTTTTTATTAAAATTCCAATCACAAAGACCTAAAACTAAATAAGTAACTAAGTACCAATTTTTTTTCTTCAATAATAGTAAGCATTCTTAACTGGAACAAATGACAATTATTTTTCCCTTGGAAACTTTTGAAATAATTTTTGTCACGTATCTACATTTGTTTAAATTTGCATTAACTATACATTTGTTTAAACTTATATGAACTATTTTGTTAACTGCATCTATTTATTATATATGAACTACTTTTGTTAACTGCTCCTGGTTAAAGGGTAATTATACTAGAGTAAGTCATTCACATTCACAACATAAAAGAAAATTTTTAAGAAAGTTTAGTGTAACAAATTAAACTACATACAATAAATAAACATAAAGAAATATTTAAAAAAACAAATAATGGAAATGCAACCTAAGTCATATGTCTATCAGCAAAACTTACTGCATTATCTGGATGGAAGATATAGGAAGCAGGAGAATTATCTACTATGATTACTTTATGAAGATCACGACCTAACCTACCAAGATCCTGAAACAAAACATTAAATAAGAAAAATTTACTTTTATGAAAACACAAAGTTTGTGATATTGGTCATGTGATAGTGGAGTTATACATACCTTTACATAATTTCCTCGATAAAAAACACAAGATTCCCTAAATAATCTTGAACGAAATACACCCCATTTGTCTAAGAGATCAGCAACTGGATCAGCATACTAAAAAAATTAATAAAACACAATTATAAGTAATTGAATAAAAAAACAAAATAATGTAGGACAATATAAAGAGAGCTATTTAAAACTTTTTTAAATCATGTATGTGAAACTTGATGAAAGAAAAATGTTGACATTTCAAAATTATGGGAACTGAATTTTTAAATTCACAAATGGTTCAAGGAACGATAAACCATTAACCAATCCAATCTTTAAAATAAATATTTTTTAGTGAGAACAGTCAGTTTTTTAAAACTTTTTATACTTTTAAACTTTTTATAACTTTTATCATTTATTCATATCTTTTTACTTGCGTTAAGCAGTATATTAAATTGAAATGAATCAACTAATAACTAGAATTATTTATAAATTTTTTTTAAAACAAAATGGTATGGTAAAGTATTTCTCTTATGAATTCAATACTTTAATTCTAAGATAATTTAATTTTGAGGAAATATTTTTTAATAAATGTTGGTTTCATAATAGAAAATATTACATGACATATAAAGATCATAATTACTTTAAAACTTATAATATTTAAACAACTAATTTGAACTTTATTGTCTCATTTTTTTAAATTCTTTATAAATGAACCATTTTATGAATAAATGAAATAAAAAATTGGACTAGAAACTACTGGATAATAATTACAAATACCATGTAATAACAGAATATACTCAGTGCATCTCTATGTGACGACTACTTTTCATGAGTCTAAAAAAAATTAAAAAGAAATTTCATGACAAAAAAAAAGTTTTATTACAACAAATTTGTGTCTCATTACAACAAATTTTAGTTAACGGGCTAAAGATCAGTTTTAGTCTATAACTGTTAAACTAGTAGCAAAAAGATACTTCCAACTAAGAAAAAAAATTTGTAGGGAAAAAAAAACTGAAACTTAGTGTTAAAAAATGTAGTTAAAAAGGAACAAAAATGTAGTCAATAAGGAGCAATGTCCTTTGAGAGTAGTTATCAATGTAGATAAATAGTCAGACAAAAGCAAGACAGAAATAAAGAGCAATAAGCGTAATTTCACGGTTTTACAGAAAACTGTATAATAAATGGTTTATTTTTAACTGACCGAAAGACAAGTTTGCCAAGGGATCCTAAGAGATTTTTCTTTTATTGCCATTACTTTCCCATTGAATTAAATGATATAGAAATTAATTGAAGTTCTTAAAATCTTCTACCAAACTATTTTACTTGCAAAGAGTTTATAAAAAATGAATAACTCTTTGCAATTGTTTCATAAATAACTACTAAGTTGTAACAATCGAAGTAAATGAAATTAAGTTATTAAAATCTGCTACCAAACTATTTTACTTACTTTAGCAAGGCTAGCTGTAAATAGAATGCATTCGTACATTTCTCCCATTTTTTGCAAAAATTCATCTACATAAGGCCTCTTAAGAACATAAACCTACAAAAAATGCATAGGTTAGATAACAAACAGAAACAGTTTTATATCTATGAAGTCAATAAGCTGATTAGCATTTTTAAAAGCTTTACGGTTAAGTAGGTTAAATTAAACTTTTAAATTAAAAATTTTCGCAATTCATACCTAATAGATTATTTTAGTTCAACTAAAAAATAACGAATTAGATTATTTTTTATACAAAAATTTTTTTTAAATACATAATAGTAGTTTTTTCCTAATCATATATAAAAGGATATACAGTGGAATCCCCATTTTACATCCGACTTGTGTTAAAAAACACATGAAGTGGGAAAACATAAAATTGACACAAACTAATAGGAAAATGTGTAATTTTGAATTTTTTTTCTTGTTTTTCAATGGGATTTCAACATCTCTCTAAATACTTACTATTGTTTGTAAGTAAATAAATTTACTTCTAGGTTTACAATCACAAATAAATATTGTTTCAGTCTTTTTGTTTTAAAACTCTTGATAGGTAACATCTTCCCATATGTTTTACTCATCTTACAGCATTTTTATTACTATCATTGGGAGCAGGCATTAAATCAAATATTGAAGGAAATGAAAAGTAATTTTAGATGAATGTTGTAACTAATAATATTGTATTAAAAATATCAGAATTTTAAAAATCATGTGGAAAAAATCTGTAACAGTAACAGCATAAGAAAAAAAAGGATTCATACAGTGTTTTCATTACAGAAAAAAAAAAAATGGGAGAGAATTTCTCACTTTTTCTCAAAAACAGGGTGAGATTTCAAAAAGTTAAGGGAGATTTCTAAAAATTAAAACAACACAAACAGGCTTGGAAATTTTTTTCTTCTTTAATTATAATACATTTTTAACATCTTCTAATTTCTGAACCATTGAATATTTTTGCTTCATCATCATATGGAAAATGTTCTATATCTACTTTTTCATCAGCTATTCTCATTAGGTTGCTGAAATGCTCATCAGTCAATCTGTTACAACATTTTGTTTTAATTCGGTTTTGGGTGCTAAATGACCTTGCAACAGATGCTGAACTATTTGGAATCACTAATTAAATTTGTAGCATTTTGCACACACTTTCCTATCCTCTACATCTGCCAGCATAGGCTTGTGAAGTTTGTTAAGTTATTTCCATGTTCATACTTCTTGTTAGGTCTTCCATCATAGTTTTCACAGACTTCAGCTTTTACAAATTGCTGTAAATTGTTAGTGAGTGAGTTTGGTAATTTATTAACAGCTAAAAATAGGGCTAACTTTAAACAACTTAATATAAAGGACTCATTCCCCCCCCCCCCAACACTCGTCGTAGCTGTTTTCATGTCTTTTTCAAAATGGCAGAAGACGCAATTTTTTCCAAAATTCGAGAGAATCACGCATTTTAAAATTGATTAATAAAGTGCGTCAACTTCTCGCATTTAATGCCAGAAAAGAAAAAATATGTGAGATTCTTGTGTACTCGCACTGTAGTGAAAACACTGATTCATAGTTTCAAAAACTAAATAACTAAATGCGCTATTTTAAATCGAGTCGTTAAGTCAGAATAAAAACATTGGACTTTTATTCACATCATTAGGGCTAAATAAATAAAAAAATTAAATAAAAGTACTGCTACAATGCAATAATTTTGTAACAAATCTAAATTTAAAACAAAATCTTCATTTATAACTGGTGTCATACTATCCTACATTGATCAAAATTCTGCAAAAATTTCATTGGAAAATAAATTTTTTATTTGTGGAAATCTGAATCATAAATCTTCAAATTATCAGAATTCTGCACATTAGCGGTAAAATCACATGCTTATGTTTATCATATAATGCATAATATACACAAAAATAAATTACCTGATGAATAACTCCATCAATTTCCACAGGAACTATGAAATCAGCATTACTAATTGGCTAGAAAATATATATAAAAAGAATTAGCCATAAAAATAATATAAGAGAAAGAAACTCACAAAACGAACTTTTATTCAAATTACAAAAATTTTTATTTAGCAAATGCAAAGATTTATAATTATTCTTGAAAGATAAAAAATAAATATAAATAAATAAATAAATAAATAAATAAATAAAAAAACACATACAAAATTAATGAGCAAGAATTTCAAAAACACTGATTAAGTTTATTTAAATTACAAAATTACTTTTCATAAAAACAATTCAACTGCACTATAAAAAGTTACATCAAGTTGCATTTGAATGCTGGGAGGACTTGAGATTTGCTGTTCTCAATAAGTGCTGTGAGTTGTATTTCAAACCACACTATATAAACATAGTTGTTGTATGCCTTAAAGAATTTCGAATAACTCCAGTCAGAATAACATAAAAATATAATGATTCAAAATAGAATATTGAATTGAAAATCTACATTAACTTGGAAAAAGCCGCAAAAAAATACATTGTTATACAAATAAATAACAGTACATACAGAGTTTGCAAGGTTTTGAACGCAAACTAAACCGAACGAACAAACGCAAACATTGTACTAACACCCACAGTACAAACTTAGTTCTGTGGATTTGGGTCTTTTAAAACAAATTTATTAAAAGATTTTGAATTTAAGCTAGATAGTTTTAGTTCTTAATTAAACTGTCAAAAACTAGATAATGCAACATAGATAATTTTATATGAATACTTAACATTTATGAAAAAAATAACAGACAAACAAATAAAAAAAAGGTGCTATTTTTAATTAGATCTAACCTTTGAAATATATTTTTTTTAAAAAAAGAGGAATACCTTCTTTAAACCCTCTGGTGCTCTTATTAGTGTAATTTTAAAAATGATTACGAGCATTCTTAAAACAAAATATCGAACAATGTTGAAACAGTTTTTAAAAGTACTTTTAAAATAAAATTACTTTTAAATAAAAACGAAAAATTACCTTAAATGAACTATGAACAAGAGTTTCATCAAGGTCGATGACGAGGCACATCTTGTGAGCATCTTGATGTTTGACCTGCGGAAGAAGGTGTTTATCTTGAGGAAGGAAGCCCTTTAAAACAATAAAAAAAAGCAGAGAATTTGAACCTTCGTGTTCTTATTTCAAAATCACTAACCTAACTTTGATTGTCAAGGTATAAACATAATTTTTTTTACAATACAACCTAAACTATAATTGAGAGAAAAATATATTTAAACTTAAAAATAATAAAACTATCGTGAGATGTCAAAATTAAAAACTTATAAAAAAAGTACTAAGGAAATATTTAAAACACATCAATAAACATTACTGTTTTAACATAATTCACTGTGAAACTATATACGATTCTCCAAAACAAGGTACCCAAATGAGGCAATTGCAACTGAAGAAAAATCTGGTCTTGTTTATTTTTATAAGATTAAGTTTTAAAAAAAAGCCAAGGTGGAAACTTTCTGGTTCCTCCTAGTTAAATGGAGATCCCCCCCCCCCATAAATAAAAAAAAAACTATTATCACAGTACCAATTTTAGGTTCCTTTTAGAAAAAAGGAATTTTAAAAGTTGCTACTTTTCTGTAAGAAAGGGATCTCACCTAACCTAAAATTTATTGTGAATCATGAATTTATTGACATTAACAAGTCTTGTTTATTCTTTGTAAGAATTGTTACATTTTCAACTAGGTGACATAAAAATTCCTTCAACAATGAGAAGAATTTCATTAAAAGTCACAACTAGCAAGTTTTTGATTTGATAGCAGAAACTATGTTTTAAACTGCCAGTTAAAAAACTTTTTGACAGACGACTACCCTGAAATATTAAATTTTTTAATAGTTAAAAACAGTATGCCTTATGCTGCAATTTTACTATTTACCACATGCTATTAACTACTTCTTGAATAATGAAGTAAATCATGTTTTTTTAATCATAATTTGAAAAGTAATTTTTTTAAAAAAGAATAATTGTTTTTAACTTATTAATATGCATAACAATTGGAACAGTTATTTAAGGTGCACACAAAACAGCCTTTGATTCTTACACTCATTATTATATAATATTTATGTATGTGAAATATGAATCTAAAATTATTTAAGTTACTATATTTCAGTTAATTTTTCCACATAAAACTTAAAAATATAGTTTTATTATTGTTCCAAAAGAGCGCACATACTACAAAACTGATAAATCAATTGCAGTGAAACATAAAATTTAAAATAATCTTAAAATCAAAAGTAAATGCCATGTGAAAGTTTACCTTAGATGATCTAGTGCTAGATTTAACGTCTTGGTTACTTTCAGAATGGATTGGTGGGTTTGGTCTCTTCGATTTTGCACCAAAGCAACAGAGTAGAGTATTGAGGAAGCCTTTATGTCTGGGTTTTTTCACAGACGTTAAAGCTAAAATAAAGAAAAACATTATATTTAGCCCTACAAAATTAAGAATCTTAAACCTATCAATGATTAGCTTTGACATGAAATAAAGAACATTAAAACCCAAATACTTTTCAATTGATTTGTTTAATTTCCCACTGCCCTAGATAAAAGGCTAAAAATATTATTTTTGAAAGCATTTGTAGTGCTCAAATAAAGGTTTTTAGAATTTTTTTTTAGCAATAGAAAGGGACCTATTAAATTCTTGCAGATGCAGATAAAAACAAACGTTTGTTAATATCTGGAATAACATTAATTGAGTTTTAAATTACGCAATAATCACTTTACAATAAAATATTTTTTAAATCAAAATGTATGCAAAATCAGCAATAAATGATCATTACTATTTACTTATGCAAAATTCCAGTTTACATGAGAGAGTCAGTATTTATAAATAAGAAAATTGAGAACCACAATAGGTTACATTTTTCAAATTAATATTTCAAAAAATTCAAAATAATCTTAAATGGAAAATCTGAAAAATTTCTAGGAGCTAACAAAAATGTTAAAGAATGGAAAGTAGCATTAAATCTAACTAAAATATTATTACACCAGCTATGATTAGTTTCGCACTTTTATGCTGACAAACCAGTAGTATATTATGCAATTTACTAAGAATCAAAATTCTCTTTATTTAAGGACTATAAATTTTTTCTTTCTTTAACTTTTCAAAATTAGAGCCAAATGTTCTATGACGATTTTTTATCACAATTAAGGGGTCACAGTACCCAAAAAATGACCAAACTATCGAATTTTTTTTTATTGCTTATAATAAAACTTCAAACTGTTTCAAATGCACTGAAAAAAACATCTCTCTATCTACATTTTTAAAAAAGTTATGAATGATTTTAGATAGTCCTAATACAGAAACTTGCTTAGCAGACAGACTTTAAAGTGCCTTTTCTCATAGATGATAATTTTGTGTTTTAATCTTAGTTAAATCCCTAAGGAACTTTTTCTATTTAAGATAAAACTTTGAAGTAAACTTTTTTATCTTAAGTATAATACACTTATTTAAACTGTGCATGGAATAAGCATTTTAGGAGATATTACAATTTTTACAGCATAATATAAGTACCTAACAGGAATTTTTAACCTTTTTTTTCCTACTTTTTTGCAAAATAATCTATAAAAAATATTCTAATTGATGTATCAACAAATGAATGCACAAAATTATTAAGATGTATATTCTAAGCAAGAAGAAAATTTTTTTTTTTGAAAATATGTTAAAATAAAAAAGCCTTAGGGATTTAAAAATTGTGAATTTTTTCAATTTTTTTGAAAATTTTAAAAAAGTTAAACAGTTTAATTATGTTTTGAAGATAAATTATTGATTATAAGTTAAATGAGCATGTAAAGCATCCACAAAATGAATGATTATACCTTTATTTAAAAAAATTGTTGTGAAGGTACTGTGACCCCTTAAACCAAAATTTAAGTAATAGGTTGTCTCAGAATGATGTCTGATGTCATTAGGACACAACCAATCACAGCAATTTTTTATTGCTCAGCCAGTTAATATTTTATCATTTATTACAAGTGAAACACGTTTCAGTGATTATAGTTTTGAAATATTTAAAAAAAAATTAATGTTACCCAAATAAAGTAAAAAGTTTTAATAAGTTTTAGCTGTTTGACTAAATTTCACAAATGCAATTGTTTATTAAAATTTCATAATAAATAAATAAAAAAAAAGAACTGAAAAATTTTGATCTAATGTGTTGTTACAAATATAATATATAGCTTTAAAGTGAAACACGCGATGATTTAAGACATTTGAAGAAAAAATAATAAATAAAAAATGAAGTTATGAAAATAGTTTTATTAGTTAATAACTTAATTCCACTAATTTAAGAATTACAATTTTTAAGGCAAATAATAAAAATGCTTATAACTAGCAAATCTTGAGTTAATGTGTTTCGCTTGTAAGTCGACAATATTTTATTATTTTCAAACAAAATAAAAATTAAGAGAACTCAGACTTCTTTCCTTCTAGTACTGTTTAGACGATAAGACATTATTAAATCCTCCCTCCACGCGATACCGAAACAGAAACTGCAGATTACATATTCAAACATATAAGGAAAACCTGTTTCAGTAACCACTGAATGTGCTATTCATGTGTTGGACAAAAACTCAACACGTGCGGCTAGACAGGTTCTGCTTTATGCTGGAGGGTGAAATTAAAAGCTGTTCTAGTGTCACAGCCATGGGCAAAGCTCGATTCCAATTTGAGTTAAAAATAAATCCAACGAATGGGATTTGGAGAATTATAAAAATGTAACGTTTCGTTTTTCACTGGACTCAAACGAATGTAAACAAGAGACTCAAAATAAAAATTGTTTTATACGGGTCACGTGAAATTCCAGCATCTATTTATTACGTCATAAAATTTCTCTTTTGTCATAAAAATACGATTCTACTTTATTAAAGTTTTATTAAAAGTGGGGTTAAGATTTTTTAGGATAAACCATAATAATTTATAAGGTAAAGTGCACAATCGCTCCATATTTCATAAGTGGGATTCGTTTTTCAAATATAAACACTCTTCAGAAATATAGTCAAGAAATTTTTTTTTATGACGGGTCAGTTAGGACCTTAATTTCTATTTAAAAGACCATAATAAGCTTTTAATAATGTTTTCTATCAAATATCAGAAAATAAGTAAAATAAAACATGGAATAATTTAAAACTAATTTTATAATAAAAATATAAGCATCAACAATTGCCGGCAGCGCAAATCTTTCAGAACACCATGAACACATTGATTTAATCTTATTTTGATATTTAAAGTAATAGAGACTGGAATATCAAAAACAATAATCAGGGGTCTGTCCAGACATTTTGTGAAAGGTCCGTTTAAATTGTGAAAAAATTACCCGTAATTTGTGAATATAAAATAAATGTTAAGTTACATTCTTTAAACTAGGGTCCGCTTTTGTGAATTTGTGAAAATAGGGTCCGTTATTGCAAAAAAAAACTTTTTTGAGGAGTTTTTCAATTGTAAAAGACATACAAGATTATACTCAACACTGTAAAATTATAATTAAAAAAATTAAATTTTAAAAAATAAACAGAAAATGCAGCTACTAAATTAGCGATACAACAAATATTTGGTATTTAGCCTATACTGCTGAACGCAGAATATTCATTTCGGACGAATAATGGAAGAAGCTTCTACCGAACACAAAACTTAGTTCGCTTGCATTCGTCTTTCTTTCCCCCCACCCTCTGGGAAGGGTTCATTCGATTAACCAAACAATAATGAATATAAACAAATTTGTGAAGGGTCCGATTAAAGGATACATTATTTTGTGAAGGGTCCGTTTTTAAGTTAAAATATTTTGTGAAGGGTCCTTTTTTAAGAAAAGATAATTTTGTGAAGGGTCCGTTAACGGACACAAATTTCTTCTAAACAGACCCCTGATAATGATTTGTGAAAATTATTCGATTTGTAATTTTACTTAAAATGAAATAGCGTTTTCACCAATTTCCTTACTTCAGAATGAAGATTATTTTTTATTGCAGACCTACTTAAATTTTGTGCAATATGAAAATTAAGCAAAAGTGTTTTGAAAGATTTATAGTTGAAGTACAGTTAGATGGCTATGGAACAATTTTCTGCAAAAATATCAATACTTCAGAAAAGGTTGTGGCATTTAAAAGGGACTGAAGCCAATCAAAGACGTTATTTATTTCTATGAAAGAAAAATATATGTAAATAAAAAAATATATATTCTAGATCGGGGTTCCCAGAATTTTTACTTTTTTCCCTTTAATCAGCAATAATTTTTGAAACCTTTTATTTATATTTAGATACAATAATCGATTATTTAATTAATATTTCGGTTGCCTTTATGGAATTTTTTAAAGTAAAATGACAATGAAAAGAAAATTGCAATTACTTTTGTAAAGAATATTTTTTCTTATAACAATATCTTGAATAAGTTAAGAAAAATTGCATTACAATTTTCTAATCAAAATAAAATTACTAAATTCGTTAATAAGGAAAATATAATTATAATTAACTATTAACAGCATAATAGAAATAATAATTACTAGCAATTCTTTTTAACTATAGTTTCAAAGGAAAATTATAATTGTTTCATTTTCAGCATACGTTTATACACCAATGGTACACAAATTCAGAACTAGAAACTGTCGAGCAAAAACCCTAATTTAAGAATATTAATGATAAAACGATGAAAGAATTTCATTCATGTTATTAATATTTTTCAAAGTCTTTTATAGGTTAGTACACTTAAAATTGTCTTTATATTATTTTTTAAAAAGGTTGGGTTGCCGATAGAAAGTCGGTCACTAACTGTTCCCAAAAAAATTAGGTACCGTTGTTTTAGATAAACGAGTATGGGTATTTTTTCAGTCTCACATTTTCAAAGACTTTTCATTCATCTATAAATAAAAAGAATGATATTTTAGTGTCCAACAGCAGTCTCGCACATCAATTAAATCGCTTACCACACACAACTGAAAATATCTCGCATCAAATTTCGAATCTTAAAATCTTGGACGAAGTAAGAGATGAACTTAATGTCTTTTTTCAAGATATCCTCTTATTTTTAAATGATGCCCTTCGCGGTGAGGAGATAAATTTGGCAGAAGAACAAAAATAAAAACACGGAAACAGCATCATTTGACGTGAACGCTATCATAGAGAAAGCATGACAGTCATAATTATTATATGTACTCGCTCGAAATTTCAACTAGTTTTAATTTGAATCACCGAAAACGATGTTCAACAATCAGACGATAAAATTTGAATATTGATCTGAGTTGAGAAATGTTCGATTTCGATTGTAGACTTTTCTGGGAGTATGACTTCGGAAATTTTCATCAAAATTTGAAACACTGAAATTTTCTCCAAAGCATAAGGAAATATTGATATTATTACAAAGTAAATGTTAATTTGAAACTATATGTTATAACATAACAGTTGAAGAAATAAATCATAAAAAATGCATTTAAAATATAAAATATAGTACGAGAAGAAAATAAGCATACGCACACTATCAAAACATACATTAACATCACAAGAAAATTTAGTGCAGATAAATAAACAAAGAAACTATGATACATTAAATTAATTTGCCCCATTTTCTAAACGAACTTTTAACAACCCGTTTATAGAGCGGATTCATTCATACATCCACAGACCGTAATTTGGACTTGAACCAGAGAACGATCAACCTTCACAATCCAGTACCCCTATACTCCCAGAGGTATGATTTGTTATGGGAATAATGGAGAACTTTGTCACCTGACAGATTTAACGTGCACCACTCACTATTTACTACAAGGGAAGTCTTTGGTCGACGGGGATCGAACTTACGACCTCTTGGATATGGGCCCAACGTCCTACCAACAAGGCTATCTCGGCCCATTATAGGTTTAAGAGCCATTAGTGATAAAATAGACCATAATCTCAAAAACATTCAAGTTTAATAAATTAATTTTATAAATCGCAATTTAAAAATTAGTCACAATACTCAATTAAATTTTTGTACATACAAAATTATAAATATTTGACTGATTACATATTTTTCATTAGACCACTACGTTAATCTATAGAACATAACTTTAATAACCGGAGTGGAGCAAATTTTTTCGAATCCTACAAAATAGTTTTGTTACGAACAAATCTGATGCAAAAGGTAAAAAACGAACAAATAAAACGTGGAACCAAAATTTTTACGAGATAAGTCAAATTGATGCAGACGAGTAAAAAATAAAAAGCAGAGAAAACTACGTTTCTTTTCTTCTTTTTTTTAAAGAAAACAATAACTAGTTTATTTGTCACGCGTTTTCTTTTTTCATTGACAAGTTGAACCCGAAATATAAACAATCTGATGACATTTTGTTGGTGAGGCTCGTCAAGGTCAAAAAGGTGTATCCGACGTCTGAGTTGTTAACTATATTTTGTCGCTTTACTACTGCATGGTATAAATCACATATCACCCATCCAAATCTTTCATTATTTAAAGAGCGAAGGAGGTTTATTGACAAGATAAATGGTAAAAAGAAAATATTTCGCTGAATGAGTCGATCAAAACAAAGGAGTAGCCAATAGCAGATTAAATCGATTCTTTATTTAGAAACTGGGAAAATGTTCAGAATAGAATTTGTACCTATCGAATCAATAATAGAATTATTTTTAGTAGTCAAGGGTAACACATTTATGAATTTGTAAGTAGTATTACGCGACAATAGCACATATTCGACTTTAATTTTAGCACCAGGGATGGTTCACCTTTTGGGGAAGCATGTCACTTCCAAATTTTTCAACATGCGCAAGAAAATAAAAATGGGTGGAAAAAGTGTATTTTAGAATATTTTTTATTAGAAAGTTAATTTGGATTTTTGTTTGTTTGTTTTAAAGATTTTTCAACGTTAGTGTTTACTTATTTTCTCGGTGCTAGCCTAAAAATAATTATAAGCAATTCGTTTCGAAAGTTACGTTTAAGGCTAAATACGAAAGAGATTTCTCACAAAATGGAGAAAAAGGGACATTAATAAAATTGAGGATAAATAAAAATTATTATCTCAAAAATCCAAACTAAGATCATCAATCTGTTTGCTTGTTATTGACTCTAAAAGCAAAACTTGTTTTCTTAGTAATAATAAAAATTAATCTTCACGGTAAAGAATGTTTTTTTCTTCTTTTTTTTTAATTTTTTACTTCTTTGTCAACCGAACAGCTCAGCCGAAATAAATTACTTTCTCATCTGAAACATATGTTTGCTTAGATATAATTACAGAGTAAAGTCACTTCAAATAAAATTAAAGTAAAGTGAGAGTCAAATCATTTTCAAATAAAATTAAATGCATTTTCGAATTTTTTATGATTACAGCTTTACGTAGCCGCAACGAGTATAAGAAATTAACGATTTTTAAAAAAATAATAATAAAGTTTTTTATTTTATTTCAATCAGATCTTTTTAATTTTTTTTTCAATTGTTAACTTTTATTACTATTTTCCATAATTTCTCAAATTTTTTATCGAATTTAATTTATTATTTCTTAAAATTTATACATGTAATTTTTATAGATGAAAAAGAAAATATTATTAAGTCATTTATAATTGAAAAGAACTGAACTAAAAAAAAAAAAAATATTTTTCTTTCCTTAGGCTATCTAAAAAAAATTTAGGTAAAAAAAAAAAAAAATTGCATATTCCTGCCTAGGTTGGACAAATAAACAACCCTTTGGAATAAGTCATTTTCATTTGTTAAAAAATCTAGTTTCCCCCCCCCCTTCCTTTTTCCTAAATTGTTTACCACTTAAACAAGCTTTAGGAGTATCTAAGCCACATTATGGGGCTGTTATGGATAAAGGAATTTTTTTTTATATATTGCTGTGACAGTAGAAATATCAATTATTTTTTTAAACAGAGGACATTTACGCTTTTTTTCCGATTAAATTTACGCATGAATAGATTTATATATATATTTTTTTTCCCAATGCAACTTCAAGATTTTAACCTTGACTGGCCTTGTGTCTCTGTGCTCTACTGTTGCGGAGACAATGGAAGAGGACACTTTTGACAGTTCTGTAACAAATTGCGCATTTTACATAATGCTGCATTGCTTCTCTGGTTTTATGGTATTCCTTTCTCGCTCTGTAATATGAGCTTTGGATATTTTTCTTCATGCTGAACACGAGGCGCACTATTGTTTTTGTTTTGAGAAAAATGCCATTAAAGTAAAGCTCAAGATGCTTTCGGACATTTTAGTGTGCATTCTATGTCATTTTAGCTTTGTGCTGTCTTTTTTTTTTTTAACTCTTTTTATTGGGTGTTCTCGATGTTATTGGCATGTCGAGAATTTCGTTGTGAAAAATGTGACGGCTTTATGTATTTCTATTCTTTTTGTCGTGTTGTGTGCATACATCGAAATGTTATCAATGTATATGCTTAGCTTCTGTTAAAAATTGAAAATTAATGTATCGAAGATATTTAGTATTAAAACTTAAAATTCTGCACTTTTACATATGTATGTTCTGTGCAGTGAAGTTACTACAAAATAATCTTGATGCTCTACAAAGC
This sequence comes from Parasteatoda lunata, assembly GCA_949128135.1. NCBI lineage: Eukaryota > Metazoa > Arthropoda > Arachnida > Araneae > Theridiidae > Parasteatoda > Parasteatoda lunata. The sequence goes on from OX421975.1 coordinate 88,882,196, forward strand.
ATGCGTTGAACAACGTACGTAAATGTGTTTGATTCTATGTGTAAGTTTTAAATATCACCAATGTCACGACCGCTTACGTATGAGTAATGCTAGTAACATTTTTTAAGTCGTTTAAATTTGAAACTAAATAAACGAGCTATTTGATAATATGCTCACAAGAATTGCATTGCAGCAGCAACAGATGTACGTGCAACCAGGATTTTATTATATAGAAGGCCTTAAAAACTAAAAAATGCGATTTAAATCACTTGATTTTTTTTTTTTTTTTTTCTTTTTAAGTCATTGATTTTAACCAACTGCGATTATTTTTTAAAGGTCAGGTTATTTTTTATTCAGGGGCCTGTCCAGACATTTTGTGAAAGGTTCGTTTCTGTAAAATTGCGAAAAAATTACTCGTAATTTGTGAATATAAAATAAACGTTAAGTCACATTCTTTCAACCAGGGTCCGCTTTTGTGAATTTGTGCAAATAAGGTCCACTATTGCAAAAAAACTTTTTCAATGAGTTTTTAAATTGTAAAGACATACAAGATTATGCTCAACACTGTAAAATTATAATTAAAAAAATTAAATTTTAAAAAATAAACAGCAATTGCAGCTACTAAATTAGCGATGCAACATATAAATAGTATAGGCTAAATACCAAATACTATTTATATGATGCATCGCTAATTTAGTAGCTGCAACCAATAACATCGAGAACACCTAATAAAAAGAGTTAAAAAAAAAAAAAAAAAAAAAAAGACAGCACAAAGCTAAAATGACATAGAATGCACACTAAAATGTCCGAAAGCATCTTGAGCTTTGCTTTAATGGCATTTTTCTCAAAACAAAAACAATAGTGCACCTCGTGTTCAGCATGAAGAAAAATTATTACAGAGCGAGAAAGGAATACCATAAAACCAGAGAAGCAATGCAGCATTATGTAAAATGCGCAATTTGTTACAGAACTGTCAAAAGTGTCCTCTTCCATTGTCTCCGCAACAGTAGAGCACAGAGACACAAGGCCAGTCAAGGTTAAAATCTTGAAGTTGCATTGGAAAAAATATATATATATAAATCTACTCAAGCGTAAATTTAATCGGAAAAAAAGCGTAAATGTCCTCTGTTTAAAAAAATAATTGATATTTCTACAGTCACAACAATATATAAAAAAAATTCCTTTATCCATAACAGCCCCATAATGTGGCTTAGATACTCCTAAAGCTTGTTTAAGTGGTAAACAATTTAGGAAAAAGGAAGGAAAAAAACTCTAGATTTTTTAACAAATGAAAATGACTTATTCGAAAGGGTTGAGTTTATTTGTCCAACCTAGACATGAATATGCATATTTTTTTTTTAGATAGGCTAAGGAAAGAAAAATAATTTTTTTTAGTACAGTTCTTTTCAATTATAAATGACTTTATTTTCTTTTTCATCTATAAAAATTACATGTATAAATTTTAAGAAATAATAAATTAAATTCGATAAAAATTTTAAAAAAAAATTATAGAAAATAGTAATAAAAGTTAACAATTGAAAAAAAAAAACTATTTCATTAAATAAAAAGTTTATAAAATTTTAATGTCATCAAAAAATTAAAGTAACTTTCTTTCGATTCTACTAATTTCAAAACCTAATTTTTGTTGGCCAGTGTTAGGTACAATATAAGAGATGTACTAAATGAAAAATATGGTCACCATATTTAGGCAAAATTATTAGCTGAAAGCTTAGAGCTCCTTGGCGTTTACGCAATATTTCAAATTGCAAAATATTTCGTTAACCCGCAAAAGATAATTCTAAATAAAGAAAATTATTTTTACTTGACTGAAGCGGAAAAATTTATTTTAAATGTTTTTAAAAAACATTTAACCAATTTGGTTTAAATTTTAGATTTGGTCATTTAATGTTTTCTTTTTATTCCTTCGTAGAATTAACATTTAACTTTTTTTTAAAAAATGGAAAACACTTCAAAAAGTGTTCAATTCTAATTTACATTCTATAAACAATTAGAATTGAATACTTTTGAAGTGCTGCATAATGTAAATATAAGCTAATGTTTTTTTTTTTTTTTTTGTACTTATTTTATGAATACATAAAGATAAGAAAAATTTCATGTAGATAGATTTCCGCCTGTGACTTTAAATAAACAGTCAAACCTGCTTATCTAAAAATTACCCGTTGTGTGCTAATAAAAGCTCAAATCTATAGAACGCAATGTATTAGATTTAAAGAGTTTCATGTAACCATGCTTTAAAAGAAAATTTAAAATTTATTTAATCTAAAAACGTTGGAACAAGTTTATGTACAGCAATGGAAGACTATCTTTTTTATTATTATTAAGTTCTAAGGGGCAAAAAATGTTATTTATGACAATAAATGTTAATTTTTTTTTTCTCAATATTTTTGATCACTCTTTTTTTTTTACGTCACAAAATGTACTTTGTAATAATATCAATATTTTCTTATGCTTTGGAGAAAATTTCAGTATTTCAGTCATACTCCCAGTCCCATACAAAAGTCCACACTTCACTACAGCCCCTATCCTTTATCAAATATCACCCCTACTACATTAAACAAAAATATACTCGCAGTTTAGAAACAAAGTAGTTAAGTAACACTTCACGGGTCTGTCCAGACATTTTGTGAAAGGTCCGTTTTTCGTGAAATTGTGAAAAAATCACTCACATTCTTTCAAGCAGGGTTCGCTTTTATGAATTTGTGCAAATAGGGTCTGGTTATTACAAAAAACTTTTTCAAGGAGTTTTTAAATTCTAAATAGATACAAGATTATGCTCGGAACTGTAAAATTATATTTAAAAAATTAAATTTTATAAAATAAACATCAATTTCTGCTTCTAAATTAGAGATACAACATGCAAATATTTGGTATTTAGCCTATACTGCTGAACGCAGAATATTCATTTCGGACGAATGATGGAAGAATCGTCTGCTGAAGACAAAACTAAACTCGTTTACACCCATCTTTCTTGTTTTCTGCCCTGTTAAGGTTTTATTCGATTAACAAAACAATAATGAAGATAAACAAATTTGTGAAGGGTCCGATTAAAAGAAAAATCATTTTGTGAAGGGTCCGTTTTTATGAAAAGATATTTTGTGAAGGGTCCGTTAACGGACCCA